>JAGFML010000032.1:0-386347 GCA_021030945.1 Pyrenula aspistea
CAAATTTTTATATGGTAAATTATATAATAATTAATAACTTTTCTAATATTAAAGATAATCTAACCGTTTTTAGATATATTTATAGAGTTAAAATTAATTAATAATATATTTTTAACTCGAGGATCTACCGATATATATAAATTAAGATATATTAAGGAGAATAGATTTTCTGAAAAAACTTTTATCTATTATATTAGACCTATGAATAAAAAAATATATAAAAATTAATATACTGTTATAAAGCTGAAAATTAGCTCTATTTAATAGTATTATTTCAACATAATAATTATTGATTATTAGGGGTCATATTGATGGTGATAAAGGGATATCCGAAAACGGCTAGTGCAGCAAAACCCCCCCTCCGGGGCTTACCACAGGGGATATTCCATAAAATTATTAGACCTTGTTATCGTTTGAAATCACTGAAGATTTTGGATTGCAAGGAGGGAGTTCTTTCCTACGGTTCAAGGTCGCCAACGACTTCTGTCACCCGGCCTCGGCAGAGCACCCCTGCCACCACCCGTACCTTGGTCCGGGCGATGTTTGGTCTCCCCTGAGGCGGCGCGGTCGCTAATTGCTGGCGTGGCGGCGCTGGAGTAGCATAGTTCACATCCAATTCACGCACCTGCTCTCCGGTACAATTGAGTAGCTTCTTTGTCGTCTTTGTCGAACGCTGTCCGATCTGGCGGAGTCAATGGGATCTGACGCCAGGCGGCGGACGCCGCCCTTTGAGAGAAAGGCCCATGCAACGGCAAATCTGAGGGCGCAGACTTGTTGAATCAGCGTCGAGACAAACAAGCGAGTACCCGATCGGAGTATGTCGGGCGCGCGACCCTGGCGTATCTCAAGCTCGACAAGCAGACGCTGGGAAGATCCTGTCTCTAGAACGGCTGGCGCGTGTGCTGTCTCGAAGATGTAGAAGACACAGGAATGGTCAGATGCCTGGCTTGCCGGATCATACAGAAAGCAACAAGCAAAGCCTTCGCAGACCGCTGGAGAAGTTCGACCGGGCGGAAATCTCGGTGTGAGATCCTTTGATTGCCGTTATTTGGCCTGTTGTCACATGCAAACTTGCGTGTGTAGTTTGCAGGACACGGCCATCGGCGTACAAACCAAACAAAGAAAGAGAGGCCGAGTGTTGATGAGTTGCATCCCATGGCGGAAGGGCAACGAGCGGTTGCATGGATCGCCCTGGCCACGCCAGCGAAAGCTGTGGAAGCGCGGACAAAACTATCAAGCGATGTCTCGGTAGATGAACCGTCAGAGTCCGCCCCAGTCACCTTTAGCTTTCCTCATTGCAAGATCATAGTTCTTCCCGCAGCGCTACGAATCACCCCCTTCGCTCCCCCCAGACCACGGTAGACGAAACATCAAGTACCTTGCGACAGAGACACAATGGCGGCATCAGATCTTAATCGTCAGGTAGTGTGGCGAGACATATTCGGCGACACCATGAATACCCTACTGGACATAACCTGCCATTCAGACTTAGACCCTCTATTAGACGTCGCCTACAACGACCTCGACTTCCTCAGGGAAGTTTCACACTGGCGTGTCGGTGCCTTGCTCGGGGAAGCCGGGTACGACGATCGCTCAATCGCCACGCAAACCATTGAATTCACCGATGGAGATTACGGAAAGAGGGAGCAGACAATCTTCAAGGCAGCTTTGTCTGGGTGGGCCGAAAGACTGAGGAGTCTTCACCACGCCGACGGAGCCATTGCCGCCAATCTGCGTCCATCAAGGATCGGAGATGCGGCTTTGGACCTGTCCATCTTTTTGCGCGACGGCTGGGATGAAGATAGGGCTCGACGTGGTGGCCTCGATGGTACAGACGATAAACCTGACGGATCGGCCGAAGCAGTCGCGGGAGGCGTGGACGATACGAATGCTTCGTCTGAAGGAACAGTCGAGAGGGACGTCGTCGGTGGGGACTGTCCACCTGGAGAGGCAGTCGATGGCAGTGCAGAAGACGAGGCTGCTGGTCGTGATGAGACAGCCCTAGCTGGAGGCAATGGTAAGCTGAGCAACGTGTCCTTGCCTTTCTCTCACTAACAGCACAGAGGTTCAATAGTGCGATCCAGCCCCAAGATAGAGATATAAGATCAGACCGACCCCGTTGCTCTCACAGACGAACGCGTCTATGCCCTCTTTGCCCTAGTTCTCTGCACCGCCTTCTTCACCTCCCCCTTCGCCTTGTGGTCGTGGCGCTTGCGAGACGCTATGGGGCCACGGCTTATTGGGGGCTGATCCTGCATGATGGAGAGGACGGGAACGGCTTGAGCGGATGCGTAGATATCAGGACCTGGGAGTGAGAAGAATGTTGTCTCGTAGCACAACAGGATGGCGACGGCGAGCGATGGAGAGGATGCTCGGCATGGCTTTCTTGAGTTAGGTAGAATGTTCTCTGATAATAAGATGGCGAGAGCACACATCAGCAATACACGTGGTCTGGGCTCGGCCGTATCTGAATCCTCAAAGCTTCGATCTGTACAAGGCGTCACTTTGTTAGTCCGGCGCTTACAGACCTCAGAGGACTCCTACTAGACTTCTAAGGTCTCGGTGTATTATTCCGCAGCCTAATCCTCCGTAAATGATTTCGAAACCTAAAGGCTTTCCTACCGCAGATCCTCTACCGTGTAGAAGCCTCTGGACTTCAAAATACGTTGAAAATACTTTGCGTTTCAAGATTCTTTTAGAATCAGTCTCCGAGCCTATGCCCTTCTCTTTCCTTTTTCGACTGCTTCCGTCGCATTTAACCTCCTCCTCCCGCCCTCCATCTTGATCTCGGGTCTCTTCTTCGACAGAATATTCCAGAAGGGGTGTGAAAGTAATACCTGCGGTCTCCCACAGCCTACCCATTTATAAGAGACACGTCTCCGATCGGGTCGTTGGGAGGGGAATGCGGGCGGCCCTGAACCATCTCCTCTATGTGGCCTGTCAGAGCACACACTCCGATACCATGACGAGGCAGCTCACCATTATGGCCAACCAGTGGGTCTAGCTACCTTTCGCCTTATTTTGACAGGCCTTCACGGCGTCTACAGTCGCTGAAAGGATTTACAAGCCGCGCGGAGACCGCGTTCTCGCTGTTTCGATAACCCTCACCGAACATGGATTCGGTTTTTAGTTATCAAAAGGCCGGTGCACGCTGGCCGTGAATCCCTCGACTTGACGCAGAAGCGCGACCTCTCTCTAGTCCGTGCATCAGCCGGTGTGTCGCTGCACGGTGGCTTCTAGCTCTCTGCTCAAAGAAGAGAAGCTTCTGGACGAAAGGAATGCATCAGAACGATTATCGCCCTCGGGGTGCTTGGTATCGTGCAATAAAGCGAGAACAAGCCTCAGGAATTTGAGTATCCGGTTTGTCCTCCCGCACAGCGGCACCGAGCAGCATTCTAGGACCAGCTCCAGACCGGCCTTAAATCCTGCCAAACGGTCGTGTTAAGCCATCTCCTGCGGTGCCTCATCATAAACACCCCTCCCACGGCGAGCCGTTCTTCGTTTGACCGGTCTCGACCCAGTGATTGCGTCTTCGATTTCAATTCTGCGACACAAGTCGCGCCAGAGCTGGAGTTGAGTCTGGCCCTCCCCGGGAAACATCACCCGAGAGCTGTCAGGTCATTTGCATCCACCTTTCGGGCCCTTGACGCCTCCTGGTCTGACCCGCCTCGGCTTTATGCACCCTAGCGATTGTGGCAAGGTTCGCGAGGAGGTCTCGAAGCTCAAGAGCGAGACGGTGGCGCCTGGCCGGACGGTGGGGAACCTCCAATGGTTGGCGACACCCGTTGTGGAGGTGAAACACAGCTACAGCGAGGTCGAGTGCGGCGCAGAGACGACAGAAGCGGAGCGGAAGGAAACCATGGCGGAGTGCGACACTGCAGACAAACAGTCGGAGACTCAGCACCCTGAGCAACCAGACCTTCCTCAGCGCACCCAACTGCTGTTCCGGGAAGCCACCGTGGAGCGAGAGTCGGCGGAGACCGAGGCGTGGTTGTGTGCGAGGCAAGTCGAGAGGGAGCGGCAGAAGCGCGAGTCTGTGGAAGCAGGCGTGGCCTCGCTCCGGGCAAAGCGCCACGACCGGGTAGAGGAAAATACCCGGATCAAGGCCGACACGGAGGCGCAAGAAGGGGCAGTCCGGGTACGTTACTGGGCAGCGCAACAGGAAGGGCTCGAGGGACTTGTCGATGAGCGTTTTCACGTTTTCAAGACGACTCTCCAACCCCGCCGGTGTCTTTCCGTCTATGCTGTCTTTGGTCCATTGCCACAGCAGGATGGTCTTGTTCTTCGAGAGGATTTTCACGCCACCAAAACCCCGGCGGGCTGCCTGTTGCAGTTCGATCAAACGGCCGTGCAAGACCACCGTCATCGGCCCGTCGCGCCAGTCCTACTGGCAACCGCGACACTTCCGCTGACCCTTCGTCGGACCATGCCTGCAGGCCGTTCGTCTGCAATTTCAACGGCGGGAGACAGCTATCTGGTCGACGGCGTCTTCCAAGAGTCGGTGACCAGCAACACAGCTCGGCTCTCCCACTGCCTCCGACCGTGGTTCAACGCCGTCTGCGGCGGCAAAGACATGCCCGTCGTTTCCGAAGGCCAGAACCGAATCTTGGGAGCTGACTCTCTCGGTGAGGCGCGGGAGAGTCGTATGTTCCCGGCGGTCTTTTAGCTCTGCGGTACCCGCGACCGCTTCCTCAGAGCAGGCTGTTCATTTACTATTACCTGCGCGATGGTGGAACTCTGTGGCGACGAGAGCCGCGATCTGGTAGCTCTCACGACAGCCGACTCTACAAAGAGGGCCCCCGAGTATCTACGGAGGCGACTTGCCGGGCGGTCAACAGGCGGAGATACAGCATCCTTTGCACTTCAGTTCGCTCTTCGATCGTGCAAAAGGCCTCAGGACGCACGCTACGGTCGGACACTTTCGCATGACCACGCAGAGCCACCTGGTCGTCCTTTTGACTTGCACGCGAGGCCCTTCGCAGAGAACGACGCTGCGCTGATTTTTTGCTCCAGGTGAATCGCTTCATCCAGGTTTGCCCGCGGTCGAGATTCATGCCGGCGTTGCTTGCTCATATCAACCGTGTGAAGGATGGTCGTGAGTTTACAGAAAAGGTACGTCGCGTGCCGGAGCCAGACCACGGCTACGGACCTTAGCCTGGACACCAGCCCAGCTGACATGACTTCGTAGACCAGGGCCCGGCGCGAAGAGAGTGCTGTGCATGACCATCTCGACATCGAGTGATTACCAGAGTGGATAGCACCAAGGCCGCTGGCATCAGACGAGAGAAGGCTTGATGAAATTGCTCCTCTAAAAGACGGCGCGTCTCTGCGCACGCTCAGACGCCGATGTCGTGCTTCTCAGGAGGGTTCCTCAAACAGCGTCTAGGTACAACAGAGAATATGGGTATTGTATAATTCCTCACGTTCCCTGATCTGTTCTATGGTTCCTTCTCCGGGCTCGTCGTGCCGGCGGGAGGCGATCTCGCTCGCTCTGGCGCCACTGCAAGCCCACCGAGTGCGTACGTCGGCTCCCGACTTTTCTGTCCGCGCCTGAATCTCTAAGCCTCACCCGATATACTTTCCGGTATGTGATATCGTCAGCATCGTTTCAATAATCTTGTGTAGAGTCCACTGAACTGGTTTGGCTCTACTGCCAACTGCCAGACCGAGTGGTTCCGCGAGGATCAGATTGTCCCTTTACCGTTAATCGCTTGTTACAGAGATCAATATGGGCCGTCACTCTTTGAGTCACCGTGTGGACCTCCTGGCTGTCTTATCTACATCTTTTGAATTATCTAACCCTGTCCCATCCGACGCGTCTTCGGAGGAGCCGGAGAAATTCTGGTGAATAACAGCTGTCTCGAGATACAAAACCCCTGTAAGGTGTCCCCACAAGGGTGGCCACTGACTTCAGCCTACCTGACGCACATATTCCTGTTCAGGGTCAGCTCAGTCATCAGGGTCGGGCTTTGGGCGGCTCACGGACACGGCGTAGCTACCTTCAGGTAGCAGAAGTCTCGGCGGACCCCTTACTCGATATCTCCCGGCGTTTAGCCGCCGGTACCCCAAATTTGCGGGCGAGGGGTTGGCCACCACTTCTACTACGTAGCCTCGGCCTCGTCCCATAGTCTACTTTGGCGTCGCGGAGGGATATTTACGTATAATCACGTACATGGATTTCCTTCCCCCATTTTAATTCAGCTGCAAGTGGTCTCATGTCAACCTGTGGATTCAACCTATATTCATCCTAAAATACGTTCCTCATGCGCGGCTATTATAATCAATCATTGCTTGAAACTTGCAGCGAAAGCCAAAGCCCCCAGAAAGAGCTTTGTTATCTAACCCACAGAACCCTTTCTAGAAGACAAAACTTGAACCGAGCTCTGTTGTCTCTGTGATACGCCTCCGTATAGACCCTGGAACCCGGCGGGAGTGAATCCACAGCTTCGAAGGCTCGATGAGCGACCGATAACGCCCACACCTAGTGAAGCTGTCCCTCGAGTTTCACGTACTCATTACTACAGCCTTGTGCAGAATCGCGCCTTGATCTCACTCTAGCTACTACAACCTAAGCCTCCAATTGTGCTTTCTAAACGCGAGTCGGTGCCATCAGATCAAAAACCTGAACACCTCAACTATGACCCCCTTTACAGTTTCCCAAAGCTCTTGAACCACATATTGCCGAGCATTCATTGAAACCGGGTTGCAGGTCTTGCGCACTCTCCGTACAACGACCTTGTCTTGAGCGAGCATCTCCATCACGTTGACAGTCCGATGCGCGATATTCGTGCCTGAGCTGTCGGGCGACGGTAAGCTTGCCCATGAACGTAGCTGGAGGAGGAGGTAGTCGTAGCGCCCATAAACCGACTTGATTGCCCGCAGAGCCTGTCCCAGCATTTCTTGGGCAGCTCGCAGTCTGCCGAATCGTCTCGCCTGCGCTGGTAAATGCCGTCCGTCTTATCCTCCGTCACCGGTTTGCAGACGGCGGTCCACAGGTTCTTCTCGTATACGTACGAGCGATGGATAGACTGGTCCAGTTCACTCTTCTCGAGGCCAATCAAGTGGTCAACGTGGGCTATGGCCGAGGAAGATGTGTTTAGGCTGGCAAGGACCTCGTTCGCTAGGGTTTCGACTTGGACAAGGGGCGAACCGGGAATGCGAAAGATCGTAGGGGAGAGCCACTCGATCCGTTGAATTAGTCTGACCTGCGGCGAGAAAGCTTCCGCAAAGTAGACGCTTAATGAGCCGAGATGGTTCTCGGTAGCAGCGATGCTCCAGTCGACGTCTGTCCAGGCACCGATGAACTTTTCAGAATTGCCAGCCACGCCTTCAGCGGTCCGGGAAGCCTCCCGAACAAGATAGGCAGCTTCTTCCAGATTCAACAGACGATACGAAGGCCGGTCGATCCCGTTCAGGTCCCGCAGGGCGATGAAGGTGGTCGTGCAAAGCCCCAAAAGCACAACGAGAACAGTCAACGTCCACCTCAAATGACCACGTCTGGGAGGTTCTTTGGGGACGACGGGCGTGTTCTCAAAGGGTCCGAACCAATCTCGCCTTGGGAAGGGGATCGCAGCCATTTCTAGGTGACGCTATCCTGTCGGCGTTTTTGTCAGCCACTCGCAGAGAATGCGGTTCGACAGGTCAGGCACCTCATGGACGCCAACTCGACTGGCATAAAATTCTCCAAGAGTTCGTCTGAGGACGGAAGACCAGAACGACCGTGAACTCACTTGATTCACCGCCCGATCTCCTTCCTACCGATGGCAGATTTCGCAGGCCTCCGCGGCAGCCTCCCAATCGCCGTATGTCTGATGAAGCTGACATACAATCCCAGGGCAGGCGAGGTCCCCGTATGCCGACCGACCCCCTGATAAGTCTTTGGGCATGGTTGCGGCTAGTTTCACTTGGGTTGCACGTGCTTGAATTTTGAATTTCTGCACGGGCGAGCGCAATCTCTGGATCTGCCGGTACCCGCAAGCCCGTCTGCTCATCACCAGCTTGTAGAGCCGATCTTTAAAGTCGGCCTCATCGCCCACTAGCTTCCCTCCTTCCATCAGCCAAGGGCCGCCGAGATGCGAGTGGTACAAGTAGCGATGGGGACGGTCGCACAATGGCAGCGGAAGGCAGTGGCGCCGCGTATACGAACCCGCAAGGTGGCTCTGCTAGGAATACTTGGACCACGGATAGCCGCTAACGCGCTTTTAAGAAATCTTCCTCGACGAAGTGGATTCTGCTGTGGACTTTCCTTTGTTACTGCGCCATCGCGCTGCTGCTGGTACTGGGCTTGCCAGTACTAGCATACTATGTCTGCCGTTGGGCTTGTGACTTTGACGAACGCGCGTGGAGGGCCGTTGGACCGCGACGGTACTCTTGGCAGTACTACTGTGCGGTTCTCGCAGTCGTGCTCTTCCTTTCGGGAGTCGTTTCCTTCTTGCTTCTGGAACTTGGTCCACCTAGGTACGCCGGCGTCAATCCTCGGACAAAAGTGCCCTTTATTGATCAACTTCACAGGTTTCCCCGTCGAGTTCTGTCGGCGTCGCGCGACGACAAAGTGAGTCCCAATCCGGATCATTCTGCCCGACAAGCGCCCACACAAGCTGACTGGCTCAAAAAGAGAAGTTCTAGTACCCGACAGCTGTCTGTCGACGCCGCAGACGCCAGCAACGGACCTTCCGGCCACAGGGAGACGGGGCACGATGGCAACTATCAAGAGCGCAACCCATTCGTCATAGCCTGGCTCCGAGCAACGCCTGGCGTGGACGGGCAAGAAGACGAGCCTTCCATTGTAGAGCACTCTTCTCCAGCGTTTGTCAACGCTGTGGCGGGACGCGAGCGTGGCTTTTGGAGGTGCCACGCCGTATACGGCCGCGAAGCGTCAGACCACGGGGTGTTCGAGCAGATAAAGCCGATCGTTCAGTCCGCCTGGAACGAACAGCGCAGTGTCTGCATCCTAGCTTTCGGCGCGAGTTGCGTCGAAAGTATCAGGCCTCTACCTAATCCTGCATGCGGTATTGTCGGTTCAGTCCTGGCTTTGATTCAGGCATTAAGGACAAAGCTATTGGCGGAAGACCCCGAGATCGCCGAGATCGAGGCTACAGTGGAGGTCTCTGCTTACAGCGGGCACAGTAGATCCGAGCACTTGTGTGGATACCCTGAGAAAGGTACGCTGGAACGATTCTTAGAAGAAGACGCCGCCGCAATAGATGGGAAGATGACTTCTGACCAATCGCGGCTGGGGCATTTGGTCACCAAGTGCTCGATCCGACGACCTCAGTCCGAGACGACTGTGATGATTGTGAATGCAGCGACCGCAGTCAACGCGTGCAACTCACCGAACACGCACGCTCTCCCTGGAGACCTGCGGCAGGCCCTGGAAAAGCTGAAAGATTGGGCAGAAGATGAATCAACGACTTCAGCCCCGCTGAGAGATGTCAAACAAGGCGTTGAAAAGGCCTTGTCTCGTTGCTATTAGTGGGTGTCACGGCAGCTAGAGCCGCGCAAGGACTGTGATGGAGATATAGTCTCGACCCTGCAGACTTTCCCCCTCACCGAGAATATTTCGTGGCATACAGACCAAAACTCAAGATTCGTTCTCCTGGGTTGTGTGAGTGGACGGTCCCAGCATCAGGATCTCACTGTGGAGAGTCTCAATATACTGCAGGAGGTAAGGCACTCGCTGTACTGCTTTGTCCTCTACGAAGCGCTCACCCATTGTTCAGTTATCGGGTTATGGAAGGAGTGACTCCCAGCCGAATAGCCGTTAACGTCCACCGTGCTGCAACGCCTCTATGGAAGACGGCTCAAGCCGTAAGGCCTGCCATTCTTTCTGGGCAACGTTGATAAAAGCATGTTCGTGGGAATACCCTCGACTGGACAATCGTTCTTCATTGTTGAGCATTCTCGTGTTGGAGATTCTTATGTTCTCAACGTTCCAGATCCGCGCTTGCAGAGGGCGTCCAGAGCGCGCTTCGCGTTGAGCACAACTGCAAGATAGACGGAAGCCTTTACTGGCTTCTGGAACCAATGATAAAACAAAGATGGAGAACGCGCCTGACGGCACTTTCTGAGCTACCTACATTTCCGTAGTCAAACCAAGGCCCCCGACCTTCGGCAACGTCTATGGCACCTACAATGCTATCAAGGCTGTTAGAGCCGATTGTTTTCCATCTACCAGACGGGTAACTCGGCGCCGGGCCGATCCTCTCCCTCTGTATCTTTTCCAACGCACCCTCGACCAGCGATCCCAGTTAACTCGAGTCGACTCGCGTCGGTTCAGATCAAGTTGGTCCAGGTCAAGAGCTCTGCGACTTGCCAAGAATTGTTAAGACTCGAAGGGGGGCAAAGAGTACTTATACTTCCATACGAATTTGTCTAATAACTTAAGTACCGCTTGCCGCCCAACCGGAGTAGAATCTTGGCAGATATCAGCCCTCGCCCCCACCCCGGCATGTAACTTTGTTTACATTTCTCTCCTCTGTCGCGTCCCCCACCCTATCCTACCTTCCTGAAGGGATAAGGACCAGTCCCTCAATTACTCGTAGGTGGTTGCAAGTGCCTGCGAGTCAAGTCAAGTCACCCGCTGGACCTGCCACCACCTGCGAGTCAGGAACGCTGCCCTCGACTCAGGCTCCTCCTAAAATTGCCTCCTCAGGCTATCATAATTCTCCGCAGCGTTCCGAGCTCGCAAGTGATCGCGTCCCGGCCGACTCGCACTGAAGTACCCGCGGGCTAACTATAGTAGGCAATTTGTGTATGGTGGAGGACGTGAAGGAGGGGGGGGCGCATGAACAAAGTCACGTGCTAGCTTGGGGGCGAGTGCCAATCCTCGCCAAGATTCGCTAAGGCTCTATCTCGATTAGGCGGTACTTAGATGCCCATACAATTTCTATGGGAACCTAAGTACTCCTTATATCTTGGTGAGCAGGTTCGAGACAGTTCAAGCCGCTCGGCTCCTGCCACGCGCTGGGGAGTCTCTGTGACGTAGCGGGATCCTCAGAGCTTCAAGATGGAGCAGACGGATCAATTACCGTTCACGGTCTAGCGAGGGTTCCTTACATCCATCTATTTCCTCAAGCCGTGGCACGCCGGGCACGCCTCAAACCAGGGCGGACAAAGAGCAGAATAAAATAGGAAGCGGGTCTACGAGGTCATGGATGACACGATTTCCATTAAGGTCGTCTGGATGAATGGAAGTGCGGTTTCTGATCGGTTTGACAAGCCACTCGTTGTTCGGGACCGGAGCTACGCATTCCAAATACGGAGAAAGAAATCCTGCTTCAGAGAGACAGTGTGGCGAGCGAGACTGCTAGACTCGTCTCGCGGCCTTCACGGGGCTTCAAAGGCGTCAAAGCCACTGCAACATCCATACGGTAAGAGAGCGATAGTCTGCCGGCGCTTCGATCGCTGCAAGCTCAAGTTTCAAGGGGGACAAAGAAACTTGTTTGACAGTCACCACCTTCGCCAGGACAAGAAAGGAGCTCAGCTGAAGATGGAGAAAGGAGAATCCTATAGAAGAGACCGTGTGTTCCGGTGGCAGGTCCCTCGAGGCTGGGAAATATTTAATATCCTCTGCCGTTCCCTGAAGTTTTGATCTCAACGGCCGACTGACCCTTTCCATCACCAACGCGATCTCAGTCAAAGTCGTTCTCACAGTCTACACCCTCCACCATCTCCACTGACCACCTCTCTCATCCATCGCTCAGCATGGCCCAAAGTCGTTTAATTCTGATCGAAGAGCCAACCATTGCCCAGTGGGTCGCAAACAACGCTCACCGGTTCACCGGCATACCACACGGCGGCTCTTTCGCCCCGGCAGCGGTGGCCATAAATCGCTACTGTTGAGATGCGTTTCTGGAGCTGATGCAGCAGTATGCGGGGCATCTGTTCCACTCTCTACTCATGGTGGGTATCGGGTTCGGCGTGGTTAGGCTCGGGGGAGGCACGCTTCGTCCGGTTCGCCTGCTCGAGAGAGTGGACTCGTTTGCAAACAGAGCTTGGACGAGAGCATGTGGCCCAGCCATCGATATCAAGCATTTTACCAGCAACTTATCCCTGAGTCTAGCCCAAATCGCCGAGACCATATACGCCGGTGGGGTGCCTTCCTTACCACTGTCTGCAAAGGTAAGTCGGCAACACGCCATTTGACCGTTGACAAGAATCTTACTATATAAGCAGAATGCCGATACCAATGATAATCAAGCACCGGACCACCAGGTAGCCCGCACCATGGGGTTTTTCGACCTCTGAACGCGTCAGGTCCCGCGGGGATAGTGTTCAGTGGAGTATCTACAGCAGAACTTGATTCTTACGTTGCGGAGGAATTGGTCATCAGCAAAGAAGGAGGGAAAAGGGAGGAAAAGCCAACAAATGGTCCGACGCTACACCACTATGCTATACCTTCTGTCGTCCCGTCTCATTCAATCTTCTCATACCTTCACTTCGCCGACGCCGTTCCTTACCCCCTTGGCAAAATGCAGACCTGCTTGTATGTAGATGAATGCGAGTTGACCGTCTCGGCAGCCGTCGAGACTTGTGACACTCATAATCAGCATCCCACTTCATTTTGGCTTCTTTTTTCTCTCTGGAGGCATCCTGAACCTCGAAGACGGGAGCGATGAATCGATACCCAAGTGTCGATTCAGGTCACTTGCTCACGCTACTTGATCGCAAGTCACGACCCAAGTGAAAAGTTTCGTAAAGGCTGTCAGGCGGGGGACATCGTTGCCCGGGGGCTCTGCAGCTGGAAAGTAGCAATCACGTCACCCGGGTGTATCGAGATCATGTGAGCTGCAACGGGTATCAGCCAAGGCGACACAGATCACGAACTAGCACGGGCTGTGCCATGTGTAGTGAAAGGATGTTTGAATTGCAAATACTAGGAATGAACAAGACTATCCGTCACCCATCAGTTCACTCCATACACAACTTAGAAGACCAATTATCCAAGTCAACGCCCATGCCTAGTATCCCCAGGTACTCGTCCTTTGTTGGCTCCTCTTGTCAGCCGAAAAGGTCCCACAAGCCTCCGACCAATCCATCCAAATCAGCATCGATCATAGCTCGGTACGGTTGAAGAGCAGGCCCAGATACATGACAGCCAGAACAGCCAGAGCAGCCAGAAGCCTATCCGCTCACATCAGCGCGCGCATCAACCTTGATCATCTCCGGCCAGGGATATGTAAACCCAGACGGGTCTCAGGATAGCGGGAAAGGGAAACGTACCAGAGAGGCCGCCGGCGGATGACCGAAGCAGAATTGCCACAATCCGCGCAATGCGGCCGACAACAAAGCACACCAACTTGATACCGCCAGTCACAGTCAAGGCAACCACCTGAAGGGTTGGGACGATTGTCGTGATTATCTGCCTAGCCAGCGCCATGGCCCAGTGAAATGTCAAGAGGACGATTGTGAGAAAGCAGATGAAGCCGAGGATAAAGAAGATGCTGAGGGCGTTCTCCATCTTAGCCAACAAGTCAGTAGCACCGAAAAAGTCGAGCAAAACCAAGGGCACCGCTGCCAAGGCCCGCAAAGCTTGTAACGTGTCCCACGGTAGTCTAACGATAATACCGAAGTAATCGAAGAGCGCGAACATTTGGTCGAGAGCGCTGGCGTCTGTCATGTCGCCGATTTTGTGCAAGTTCTTGTTTGGGGCAGTTGAGGAACCCGAGGATCTATCGCTTGGTAAGTTGCACGGTTGAGGGGGACGAATCGGATGAGCTGAGAAGAGAGCAACAGCTGGACAGACAAGAAGCAGACATTACCGGCAAAGACGTGCGCTCATCTTGCAGGGGCGAAACGAAAGCTGATGGGGATGGACCTACTGGAAATGCTGTCTGAGCCGATTCCCTAAAATCAATGTTCTTGTACGTCGACGAGGGGAGAAAAGAAGATCAGGGGATTGGCACCGCCTGTCAATTATACGAACAGACATCTTGAGCGATTTGCGGGAGATCCACTGTGGTGAGGCCGGGCAAACCCGTCCCTGCCGGTGTTCTTTGTCATTGCTCTGATGTTGACATGGATGCGGGCCTCACGTGTATGCAGGCATGCTACTTCGACTGCGTTCAAACGAGAAGTAGTACGGAAGCCCATGGTTTGAGCTTCTGTAGGCAGTCAAGCAAACCATAGTCTTCCTTTCATGGAGGCATCAGGACGCTTGCCAGCGTTCCTTGTGACCGAGCAAGCTCGCGCGACACTGACAATGGAGATACGGACTCCTTGAAAGACCATGCGAAGCAACCGACGCCGCAATCACCTCTAGAATCGAGAATCTGCCCTTTCCCGCTTACCTGTAGAGAATTCGCAAAGGATGTAATGCGTCTCGGTGCGATGAAGTTAGCTGCTCAGAAATCTCAGGCTTGATGTAGAAGGAGAGAAGGACGCGTCCGGCAGATGCATCGTGGTTACCGAGCCGTTTGCCCCTTTCACGTTAGCGGAAAAGGTCGACGATGCGCCGACTGTCGACCTGCCAAACTTCTCTTTCCGAAGTCACAATATTACACGACGCAGACTGATGCCTATGTGAGGGTAAAAGCCCAGATTGAAAGCTAAAGTCGTTTGCTGCCGAAGTTGCCGTAACGTAGTCAGAGGAATGCGCACCCCGCCACCTTGCGACGCGCCGAGATCTTTCATCGCGACTCAATTACAGGCTCCATCGCCAATACCCGTCCCGGTATTGTCCCCACTGCAAGGTCTACAGCAGACGCCTATCAGCCAACGTTAAGGAGCTCGAGTACATTGATCGCAAATTCTTTGGGTACAGGCATCAAGCTCGCACGACACGGTCCCTTGCGCCTGCCCCTCCGCCAGTCTGATGTGGTGTGCATTTACCTCTATCACCAAGCTATTGTGCGAACACGGTGCTAAGGTGCTGGAGCCACATCCTGAATAACGACCAGTCTCGCCATCGGTCTCTCCAGTTACTTTGTCCAAGCTACCGAAAATCTTCCGTGACCATAAAAGACTGGTGGTGATCTTCCCATTTCCCGACCGTTCTCATCCGGCTCGGCTGTCAAGACAACCAGCCATATGGTCTAGCTACCGCAGGGAATTCGCCATAATCGCTTTCATGGAAATGAAGATCAGAAGTCCCATACAGAGGGCGAGCAATGGAACCACGCTTAACACACTCTCCTTCCATCTGTCCTCCATTCGTGGTGTTGCATACAATTCATCGTCAACAAGCCGTGGTCGAACTGGAAGAGGTCAGCAAATCAGAGCAGGTAGGCTTGTGCGCCGGTCTCGTTACCATCATCGATCTCTCCAGTGTAGACTCTGAACCAGTCCCACAGCCAAGGGATCAACAACAGAGACCGCCAGCCCAAAAGCCTGATCGAGTTCGTCAACCAACGCAACATACCGATTACCACCGTCACCAGCGCTGTCACCACACCGCTCCACGTCCATGTCCATTCTAGAATACTTGTGACGACGGCCGTAACAGTCGTCCAGGTACTAGTCCCCAATCTCCAGAGAGGTGTACTGGTTATCATGTTTTTGCACAGCGCCAGCAATGTTTTGAACTCCAACACGGCCGTCGATGTCCAGCCCCATCCGGAGGTCTGCGAGCTCCTGACCACGCCGACGCAGACCACTGATGATCGCCCCGTCGCTGCTTCTGACCCTGGCCCGGACCAGATGAACTGCCGAACCGTCACAGGCGGGCTCGACCGAGATGACCAGCAGACGATGGCTGCCGATGCCTCATGCCCGGATGGGACACTGATCAGGAGAGCATAGCCCTTTGTGAAGTTCGTCCTAAAATCGGGCCGTGTATGACGATTCGCCATGTTCCCAGGAGGCGCTTTGATCGAGGATTGCTAATGCGACGGAGGGGATCAAGGCCGTGTAGTAGAGATGATGCTGGAGATTGTAGTTAACACGGGGGGGGGGAGAGCAAAACGTAGGATTGTCGGCCGGCGAGGGGAGTTGAGTGAGACATGCACAAAGAGACGAGATGGCTATGAAACGTCAACACCGAATTTAGATTTTGCGTCGCAATGGCTCTACGGCATTTTGCCTTGAGCCTATCGTGGCTCGTGACCATCTCTCTACCCCTTTGAGACATCACAAGTGACGACCCGCGACGTATATATACAATGAAGTCTCGAGTGCTAGGCCCTTTGACAGCTAAAGCTACCAGAGCGATGTCCAGCACGACCATCGATCAGCCTATCAGCTGGGAGATGTCCTCCTTAGTATCCGTGGCGCCCCTGGCTGATCCCGTGATAATAAGGTAGATATTGCCCTAAGCTAGTATCAATGTGGGACCGCTCGGCATTCCTGACCACTGTAGAACAGAGTGGCTTTGCCTACGACATACGGCTTGCGTACGGCTAAGATCACGACGAGCAGAGCTCAGCATTCGCAAATGATAGAAATCTCCAATAGCTTTTGAGCACCAGGACATGGTGATTTTTCCGTCTTCATTTTTCCATGTCATGTTCACCGTGACCCCGCACTATCTCAGCCATGACAAAGCAAACAGACAAGAGGGTGAAGAAGGTAGTTGGAAATCAGCTCCGTAGAACGCCATCGTCTCTGCCTCTCGCATTGCCTTTCTTGAAGATGACAGCTAGTATGTTCGTTTGAAGTGCAGCCTGCCGTCGAACCGCCGATGCCCTCTGACCGTTGCACGCACTACATCAGCGCCTGAAAAGATTCCGGGGAGAAATGAAACTTACAGCACTCTGATTTTCCGGAGAGGCTAATCTAGGATCAAGCTCTATGCCGCTTGGGGTCATGCAGGCGATCCCGATCTGCGTCGGTGGCTTCGCCTTCCTCGGGATCTGCGATCAACGAGCCTCTCTTATTTCGAGGGCGTAAGGAGCTGAGCTTCTTCATTGCTTCCTCGAGCTTGAATATTGTACCGTTCAACTCGGCCTTCTCCTGCTGGAATTTAGGGTCATTGCTACTTGCCCCGGCCTCAAAGAATCGGTGACACGGTTCTGACAGTGTTCCCAAGGAAATGACCCCTTCCAGTTTCTCAAGTAGCTGAAGAGAGACCTCGGCGACGTCTAGCATAGTCGTTAATCTTCGAAGCTCGCGCTGAAAGTGTGTTAGTGGAGGTAACCCCCCAGATTGGTCGACTCACCTCATGAATCACTTCCACCAATTTGATGGTCTCTAGGCTGCCGCAACGACAAACGTCGACCGTGTCCGTTAGAGCTTGCCTTAGCTCGCTCAGGTCAAACGCATCACCACTTGTGGCTCGCGTGAGGCTTGCCTTATCACCAGGGCCTTCTACAGGGACGCGGACCTTGAAGCGCCGTGACAGGATTTCAGCCGCCGAGCGTGTCAGATCAAGTTTCCGGGCTGCTGTTATGGCCTTCTCCAGTTCATCTTCGTTGATGAGAAGATCGCGTTGTTCCTGGTGGTCACGGAGAACCCCATCGACGTACTGACGGAAACACTGCTCGATTTCTTTGGCACCCGGTTTGACCACTTCATCTCTCAGCAGCTCATAAGCGTCGGACCAATCGGCAGTCGCATGACGCAGAATTCCGTCGAGGCAATCCTGAGCGGCGCCCAGGAGGTCCTGCACATAACACTCGATGAGCCCAGGCCAGGATGCGGTGTACTCGTAGAAGACTCTGGAGACAAAGTGGTTCTTGATCTGACTGTCGACAATGCCATCGTCGCGCATCATTTTCTCGATCTCAGATATACAATGACTGAGCGTGATCTTGGGGGGGGGGGAGGGGGGGGGTACAGTTCCGATCTGTCTGAGCGTCGATATCCACTATGTCGTAGGCTTTTCCACATTTGTTGACCCTGTCTTTGAAAGTAGTAACGATGCCAGTAACATTGGCGCGCAACCTGAGAGCGTGGGCGTCGGCACTTGTGCGAAAGATGCGATCGCTGTATCGACCATGAATAGCGCTCTTCAGAAGATTGTTGAAGACGCTTTCGACACTAAGAAGATTTGTTTGGATCTCCCGCTGAGAGGGCGCCAAGTCTTCTAATTCCCGAAGACGGCATTGACGACTGGCGATGGCGGCTTTGATCTCTTCAATGGGAGCTGGCGCCTCGGACTTGGTTCACTTGTACATGGTATCCTGGAGTTTTGCCACGAGATACTGTCGGCCCTTTTGCCCACCCGGAAGATGGACCCAAGGCTCCTGCGAGAGATGCATCGCTTCCAGCTCGTCGCGTTTCGTCATCGGGTTGTCTTCCTCTTTCTTCCGATCTTCCCAGGACTCATTCCTCAGCAGATGCCAACCCCGCGCAAGGCTGGGTTCGCCTTCATTCTTCAACAAGTCCATCAACTCTCCGACCTTCCCGGGACTTTCTTTCATCACAGCATCGGGCTTGGTTATGACCCTGATCGCTCTCTGCCCCAGAGCCGGGTCGCTGAGCAGAGCAGTCACCTGCTGGTTGGCTATCTCGTTGGTGGCTGTGAGTACCGCCAAAGTGATCATGCGCGGTTGGCTCATGTAATGGCGCACTATCTGTTGAACAAGTTCAGCGTCTTTGGCATTCTGGATGCTGGTCGTGCCGTGGTAGAGGCCGGGCAACGTGGGAGCCAGTGTTAGTTCAGGAACGGAAAGGATACGCGCCGTTGGCCCCTGTTCGCGTCAACGAACGATGTCTGTCAAGCGGTCTGTCGAGGTTTCATTTGCACAAGTCACTCCGTGGCAAATGAAAATGTAAACTGGGTACTTGGTAGGATTAAGCGATATCTGTGTCAAACCCAAGGATCGTCCAACATTCCAACAGCGCTACACAATGATCGTGCGGAATCACATGAAAGAAACGCGTTGAGTAGAGGTAGCTGAATCCCTGGCCGGAGAAACGCGGGCGAAAGCGCGGCCCACAGCAGAGCCGACACAGGGGAACAAAGCGGCAACTTGAAGAGCGTACAAGCCACACAGACATTTTAAGAAGACGGGGCAATGGATCGCGAGATAAAGTCTAGACAGTGCCCAGGACAAACATCGAGATTGCAGGCCATTACAGCACTCGACGCAATTCACGTACTGTGACGGGCTGAGCGGGAAGCTTTGCGGCTCAGGGCAAGCAACCAGAAACGGAGTGATACGATGGTCTCGACGCAACAAGCTCACTTTGCAAAATATCGACAAGAGAACGAAGATGGCCAAGGACTGCTTCCAGCACGGATTGCAAAACCCCTGCAACAGCTCGCACGGCAGATCAAGATCAAGCACACGCCGAAAAGCGAGCAAGAGAAAGCGACCGGAGAGTTGACAAACAGTCCCGACGAAGAAGAGATCGCGCTACCATTCATTTGTCCCTCGAATTCCAGATACTACAGCCGCCCGCCGCCAAATCTGAGAGAACCGGCATGGGAGAAGAAGATCGCGCGGAGTATAAACCGCGAATGGCCGTCGTGCGTGAACGAGCGCGACTGGGGGGCGGTGAGACTGACGAGACAGCTGTGGGAAGCATATTCGGCCTTCAAGATTGAGAGACAGGAGTTCCGGCGATCAGTCATGGAGCGTCGGGATGTAGCAGGCAGGATTGAGAAATACGAGGCTACCTTGCAAGCTGAGCGCGAGGCGAGGCTCGAAGCAACCAGGAAAAATCGAGAGTTGTCTGAAGAATTGAGCCGCGCAAATTTCCTTCTTCAGAAGGATCGGCCGCGCGTTCCGTTCGACACCGCGTGCTCTATCCTTGTCCAGGAATGTTTTGGGCTCGACCAAAGGCTCCAGATACAACACTCCCGGTACGGACCATATCGATAGCTCCACAAGTATCTGACCTACTTCCGCGTCATCGTCACTTAGTATGCTCGCCACGCAATGGACCGCCCTCTTGTGGCTGAAGATTTTGAAGTAACCCACGATGAGTCGACTTCCGTCATTGATGTTCGATCGGTACCGACTGCTCCCGCCGAAAACGACGACAGGCGACTGCCCTCATCATTCACATTTGACAAGGCATTCCCCGCGCTGGACCGCACAGAGTCTGGCGCAAAATCACCTTGCAGCGGATGGGACCCGCTTGTTGAGGTGCTGGCAGGCACGCAAGAGGGCACGGATGTCCTCGTGGCCGCCGGCGCGGTCGGCAAGGCCCACACCCTGTCTGAATTGGTGCGAAGCACTGCGAAGAGAATCCACGACCAATAATCTCAGTGGCTCGCCGAGGGTGACGATCGCCAAGTGTCTTGTTCCGCCGTCGAGATTGACCTGGATGGCGCGGTAGACTTGCTCGCGTCCGACACACCGCCATCCCACGTCGAGGTCACCGGCAGCCTAGGACAACCCCTACGGAATTGCTCAGAACGGCGCCTCGAGCGGCGAAACGACATATCAGACGTGATGGCATGTATCGAGGGCAAGCGCACTCGAACGGAGACTCGCTTTCGGGGAAAGGGACATGTTGTCATGCAGCTCAATCTCAGCCTCCGGCGCCACGAGAGCGCGGCACGGCTCGTCTTTGTGGACCTTGATGAGGGCAACCGCTCTACTGGCCGCATGAAGAGAGAAAGCGATGACATTTGGCAGCTGCTTCAAGGGCCCCACACTCAGAAGAGCAGCGAAGCTCCGGTAAGATCTGACGCCCTTCGCGCCGCAGCCACTAACCAGGACGTAGGTCGTCCGCTACCTCCGCTCATTCTTCGAGCGAAGCGTTGAAGACATCCGAGTAATTCTCCTCCCACATCTGAGGCCCTTATGGGAGGACCAAGACGCGAATTTGTCCCTACTACAGTGTATGGAGCAGGTAATGACTTCCCAATCGTTGACGAAACCAAAGCTGGGGATCTGTTGACACCGAACAAATGCGGCACAGGCTAATTTCAGCGACAGGCTCAGCACTCTCATCGTGCCAGGATGGCGGAGATGCTTCTTCAGCAGGCGCGTTGTCACGGCAAGGATTTGAAGGAGAGGAGAGACTGGGATTTCCAAGTTCAGGTCGTAGATGAAAGCATGCTGGCGTTGCGAAGTATGTGATCGGTCGTGTATTCCGTTGTCTGATGGATTCGTGGCTCGCGGGAGACCGGATGTTGCTGGCCTGGGCAATAGAAGAATGTATTGGATGCGTGTATGTCGTTCACTATGTACAGGTGCAAGTTGCGAATTCGATAGTCCGTGGCCCGCAGGCCGTTCTCTCCTTCCATAAGTTTCTGATTGAGGCCGACGGATACCTCCCATCTGGTCGGGCGAGGGTCGATTGCGTTGACGGATTCTATTCGTAGTACGACGCCGAGATTTCTTCTGAGTATCGCGCAGTACCGGCTTCCGATCGCCCGTGGAGAAACGTATAGCGTTCCAATGGTTCCCCCTCAACCGCACACTGGTCAGGCTGGCAAGCCGGTTGTCCAAACCAACCTCACAGGCAACGCGCTCCATCGCAAGAGCGGAAAGGTGTTACTCGTCCTTCTGGGTGAGGCCGAGCGCGCTCGTGCCGGCGACAGGGTGCAGCGTTCAGACGGTGTGCCCCGTCGGCGGTGGTGCACGAGAGGTCATGGCAAGAAGTATTGGCGACCGTGTGGACTGGACGAGGCGAGGAAAGATCGTCCTTGGTCAAAGAGGTTTTCAGACTGCTCGATGTCGCCTCCCTATCCCTATGGTCGGGTCGAGCAAGAGAATGTTGATCCAACGAGCGGTGCAGCGCTCGTGGTGAGTCACCGAATGATCGCCGGATCTGTATTGGGAAGAGACTGCACGCTTCGTTTTCATGCCGATCAGGCGTACCGCTCGTGAGCCCAAAGAGACGGAGGCGTGACGAGGCGGTGCCTGCACGGCTTGTAAGTTGTTGCCCATTCGGTTTCATACCAACCGCGGGATACTCCATCCCTCGTCCACCAGCCACGCGTGTCCGAGAATCGCATGCCGGGCTGCCAGCTCTTGCCCCCCTGACTTTGTTTTCACTGCGGAGGAATCCTGTCCACGGGACAATCGACGAGCACGGATGCAATCGTATCCTGGTGGGTGGCAATCGGGAGATCGAGCATATTTGAATCTGCTCGTAGGACGGCGACGAGGTATGCCACGCGTCCGTGTCGAGAGGAATCCTCGGCGACCTGTATCGCTCTTCCTCCATCTCTCTTTTCCGGCTCTTGCTGTAACGTGAAGCGGTCAGATCTCTCTAATTGCGACGATGAACCAAGCGACTAGAGATACGAGTCCAGTGAGGCATTAGTCGAAGAAAATCTGTTCGAGAGGCAGCGCTCTCTGGATATCGGTGTCATTTAATCGAGATAAGCTGGAGAGGGTCAGGCTGTGTGTTCAATCGGTCGGAAGACCGTGTCAATGCACGTACCGGAATTCACTCTAAGCAAACCAGGGTAACTTTGTCTAGACCAGTGCCACCAAGGGGAGCGCTGGCGTGTTGCAGTAACATTGTCGTTTCTTGGCGGCCTCCAAATTTTTTTTTGCAACCCGTATCGTTGTTAATGCGGCTAACAAAATGTTGGAAAATCTCAAGAATTTGGAATTTGGGGACGTTGTTGACGGCAAATTGATCGCCTTGATCCAGCGATCAATCCACTTAATTTTCATTTAAAGCCGTGTACTTGTTGTTGAGGAATTCTTACATCAAGATTCCACATCGATTTCTCGAAATCTGTACGGACCACCACTCAATGAGATTCTTTTATGGAAATTTCTTAGCGACGAATGCATCATTCTAAGTATGAATTAAGTTGATTGATCACTGAATCAAGGCAATCAATTTGCCGTCCACAACGTCCCCAAATTCCAAAATTATGAAAATTTTGTTAGTTGTATTATCCAACGATGGGTGTGCAGGAATTTGGTGAGGTGCGCCAAGAAACGACTATGTTACTGCAACACACAATTGGAAGATGTCGTGCTCGCATGCACTGAAGGGAGACACTCACGTTGACCCGACGCAGGTCCTTCGAGAGCTCCCCGGAGACATGATTACCATCATGCTCTTAAGTCCTGAAAATTGGGTCAGATACCGCATGATCGCTGACGACGAGATATCAAGTGGTGCAGGCGATATCAGGTCGCTCAGGCAGCAGACGAAAGCAATGGGGGGGCCAAAACCCCTCATACCCGGCTCGAGGTTTTCCGGCCGATCGTTCGCCTGTTCTTGCACTCTCTCCATTGACGAATCAAGACCGCATGAACATCGGCCTTCTCGAACTATATTCTCTTCAGACCATTACCAGCAAACAAGGCGCGCTTCACATTATTGACCTGGACGGACTACCCGGTTTTCACCACCGTGCGGTCCTCTTCGAGCACACCTCCGCAAATTACGGCATACACCTCAAGATCATCGTGTTACGACACGAGTGGCCCGAGAATTTCCCCGATCAGTCGTGGCAGATAGCCGACTTCCATTCCCGGTTTATTATCAGATATTCCAAAACTATATGGTGTACGGGGTGTTTGGTCTGCGATAGACTGAGCAACCCGAGTCTGATAGATGGGTAGCGGAATAGCGACGACGACGGAAGGGGACCGCGTCATTCATCAGCCATGCGACGAGAGTGGATCCGAGAAGAATCCTGCAAGCAAAACATGCCATAAAACGGGTCGGCACACATTGGCTATTTTTGGGATCGCTGTCTCAGAGTGAGCCTACGCATGTGCTTCGACCTCACCGCGTTGAAAGCAAGGCCCGGCCTCCTGTTCCAGCGAGAATATCGGCCTCGTACCGATAAGGCGATCGAGACCCGGGTGGACAATGAATGTCAGTGTCCCAGACCCCTTTCTGTGTGTCTCTTTTCATACCACGAAGGGCGAATGTGCGCTCCAAGAATCTCAAACCCATCAACGGCAGTCGGGAACTCGGTCCATTCGATCTTACCATTGATGTTTCACTATCACCAACGCCCTCATGATCCCAACTTGCCGCCAAAAGAATAAAACTACTCACTAACTTCTGATACAGAGGAGAACAATGTGAGCCGGTCTTCGTGTACATCGGCGTCCGATCCCGGTATCTCCTATTCGCCATTCACCGTTCTAATCTCGTAAGCCGACAGCCGCTTCCCCAACAACCAACGGTAGAAACGGACACTAACGATCTCGAATCTCCTCTATGTTATCTTTAATTGAACCAAAGCTTCTTCTCCTCAACCTGGCACAGATCAGAGGAACATGCATGTTCCTGCTTCTACTGTCCCGAGTCCCAAACGGTGGGTGCCATCATTTGAGATTCAAGTTCGGCCCATACTCCTCCAACGATTCCAACCAAGAGCCAAACCCCTCTTTCCACCCTTTCTTTAGTCCTCGGTAACAAGAGCCGCTTAATAACTCTGCTCCCCACGACAGATGATACGACAACAACTCCCGTTAGCCTCCCGCACCGGCTTCTCTTATCAGCCGAATAAATTCCTGGTCAACATGGAAAATGGTCGTTGATGGTTCAGAATTCCCCTTTCTTGTTGTCACGTCGCTTTCCCTTTAGCACTCTTCCTCTAACGATCAGAGAGCGGTCTCGCCTTGTGCAATGATGGATTATTAGTCTTGCCCGAGATTGCGGTTCTCGAATCAGATACTTGATCATCACTCAAATACTCAAAGAGCGATATTTACAGATAAGAGCCGGTCACCAACTTTGGCTCCGAATACATATTTAGGGTACTTCTGTATACCAAGTTACTGCTTGTCCAGTGATCAAGATACGGCAATCCTATTCCCAATAGTGTTGTCCCCCGTATATTTGAACATCGCAACAGATTGAAGCCTCCTATCTTCGCACATAGCCCGAACCAAACCGGGGTCGACACTGCGCGCAATTTAAGCTCGCCAAGACAGAGGCTTGAAAAGACACAGACAATAGAAGACTCCGCTATGCTCCTCTGACTATCAGATCCCTCGTAAGAATCAATTCTGGATCTGCATCTGCTCCACTATCACTTGAGCTCCAGCGGTTCTCGTCGACCGATCTATTTCATCTCATCGCTATCCAGCATCCGTCGTACTTACAATCCCCTGGATTCTCCAATAAAACTTCCCTGCGATCGTGAGACGGCGGCTCCAGCCTAGGTATGGTATCTCTCGACCGACGGAAGTCTTTTGTGCTTGCTCCACCGCCGCCGCGAACGCCTCCCACTTCACCCGGCCTTGCTCTGTTTGTTGGCGGGCGGCCGTCAGCTCCTCCAGGCGCTCGGCGAGCCGGCAGCGTGCATCCTCGGCAATGGTGATCTGGTGCTTGATCCGCTCTTGCTGTTCCCGGAAAGCGGATGATAGCAAGAAGGATTTCAGGGCGACAAATGGGCCATTCCAGCACTCCTGGACCCGATCCCTGTACTGTGTAACGGACATGTTGAAGGTGTCGTCAAGATGGCGGATCGTCGACAATGTGGCGTCCATGCTTTGGTTGAGATGGTCCGAGATCACTGCGGCGCGGACGCAGCCGTCCTGGGTTGCCTGGGCTGCCGCGTCCACTGCTTGATCCAGATCGCCCTGCAATGCACGCTTGGGAAGCGGTTCGACGGTCGTCTGCAAGAAGTGTCCGTAGATCTGACCCAGGTAGGACAGAGACTCTTGTGTAGCAGCAATCTCTTGCAGCGCTCGGCCCACCGAGTGTACCTTCCGTTGGTCTGGTCCCTTCGTAATCGGGCATGCGTCCTCGTCGGTATATGCGTCAAACAGTCCACGAGCGAAATCGTCAAAGACTGATGCCTCCTTTCGGAAGGCCAAGACCGGGTGTGCAACAGGCGACGGCGCGAATAGCAGGTCGGGAAAAGAGAACAGGACCGCCGCAAGGAAGGCCGGCGGAGCCAAGACGGTGAACACCACGGCCGCTCCATGCCGCAGTTTCTGCATCGTCCGGACCGGTCCGCGAGGGCGTGGTAGTTGGCCCCCGGAGGCATTCGCGGCCTGCCCCGGCCGCGGAACCGAAGCGTCGCGAAGTCGATGGAAAGGACGGTCGGCCACATGAGACGGCGAGGGCAGGGATTTGGTGGATGGCGCGCTGCTGGCGGAATCGAGGGTGAATGAGTTGATGGTGAATGAGTCCTGATGCGGCCTCTCAATCTCTTCAGATGGTGGCGAAGCTGACACTGGGGGGAGGGTGTTGGATAAGTCCAATGGCGAGGGTGGAGGACGGCGCCTGCGGCGGCCAAATGGGTTCGCCGGCTTCCACAGTGATGGAGTGAGGATTTCAGGGACCGGGAAAGAGGGCATGTCGTCCGGCAATCACGCTGGGCCTGTCGGGCTCCCGGTGTCCGTGGTTGAACAGGCTGGTGAGGGAACAGGGAGCTCTCGATGCTGCCAACGTGGTGTCTCTTAGTGGAAGGGAGACAGCCAGACGTTCGGAGGACGGAGGGACGTCATCCAGCGGGATGTGAGACTAGCAGCCTTTTGAAGTGGAGCCCGACAACCAAAGCATATATAGAGGGAACGGCTCACGCCACCGATGGCTGAAAGGGCGTGCCAGTGAGGCAGAAGGAAGAGGCAAATCTCACGGAAGGCTTCATACCGCAGCGGGATCACCTAGTCGTGGTTCTAGGCCGCGAGTATGGCTACGATGGGATTGGGGAACAAGAACGGAGACAGGCGCCACGGAAGCACAGCTATCCCGCGCAGGAGGCAGATTTAGGGTCATGTTGCGAAAGGCTTTCCTAGACAAAGTCGCACTGAACATACATTCCTTGCTCCTGTGCCAGCGATCGTAATGGTCCACAAAGCGTATAGCCTTGGGTCTCCAACCAACTCCCACCATCAGCGTCACCCCGTCTCCCAAACTATCGACCAGAGAGGCCTTTGAGCGTTTTCTTTTGCGAATCAGTGCGGAGGTTTCATCCTCGGTCTGGAAGGAGCGACGCGCGCCGGTGCAGGGAGAAGGCAGTGGTCATTGATGACCCGTTATTTCTGAGAGGCTGTCGGGGAAACCTCGATGAAAAAGCCCGGCGTCCGTCGGAGAGAGAAGCGAGTGAATGTGTGATCGTCTGAAAACCACGATCGGTCAGCAGTGCTTCTCCAAGCCGGGCCATGGGTCTCATCCTTACCGGACAGAAGCGAAGCAGCCGAGTCAGAGGCTCAGCCAGCGAACAGAGAGTCCCACAACCCTCTGTGCTGGAAACAGAGATATGGGATGTGCTCGTGTGAACGTGAGATCTTCTTGGTGCGTTGACAACGAGCCCCCGTTGATTTGATCGCAACGCATTGCATTAACACCGTCTCGGAGGACTGTGAATTGGCCGGCGCTGCTGCAGGGTGACAGTCGGACGTAAAAATCACCATGAGCACGTAGAGAAGGCCCTGGTAGGCGAGGACAGGAGCATAGGCAAGAGGCTGGAGGACGACCCGGATCGTCTCTCGAATGGCGCTACACAGGCGACGCCAGGGTAGTTGGTAGGCGAGGTTGACGAGCACCAAGGCAAGCTCTGCGGCGTTGTCGCCGAAGTTTCCAACGAACCATTTGAACGTCCCGTGCTAGGGAATGAGGCCCATGAGGGCGCCGAATGTCACGATGATGTCTTTGAAGCGCATTGTGTGTCTAGAGCAATGGCGGAGATGTGGGAACGGCGATGTGCGATGTGTCAGGTGAGGGAGAAAGATTGATAATGGGACGATGTATGTGGTACCGTGAGAAGCAGCAACGGGAAAATGTCGAGGATGCAAGACGACAGTCGGATGGGAAAGTTCCATCTTTTGAACCCTCCTCTTGCTGTCTTGGTCGTGGGCGGTTGTTTGCTTCGCGAGCGACGAAGAAGAGCCTGATCAAGACCATGGCATCGCCCGTCTGTTTGTTCAAGCAGATCAAGCTGGAATTGTCTCGGAGGCGCAATTGCTGGAAGACGACGTTCAAAGCCCGACACGCTCTCCGCGCTTCTCCTCCCTACGCGGAATTCTCTCGACAAAGGCATTCCTTTCATGCCAGCGACCGCTCAGAAGGTCCAGGTCATGGGGGGCGCACCTCTTCGTATTAGCTTGACGATTGTGTCGACGCAATCTAGGCAACCCTACCGTTGGTCGTCATGCCGGTTGCAGAACGGCTTCGTTGAGCACTGGTCTATCCTGGAAAGCTACCGCATCTGCGTCGGCCAATTTGTAAAACCATGTCGTGAAAGCGTAGACCGTGAGACTTCAGAGGCAGAAGATACCGCGCATGGCATGGCGATCTGTCGAGCCAATTCTGTGGCAGGACATCTTGTGGACGAGGAACAATATCGTACATAGACGACAAATCGGCCCATGGACAAGGCGGGCGCTAAGGGACGACGATGGTTGGACTAATGTTCTAAGCTAGCTGTTATTGGCACAGCGGAAAGTACCTCACCGTGGTCACGTGGCAGCCCCTATCATTTCTAGACTAGGCCCTTTATAGAAACGCCGGATCCTACCTTCTCAGCCCTCGCAGCGACCCTGAAGCCTTGGCGGTGCTGGGTTAATGCGCTTCCGTTTATTTGAATACTCTTCTTAACCACTATCCCTTCCCACCGCCACTCTACCCTTAAAGCCTGCTTAACTTCCTAAGATACGACTTTTGCTACTATTTTCTAGCCTTTAAGAATTTCACACTCTTTTTCATCGAGCTTTCCGCCAACGAACTATCTTGCGTTACCGCAGGTGATTTCGTTCAATTCCTTCCCTCCTCTGTTTAGCATTTACGGAACTTGGGGTCCTAATTCCATAAATCTGGCTTTTTGAACGGACATACGATCTCTTTGCGATGGATGTTCTACCATAATGCTGGATTTATAGACCCTGTCCTGTCGATTCTGCTCAATTACGCTTGGCACGCGACCTGCGGCCAACATGGCCACCAATATGGACGTTGACCCTCGGGATGTCATTCTCACGGGAGAAGTTCCTCCTTCAGTGCTGCATTTACCGCCTAGCGAACAGTCAAATGGAGTCCTCGCTGGCCACTTGAAAACCTTCAACCCAAAACTCATACCTCCTCCATCTAATTCCGGAACACCAGAGATCTCAGAGGCCATGCAGCAGCATCTGAATATCACTCTCACGTCAGATGAGGACGAAAGCGAGGTGGTAGATGAGGAGTTCGAAGTCAAATCAGAAGTCGATGCGGAAGACCTGCCCCGCCATGGATTGCCGATAGATTCTTTATCGACCGGATTGTGCTATGATCCCAGAATGAGATACCATTCAGAATTGAACCCGCAGAGCGAGCTTCATCCTGAAGACCCGAGACGTATTTATTATATCTACAAAGAGCTCTGCCTTGCTGGTCTAGTTGACGATAGCATGGCGCAAAAGCCGATAGTTGACCGACCACTTGCCCGTATCTTGGCGCGGCCAGCAACGGAGGAGGAGATATGCCTGGTTCACGAAAAAACTCATTTCAACTTTATACGAGACACCGCTACAAAAAGTGATGACGTTTTGCAATACTACGAACGGTCAATGGATTCAATTTACTTCAATCGGCTGTCTTTTGAGTCTGGCCTGCTTGCAGCAGGAGGGGCGATCGAGACCTGCCGTGACGTGGCAGAGCGTAAGTACAGAAATGCTATCGCCGTCATCAGGCCGCCAGGGCATCATGCGGAAGTTCATTGCGCTATGGGGTTTTGCTTATTCAACAATGTCTGCGTTGCTGCCAGAGTGTGCCAGAATGCACTCGGCGAAGCTTGTCGGAAGATTCTAATTTTAGATTGGGACGTACACCATGGGAATGGCGTTCAGAAAGCATTTTATGATGATCCGAACATACTCTACATATCGATACATGTTTACGAGGATGGAAGATTTTATCCAGGAACTGATCATGGTGATCACGAGCATTGCGGTGAAGGGGCAGGGCTTGGAAAGAACGTCAACATCCCGTGGCCAACGAAAGGCATGGGAGATGGTGATTACATCTATGCGTTCCAGCAGGTTGTGATGCCAATTGCGTATGAGTTTGATCCGCAACTCGTCATCATATCGGCGGGATTTGACGCCGCCGCCGGGGACGAGCTGGGTGGCTGTTTCGTGACACCGGCGTGCTACGCCCATATGACGCATATGCTGATGTCTCTGGCCAATGGCAAAGTTGCAGTATGCTTAGAGGGTGGCTACAATTTCCGGTCCATCTCCAGATCTGCGCTTGCGGTGACGAGAACCCTAATGGGTGAACCGCCTGATAGGCTTAGACCTACCCGGCCAACAGAGAGCTGTGTGGATATCCTTCAGGACGTTGTTCGTGTACAGTCCAGATTCTGGAATTCGATGCACCCGAAAGATCCTGGGGATGGACTCGTCCATACGGAAAGGATGGATGAAGTTATTCGCGCTTTCCAGGCCCATCATCTCCAGGATCGGTACAGGATGAATGTTCTCTACATTCTACGCGACAAAATCAATCGCGTGTTCAAGAACCAGGTGCTGGCCACGCCGGATTTTGATGAGAAGGAGAATCTAGTTGTCATCTTCCATGACCCCCCTGACGTTATGGGTATACCGAGTCCCTCGACAGGGAAGCTTGAACTCCATCGGACATGGCTCGTAAGTGTTTCTTTTGCTTGGGTTGACGATTGCTGACAAACGAAGGCTGATGAGCTGAAGGGCTATAACCAATGGTTTATCGATGGTGGTTTTGGGGTGATCGACGTCAACATTCCCTTATCCGTGCGACAGAGCGGCGAGTCATCTGACGCTGCCTTCCAAGCTCGTCGCGAGCTCATGGAAAAGCTGGCAACGTATTTGTGGGAGAACTACATCGAGTACGGTATCCCGCTTTTGCTGATGGGTTTCGATGCTGACCATTTCAAAGAACCAGTGATTGCGAGCACATCATCTTCTTTGGCATTGGAGAAGCGTATCACGGCCTCGCGCAGCTCCTCATTCAAAACGGTAAGTGTACCCTTACATGACGTGAAGATATCTCTCTAGCGGCTAATACACGATCCAGTCGACGTCTACCAACGCGTCGACGCCGTTGTTGTCTTCACTTTCCAGAATTCGCTGCGTTCGGTCACAAGCCCAGATAACCAATGGCTGCCAAAGTGGTATAGGGACGTGCGTTATTCTGATCTCATCCTCGATCCATCCCCATTTCGCTGACTCCATACTAGCACTCTTGTGTCTTCGTGTCCGATTCGCACGACGCGTGGAACCGAGGAGAGAAGAAGCTGTCGAAGCGTTACGGCTCGCTCAGGAAATCGGAGGGGAGATCGATGCAGCACATGCTGCGGATCAACAGGAAAGAGGTGTTCGAGTACGTGACGAGGGTGGTCGGTCTCAAGAACGGAGACACGACGGAGGACGAGGTCGTCATGGAAGACGCAAAACAATGAACAGCGGCGAAGGATGGAAGAGCGTTGATTTTCGATGTGTCTTTGACCTGGTGCCATATGTTCCTGCGGAGGCGACTACCATGCACGCTCGAGAGAGTGTCTATGAAGAGAAAATCTATCTGTCTGTCCGACCCGAGAATAGCTACACGGGTGTGCTTCTTTTGGGTCTCGAAGTGCCGCGCAGATTGAAGGCTTTCCCTTCCGTGCTGATACCGTACCATACCATACCAAGCTTCTCGTAAGTATTTTGTCGGAACGAACCCTACCGAGTGTTTGTTTGACGCCTCTTGCATGGCTTTTGCAGAGCCATTCTGTCATGAATACATACCTGGGTATATACCTGCTTGACCTGCCTGAGGTACTTAAGCTTCTACGCGTGTTCTTGCGGCTCCTTGTCTGTCAGAAAGATACTTATAGGGTTGCCGGGTCTTGGAGCTTGACAGCTCCCGAGATCGCACCGTATGGGGATGGGGATGGGAAGGAGCGGCGGAGCACTGGAAGACTTTTCACTTGGTGTCTTGGGTTACGTCTGCCTCCTTCTTTGTTTCTGGCCGGTGGGTGAGTCTGCCTGGGTACCTCATGTCCTGGACTATCCCACGCTACATGCCCTTGGACGGAGGTTGCAGATATCTGAGGGTGTCTTGCGCTTTCATTAGATTTTGACTGAATGGCTCACGCTTCACCCTTCTCTAGTGATTTCCTCGGTGTTCATGTCCTTGGCCGTGAAGCATTTGTTTGATTCCGTAAGTGATCAACAAAAGACCCGAGATCCGAAGGCAGCCAACGGACGGGCCTACATGCTCTTCACTGAAGGACGGTGATGGTTCCAGAATAGGGGGAAATGAAGCGTCACCTGGGGAAACGGTCCCTCACCTGGATCACGTGTAGATGTAGATGTACACGATCCTTTTGCTGTTCCTTTTTTTTCCTGCTCTCATATACCAGAGGTTGAGAAAGCTACACCCTCTACTTTGCATCCGCTCAAAGACTTGTGCTGACTTTTGAACTCTTTCTTTATTCGCGGAACGGTGCTGCCTAAGCTGCACCTGCTTCCGTCCTCCTGTGCGAACAACGGAAAAACTTGTGGAATCTTCCTGTTTCTGCTTCTTTGATTGAGGCGTTGAAAAGGTTGTACGTCTATTGAAGAGCCACGATGGCAAGCTGGCATGTCTCAGACTCTGCCTTGTCTGCCGTTCAGCGCGAAGACAATGAGTCTGGCCATGCTAGTTCGCCTATCCAAAGTGCGGCCGGTGTTCTCACCGATGACAGCAATGACAAGGACATCACTAATGACAACATTAATAACGACGAAAGCCATGAAGGAAATCGCGAGAATTGTGATACTTCTGACGACGATGAATACGTTGAAGACGAATTCGGGCATATTGAATACGACGATGATTACGGATACGCATATTCCGAAGATGAGCCCTCCAAAGGAGATGAAGAACATGACAACACTAGGGACCTTGCCGAAAATTTCGTGACGGGCTTCAGCTTAGCAGGCTATGATAAAGCCAAAGAGCGTGCTAAAAGCACCAAGCCCTACCGGAGTCAGCAGCCGACAGCGGGTGGATTTGATGCTTCATCGGGTCAGCTTAATCACAACCCTCCTGCATTCAGGAAAGCGGGCTTCGTTCCTCGTGGACCGTATTACCGCGTCGATGGCAGAAAGAACGCCGCTGATTTGCATACTGTCGCCCCTGAGCAGCTAGCGAATATGCCCAATAACGACGCCGCTTGGACAAAGGTGAAGGGATACATAATTGAGGTGCGTGTTTCCAGAGTTAATTGCTAACGCGAGAAGCTTACCTCCATTGCAGATGAATGATGACCTCTTCGGGCAGATCTGCCCAGCAGATCTCAACGACAAAATTTGTGCGTGGGACTACCAAGACCGTAGAGGACTTCCCGGCTGCAAGATGCTTCGCATCTGCCACCAAGTCGAGAAGTTCAACCCAAATTTCGTTTGCCCAGGTATTGACCAGTGAAAACACATTCACAACATAGAGCACTCTTGCCGCTTCATTGCAAATGCTCACAAGTGTCCTGGATGCCCAGATCATCCCGTTCGTTATTGCCGAATAGTCTTGAAGAAGAACGGCATGTGCAGCGCTGCACATGATTTCGAGAGTGCCCGACGAGATGCTTGGGACCGGTAAGGCCAACATCGTGACGATGGAGCTTGTACTAATATTTGATTCTAGATTGAATACTCATCAGCTTCGCGCACCACGAGATTCTCGCCTTTACTAGCACGCTCACAGTCGCCATAGGCCGGGCGGTGGTAGCGGTGGACGGGCTGCTCCTTTCAACCGTGGTGGCAGCTCCTTCCGACCTATTCCTTGTCACACAACTCAGAACTGGCGGTGGCACGGAAACGATCAGACAGGCCGCAGCCCCGAGTCTTCTGCTTACTCTCCTCTCATTGTTGGCCAGGCTCATCCTAACCTTGGAAATCGGTGAGGAAGGACCTTGGCAAGCTCTTCGATAAATGCGGGAGATTCAGACGGATCGCGGTGGTGTTGCTAGCAGCTTCGGGGAGGACGGACACATTGTTCGACGTTGGGGTTTATGCCGGTAGATAGTACGAATTAGAAGTATGAGAGCCTATCTGGGTAGCCCTAGATGGTCCAATAACTCTGCAAATCTCTCAGGATGTAGAATATTTGCGAACACTCTCTGTTGGAGGCCGTCTACGTCTTTTCAGCCAACATCAAGACGCTGAGATCGAAATCCGCGCCATTCTTCCCAATGTTTGTAAACTACAGTTCTGCGTCGATTCCGAGGTTTAGCCGACGACAACGTATTAGGCCACGCAGGCGATCACCCTTGTTCACGCGATGGAAATACCTCTACCACATGGCGACAGAGCGCCGGCCTTTTGCAATCTGCAATGTTCGCGTCGAGCGGATCCTTTAAACCCGATGGCCGTCACCTTATCAGCGGTCACACGCGGTTCCTTTGTCCTGGCTGCCGGTGAGTGATGGACGAACAAGCCTCTTCTGGCAGGTAGCTGGTGACGAGTCCACATTTGTTCACTCACGGAGGGTGTGTGAGTGTGACGATGCCAAATCAGGAAAGTTTGAGGTAATGCCGTTGAGGCAATTTCACTCACTTGGACCGGTAGGAAGAATACATAAACCACGACCTCCCCCTGTCTGCTTTTCCTCTTTCCCTTCAAAATCCAGAAAGTCCTAAGGATTGCTGCCATCACTGAAGCTTCTAGGAAAAGCTTCAGGCGTTTTATATATATCTTCTTTCTCTTGACTACCAGCAGTTCTAGAAGCTGCAATCAACCTGGTGTCTATCAAAGACGTCAGAGTTTGCAACGTATAGATTCTTCTCGAAGGATCTTCCTTTCTTTGGCCAGGATATTGAAAAGGCATATATTCCCTTCAAAGGCCATCATGGAGAGCAGCCTAACCATTCAGTCTGCTCCACCATCTCTTCAAAAATTCCTGAGCGATCAACTGCTTTTCTTGACAGTCTTCGTGGTCCGCCTTGATCGAGGTACCATGGCAAGCGGTTCTGCATAATCTTGCAGTGGTCATGGAGGCCACTGTTAAGGTTCAACAAGATTGAGGATGGTAACAATCTTTACCGTCCTTCACATTGGAGAGCAGCGAAATTAGGTCCACATTTCGTCCCTGACAGTCCACATGAGGATAAAGAATTAATCCAAGCCGAGATTAATTATGTTAGACGCCACGAGGACTCCGAAGCAGAGAGCGACTATGTCCACCAGAGCGAGGATTCGGACGATGATAGTGATCATCCCGATTACGACAGTCCTTGCCGATGCACACCGTGACCTTGGTTGGCCAAGCGAGCCAACTCGACAGTGCAAAATGGCCATGGTTAAGAGTGGCATATGCAGCACCGGGCACGACTTTGAGAGCGCCAGGCAAGTTTCATTTGATAGGTAAGGCCAAGAAGTCGAAAGCATTGGTCTCGCTAATAAGTTTTAGATGCGAGGAACATTCGCGTAGCGCTTCAAATACTCCACTCGTTCGTTATCGCCCAGCAGCAGGAGCAGGAGACCGACACGGCCAGCACACCGGCCCGGCACACCCTCACATTCTCTCACTGTGTGTGTCTCTAATAGTCTTCGCAATCTCTTCGATCCCTACTGACAGACGAATGATGCTTAGCTCCCGTATCATTGGCAATCCTTACAAAGCTTCAGAAGAAGGTCGACTTCGTTTGATAGACCTGAATGATGATGTCCTGCCTGGAGACGGCGTGTTGAAGCGCTATACCAATCTCACAAGAGGAAGGCAGCTGCAAAGACGAAAAGCAGTAAGAACACGAAGCCATCGGTACACACTCCCCTTAAACTCCTCCCAATATTCATCATGCTAATTAATCCTAGTGCTTCAAATCTTCGAACAGCTCCATGTCTATGATGAGGTCACATTCGTCTTGAGCTGCAAGCGCTTGGCCGTTATGGCTCAGATGAAACCGATTGACTTGACGACTGTCAACGGAAGACTTTATGATCGATGCGAGTTACTCCAACGCCTTGTCACTTGGATGACTCTCTGGGACTGCTTCTTCACGTGTCTCCAGCCGTGCTCTAGATCAGAACTGGCGTCCAGGACCTAGTAGCGATCTTCCTCCACAGCTTGGCCCTCCCCCTTGCCTGACACCGCCATCGGGTCTTTGCCGAGATTCTCTTCCACAATCGAACATTCTTCCGGAGCTGGACGATGGCCAAGGTTCTCAGCCGAGTCTTGGCTCCAGCTTTACTAGCAATTTTCAATGGAGTGCTGGTTCTCGACGTACAATGGGCGACTTGCGCCCAACCAACGGAGTTACGGGACTGGACATATGCAGGTTGGGTTGACGCAGCAGAACCTTCATGCTGACAATGCGGCACACGAAGCTATTCCCTCATATAACCCAACAGCACCAAATACCTCCGGAGAACGGCCGCAAGGCCCAAGCACAAGCGTGATCGTGTATGGGTCAAGCATAGGGTTTGCTAGCTTTGGACGTCCGCAAGTCATCGGAGAAAACGCCGCTGGAGGGAACATGGGAAATTGTGAGTGGATGAAAAGACCTGCGCGCAATACAAGCCGTCATCATCCTGGTAACTCTACCCGACTTGGCGAGTTACACTCCATCACTGAGAGAAAAAGGCACTCAGTCAGATGCCGTGCGAAGTCTCCCAAGCATTGGCATTATGACTTGTACGGACAGGGTGCAGTACTCGTGGACTACCCTTTACCAGGACATGCATAACGACACCGAAGTATTCGTTTGCCAATACTCGCGGAAATTTGCCCGTGAGACTGTGCCTCCAGAGATAGATCCGCAACCAAGTGTTTGCCACGATTGCATGGACATTGCTAAAAGAGCGACCGAGCGCGTACACCAGCTGGCGGCAGGGGCGGTCACGATGTTCGAGACGGTGGCAATGGAGAGGGCAAGGGAGACGAACGTGACCGTTGGGAGTTCTACGATGGACCCAAACAGGGTTTTTGCGCTTTCTCTCAAGGAAGCGCTCGAGGATGTGTACGAGGAGGAGGAAGAAATGGGCCGAAAAGACCTGGTTATGGTCATGGATTGAAAGTCATGGGTGGATTTCAGCATCGCCAGTCCGACTGTCAGTGCTCACACCACCAACGCATCAGGCAGCTCCCATACCAACGCCACGGGCTCAGCCACCAGGAGGTCAATTGGGAAGACACTTAGCGTCATGCTCGGTGTGGTGGTAGTCTTTGGTGCTGCGAGCATGATGAAGGCGTGGCACAAATGATGGGGGGCGAAACCACGATCACTGGTACTGGAGGGCAATTGTACCGGTAACACCAGCAGAGAGGGGCACCTCGCGTCGGAACAATCCAGTTCCACGTCATTATACGGAAGCCGGTCAAGGAGCTCTATCTTCAGGTCGAGGACTAGCTGCTTGAGGCTCTCAATCTTCAGGTCGCGCGACCCTCTAGTTGTCGGCTAGAATCATCACAATGGTTTGGCGAGGGAGGGTTCACCAGGACGTTTGCTTTTGTGGAGGAAGCTGTCAAAATTGGTCATGGTATTTCATTTGGTTGTTGGAAATGGACGCAGCACTTAGCGTGCCCAATACTCTCTATTGGCGATGCTGAGGTTTTGGAGGAGTGGAATTTCTCATCACTCGGGGCTGCTTCAAGAGAAGCGGGATAGTCAGAAAATAGAGGCATTCTAAAAGAGAGAACATGTTGCGCAATGATTTTTACCTTTGGAGAAGCACGACGATTTGTTGTCAGGGTCTCTTGAAATAGGTCAATGAAATGCTATTTGTACCACATTCAGTAATTCCGTGCTTATCTTGTATCACATAGTAGTAGCCTTTCGCTGCATTTCGTTGGCGTAGCTTTCGGTAATGACAAAATTTCAAATACTACTGACTTTCTATATGTTCTCTGCGGCTGCTATAGACCACTGACTTGCAATGAACGGTGCCAAAAGAGTGCCTAGTGAGAAGCCAAGGTCCCCTAGGAAGCTAAGATTAAGTGATGGATTCCAGTGGTCGTCCTCGCGCAGCGTTGGCGCCGAGGTTTAGCCGGAGACGTGTAGCAAACCTTGCAAATGTCCTCTGAAACCCTTTGATCATAGGTTGTTCTTACAACAAGACGACTTTTACCTTGCATGTGGACAACGCTCAAATGGTTTGATGTACCAGTCTGGGCTTCAGTCGTCGAGCGCTCTCGTCATATCTTTAGCGACGTTCTGATTGCTCTATGGAGCTCCTCCACTTAACATGAAAAGTCATATGTTCAATTATGACCACTCCTTTGGGCGTAGCATTTCAGTGACTGGAGCATGCCTCGGCGCGAGTTCTATAATTTCAAAATTTTACGAAACATGAACTCTGACGTGTTGAGTGGATTGTAAAGTGCCAGTGGCAGAGGTCAAGATAACACAGAATAGTTCCCCTTGAACTCACTGGCAATGCCTATAAACAGGAGATAGCCGCCTGTTCGGAGGAGCAGGCAATGGCACGTCCATTGCAGCTCATTCTAGGACCTCAGTGCAGCTGCGCCAGAACTGAGTGGCAAGAATTATTGCTATGCCGAGGAGACTGCTCTCCGAAAAGAGGTGCTACATTCGGAACGCGTGAAGTAAAAAGAAAGACGCCGTCAATAAGCATCAAAAGCCTCGCGATGGCTTCTCAGTGAGCGGCAGCATCCATGAATTCATGGTTCACGTACGTCTTCAATATGATTCGTTCTTCTTTATGTCGTTGGCACCTATTCTTCAAGTCCACCTCCCATGGTATTTGAAGTCTAGCGTTCACTTTTGGTCGAGACTCCTTGGTTCGATAGAACACCAGCGGCGTTCTCAATTGGGGAGCTCAACAGCTTCGTCGATCTTCCGGCCACCGACTGCCGTCCGGCCAGGCAGCTGCTTTAGACGGCGGCAATGTCATCCTGTTCAGGTGTCGGACAGATCACCGTCTGATCTGGATCAACATCCGGTCTGAAATCTGCTCTGATACGGCAAGACAATTTCCGCTCCACCCTCACCGCTTAGCGGAGGACACGCGTGCCTATGTCAACGAGCTCCGCTCTTTTCCGAATAAAGCCTTGGAATCGTCTGTTCACGGATTGTGGATGACAATTTTCCACGGCGGGTTGGCATCGGCTTTCCGTTGACCGCTGCCTGCAGAGCTCACTAGCACATCTTTCTCTAACTCCCAACGCAATCTCCCTCTCTTCGTCTCTCGCAGCAACAAAGGTCTCCCAATCTTCCCTCGCTAAATCCTTGAATCTCCTCCTTCTGAGCTAGCAATAACCCTGTCAAGATTTGATTCCGTCAGTATTGCAATCTAGCATCTTTAGCCACATTTTGTATCTGCAACTTCATTGAGGATAATACTAATTGTATGTGCTGTCACCCATCTCTCGAAATCTCTGCAAATACAACTGTATCCATCTACATGCTCTCAGAGAGACACGTTCTTCTCAGACACGAGCACGGAACAGCAATGCTATCTTCACACCGATGAGACACAGTCTGCGATTTAATTACATTGTCTTGTGTGGCTGAAAAGTACTGACGAGGATGCCGTTCACCTGACAGTGCGTGACCGAGATGTCAGAACCACCGGCTGCAGCTCCATTCTCTCACGACGCCTTCGTCCAACAAATCCAGGTCCAGCCGATCCAATATCTTAGGGCGAATGAGCTACTGCCGGGTCACTATTACGTAGCCGCGAATGGAGCCTATGTCGAGGTAAGAGAAGAGTTCCGCCGCATGTCTATGTCTCATCGTTCTCATGCTTACATGACCATAGATCGACGACAACCTTCTTGCAAACCACATCTGTCCCGCCGACATGCAGGATGTGCCTTGCGAGTTCGACGAAGACCAGTGCAGCAATGACTGCGACAAGTTGCGTCTCTGCAAGGTACGTTAGACACGATTCCATCCTGGTGAACTTTGCATCTAGTATGAACGATCCTTATGCCGACTCCTCGTGTAACAGGCCCTCACCAAATACAAACCAGAATACACCTGCGTTGGAGCACCCGCGGAAGTGGTCAAGTTCACTGGCACAAAGCCCGATGAAAGGAACGTTGACCCAGGATGCCCGCATCTTCACAACATCGACTTCTCCTGCCGCTACGTCGTCGGAAATAAGATGTGCAAAGAAACCGTCAACAAAGGCCACATCTGCCCCGGCGGCCATGACTTCCCCTTTGCACGCCAGCAGAGCGAGCAGCAATACTGGACGGTCCACATCCCGGCGGCGGAAGCTGCTGGCAGCCAAGGCACCGTGCCACACAAGAAGGTCTGGGTCAACGCCAACCGGCCCTGAAGGGTGCGTGTTACGGACCTCGGGGCTTGGCATCGCGAAGAGGGCATGGAGCTAGTTACAGCGAAGGAGAAAGGGGTGAAGCTGTCAATTCTTTGAATGATTCTGTGTTCAATTTCCTATCGTCGTAGTAATCAGCGGGAGGCGCCTGGGGAGTTTTAGCCAGTGGGAGGGCAGTAGTTTGAGGGGTAAGGGTGGAGTTTGATAATTCTTTTTCACGATTGACCATTCGGTTGAGTTTCTCTTTGGGTTTGAAATTTTGTAAAGCACTTGGGGTCTTTCCTCGCATGTGCCGCCCGATAATTGATAGCAGGTCAACGCCGTAGCTTTTTCCTACTTTTCTGCAATGACCCTTCTCCCCCTCCTTTTTTTGAATAAGTTCTACAAGACGTAGCCGCGTAGCGTAAGGGATCTGCGGTAAGACAAGCTGCCTTGGCCGACAAGGTACTGTTCTGGGAGTTTTTGGAGGGGATAATTCAGCAGTGGTCGACCGGTGTTTCTACGGCAAGGAAAGAGAGAAGAGCCAGATTGTGTGCATGATCGGCCTTTTTCTTGGTCTGATTACCTGGGGGAAGACGGGGACAATGCTCGTACTTACGCTCAGGAATACGGTGATGGAATTATCTCGGAGTTTGGGGGAAGGGGGCGGGGGTACATTGAATGTTGCAATCAGCGAGGGAGGCAAATCTTCGGCCGTTCATGTTCAAAAGTGGGGATGTATAAGATGTATGTGTAATCATTGATCGTGCTCGTTGCGCGAGCTTGCCTCCCCTTTCCATCGGCTATCAGCTCCACGGCTCCTCAAGTCCCCCCCACGATTTGTCCACGATGACAACCCGTCGGTCCTGGACCTGTGTCCACTCTACTTCTTCCCGCCGCTACCGCCATTGCCACCGTTACCGCCGCTCGGAGTGTAGCTGGAGTAGCCGCTTCCAGAGTTGTAGTAGCTCGAGCCGTTGGGGTTGCTGTAGTAGTAGCTGCCATTGCTGATGGGTGGGGTCAGGGGATGGTGAGACTTCTGAGGTCCACGAAGGAGCGTACCTGTTGGAATAGTGGTAGGAATTGGAGTTGGCCGCTGAGCTTCCGTAGTCGCGGGAACAGTAGTGGTTGCCCTGGATTGTGTCAGCGTTCGTGGTAATGGAGTAGCAACATGGCCGGCGGCAGGTATGGATCAGTGGAGGAGAGGACCTACCTGGCTATTGGTGCCGGACGATTTGTAAGAGTACCCTTTGTCAGGCATGTTGAGGGATGGAACGGCTGTGTGGGATCTCGGTGAAGGTTGATGGGTTTGATTTCAGATAATTGAGGAGCTTTGAGGTGGAAGGGAAGAGTCTTGGGGTTGGATGGGATTTCGAGAGCAAACCTTACAGGCGGTGAAGCTTGCCTGGTGAACGGGTGATAGCTCCACGATTGCAAAGGCAGCTGCAACCGGCTCCATGCGCTTGCGGGTCACCCAGGGTATGACTGCTGTTAGAATTAAAGTTTGGAGGCGCCGTCACCTCTATTGAGTTCAACGATCGTGCATGCCTGCGCTATCACCTGACCAGCGATGCATGCCACCTGCTAGGAGGCATAAGAAGTAAGAAGGCATTGCCAAGAAAGCTATCAGCGGCTGCTTGCAACGGAGTCAATCCGTTGGAGACGCAGTTACGACTCTGGCGTGTATCCGCCAAGCTCATAAGCCTTGTCGCAACGGCTATTGCCATGGTAGAAGTAGCGGTACATCAGGAAAGTTCAATGATGACCGGGATTTGTACCGGTGGTCCAGGTCCGACGCTTCCATGTGGAGCTTGAGAGCCTAGAATACTTTAAGGATGGTACGGTTGAAGTTGTCGGGATGGCTGAAAACAAAAGAGTCGTGAGCGTGAGCAGCCATGGGAAGCATGGACCTTCAAGAAGTTCCGATTTACTAAGGATCAAACACTTGTGACCAGGAGGGGCCACAGAATGCTAGGAGCCGCGTCCCAAGAGTGATGGCCGCGGGCCGTGCAAAGCCGGATGTCAACTAACCATCAATTAGCTAGAGCCCGGAGGACAGTTCTGAAAACATACAACGGTTCCTGGAGGGGAGGCGATCAGTTGCAGCCGAGAGTGGAGCAACTGCAAGCCATCTGTGAAACCTTTGGAGGTCATCACCAAGCTATACCCCGATAGGCAAGCTTCCGTGCGACGAGCTTATCAGAGCTCGACGCCTTTCTTTTTCAAGGGTCCGTCTAGCTGCCAATGGGGGACGCGAGCATCAACCCCGCCACTGCGATGCTCCGAGGAGTATGGAGTAGCTGCCCAGTAGAAGAAAAAATAGTACCATCTAGAAATTGTAGGTGAGGCATTTATCTTTTCTGTCTTCCCTAAATTTTCTGTTCCCTCAGGTGTCGCCAAAGGCAGGAAGCCGACTCAATTCGAATCGAAGTTCAGAGAGTCTTTTGAAATCGCCTGGGTCAACATGCAGTTACCACTTTTGCTACTTCTGCCTCTATCAGCCTCCGTTAGCTTTGCTCAGGAAACAGTCCTTGGAGCGTATATCTTCTCTCGCCATGGCGATCGAACAGCCAAGTCTACTCCTCCCGCCAATCTCACAGACCTAGGATACCAGCAAGTCTTTACCTCTGGTACATACTTCCGCGATCGCTATGTCGCCTCCGACGCTAGTTCAAAAATCGCAGGGTTGAATACGGACCTTGTGAAGCTGTCCCAGATTACAACTTCGGCGCCACTAGACAATGTTCTCATGAGCAGTGCGCAGGGTTTTCTCCAAGGTCTCTATCCTCCTGTCGGCTCTCAACTCGGGTCAGACGTTCTGCGGAACGGGACGACTGTTCAAGCTCCACTGGATGGATATCAGTTGATCCCTATCCAACAGGTTGTGAGCGGGACCGGAAGTGAGGACGCTGCTTGGTTGCAAGGGGCGTCTAATTGCAAGAATGCCATTATCAGCAGCAACAACTACTACAACTCCGAGGAATACCAAAACCTTTTGTCCGCTACGAGAGCCTTTTACGAGGGCGTTTTACCGATGGTTAATCGAACCTTCAACTCTACGCAAACAAACTTCAAAAACGCGTACAGCATCTTTGACCTGCTGAACGTCGCCAACATCCACAACGCAACTTTCCCTTCAGACAATCTTCTGACTCCGGATGCCCTGTTTCAACTTCGCACGCTTGCTGATAGTCATGAGTTCAATCTCGCATTCAACGCCTCGGAAACCATCCGAGCTGTCTCGGGTGCGACATTGGCTGGACAAGTTGTTGAGGCGCTTAATGCTACGATCGCTGGCAAGGGCAAGAACAAGTTAAATATTCAATTTGGAGCCTATGCAAGCTTTCAATCATTCTTTGGCCTGGCCCAATTGCCGCAAGCCAACTCCGACTTCTACGGAGTACCAGATTACGCGTCAACTATGACATGGGAGTTGGTCACTAACGCGTCCGCAAGCCCTTTCCCATCAGCAGATGATATTTCTGTTAGGTTCCTCTTCCACAATCACACTACCAGTAATACGAGCGAGCCAATTGCATATCCTCTGTTTGGCCAGCCTCAAGAACTTCTTCCGTGGAATGACTTCGTGGCAGGCATGAATAAATTTGCCATCTCGGGGCAAAAAGCGTGGTGCACTGCATGCGGGAATTCTACAGGTGTGTGCGCATCGCCATCTTCAAGTGCTTCAGGCACGTCCGGTCAACCCTCATCGAGCTCCAACTCCGGTGGAAGTGGCATGTCAAATGCTGTGGCTGGTGTAATTGGTGCGATGGTCACCTTGGGTGTAATTCTAGGGATTGAGCTCCTTGCGCTGCTGCTCGGTGGCTTGAGAGTGGTTAGCAAGAGGAGACTAGCAACTAATAATGTCAGTCCTTCTGGAAGCACCGCCAAAGCATAAGTTAAATATCGCCGGAACCTGAATGGAAAATCTGGCCTGCTGGATACTGTGTCTAAGGAGGTCTTATTCCTGCAAAATCCGTCTCAATTTGAAGAGAACCTCAGTGTATCTAAACCATAATTTGGCTCACAATAGCTGGCTGCAATTTTTAAATGTGAATGGAGCAGTCTTAATGCCTCTTTTACCAAATCGGAATGAAATCAAAGGATCTCTGCTAAACCACTTGTAGGCTCCAATCAGAAATAGAACAAAAGCGTCTCCATTGACTAGACGATTCATGCGGTGATAGGGACTGAATTTCTCGGTGGACTTGGAATTGTTTGGAGGACACAGAAGCTGTAATAAATAGTAGATAGGGTTTACCAAGACATCTACATGTGAAGTACTTAAAAAAATGATCTGGTGGATCTCAGAGAAACAAACCATTCTAGTCTCGGCAGAAAGTGACTGACAACGGTTATCTTGCTATTGATAGCAGGTACCAAAGGTTGTCATCCACTGACGTGGCTAGCATGGCTATGTCGTTCAGATTTCTGTCTCTTCAGGTTCATGGTCTGAGACTCATTGGTTTATTATTGTCTTTGAGAAAATTGCTGGAAGCTACTCGAGTCTCACAAGCAAAGTTAGGTCCATTTAAGAACAGCGACATAGGCAAAGCTACGAGTGTACTTGGCGATGAAGCCGAAATGGAGAGCCTCATTCCACGTCACCATACAGAAGGTTTGCTCTGAGGCTCCTTCATCTGAATTACCTCCATCAGTAAGACTTTGGATATTGTTATGAAAGTGAAGACCTGGATAGGTTAGTGGTGCCAAGGTTTGTGGCTTGATCATCCGGTACCCGCCCCACGGGCCAATCATGCAGCAGCCCGGATGACGCTCCAAGGTCAATATGAAGATAGCTCCATTGCGATTGTGTGAATTCAGCAGAGATGTATGTCTGAGACCTTGAATGAGATTTTTCTTTCACCCACCGGATTTATGAGTTCAATGATTTTATCCTCCTGACATGTCAAAGATCTACGAAGCCAAAGCCTTTTGCCTGTCCAGATAATACTGCGGCCAGCCTTTCATCAATCTATCGGACCTTTACCAAACCTTGCGAACCCTTTGGCCGATGCCCAGCCTTTCTCTGAAAGCACAAACCCGCAGATTGTACCAAACTTAAAAGACGTCTTCCCACATTGCATCAGAACCTCCCCTTCGCGACCTCCGAGCCTTCCGTTTCCGCAACACTTTTTGGTCTGCGTCATGGCATCGCAAGCACCATCTCGCAAGCGACCGGCGCCTGGCACCTCTCCGGCTCCCTACCAACAGTACCAACCTCCTCCTGGTTATGCTCCAGTCTCCTCTTCACTCTCAAATGATCAGTTCTTGCAATGGGGTCAGAATCTTCAGGACAACAGCAACTCTATAACAAGCGACGCCGCGACCTATCCTACTCAAGGTTACGGCGACGGACAGATACAGCAGTCTGGCCAACTAACCAGACGACCCATGGATCAGCAACTTGTGAATCGTGGACGACCTTATAATGAGTCGAGTGGAATGCAGTGGGTTGATCAAAATCGTAATGCAGTTCAATCAAATGCGATTCAAGCCAACGAACCAGGCTGGAATGACGACTTACCAGAGCTGGAGAAGCGGGCACAGATCGCGAGAAAGGATGCACAAGCAAAGAGAAAACAAATACCGCCTTTCATTCAGAAATTGAGCAGGTAAGCTCATGTCTGCACCATTTCGTGCGCATATTGACTGGTTGTAGTTTTCTGGACGATCCGAAAAATTTTGATTTCATCCGTTGGTCTGACGATGGAAAATCGTTTGTAGTTCTGGATGAAGATGAATTTGCCAAGAGATTGATTCCAGAGCTTTTCAAACATAACAATTACGCTTCCTTCGTGCGGCAGCTGAACATGTACGGCTTCCATAAGAAAGTTGGTCTGTCAGACAATTCAATGAGAGCCAGCGAGAAAAAACACAAAAGCCCCAGCGAATATTCAAATCCCTATTTCAGAAAGGATCATCCCGATCTCCTGTGGCTGATTCAGAAACCGAAGAACGCGCCCCAAAGTAGTAAAGCGAAACGCGCGAAGAGCGACAACGATCAGCTTGACGATGAGAACAATGATGAGTACGACGATCCTTCCGGGAGCCTCCAAACTCCTGACGGCCGGCCGAAGCAGAAAACACAGCTTGCCATTGGGCAAGGGGAACAGACTCTCCCAGCTGACCAACTCGCTAGCGTCCATCGCGAGCTCCAGGCTATTAGGCAACAACAGCAAGCCATATCCAATATGATCAGGCAGCTTAAGCGTGAGCATGAGAATCTCTATGGTCAAGCAGCGACCTTCCAGGAACAGCATTCTAGGCATGAGAACTCTATTCATGCTATCTTAACATTCCTTGCTACATTTTTCCGAGGCAATATTCAAGCACCTGAAGGTGTCCAGGGAATTGCGAATTTGTTTTCAGGGTCCATTGATCATGAACAGCCTCCGCCAAGCGTTGTTGATGTTGGTGATTTTCCCTTGGAAGACCCTGCTTCCCAGCGAACATTTAAGAAACAGCCACTACTTCTATCCGCGCCTCCAGAACCTGGGCAAACGGATCAATCGCCAAGTGTTTCCCAAACTCCGCGCAGTCCTTATGCAGGTCGACAAACTCGGAGGCAGTCACAGAACCTGAAGGCCGATGGGTATCCAACCGGGAACGTGGAGGAGTTGCTGGATTCGACGTTGGCGTCAAATCAACCCTCACCGACGACCCCAGTCGCCCAAGGCGCTTCCGTGCAATCTCCTCAGCGAGATATTCTTTCAATGATTCAAAACACAAACGCACGTAATTCTCCCGCGAATACTTCGACGCCCGAATTCTCAAATATCCTTGGCGACCTTCAAAATACAAGAGGCTCTATAACACCCTCGCAGCGGGCCGATATGCTTCGATTAATCAACAATTCCGCGAACCCAGACTCGAAAGACATGAATAATGCTTTGGTTTCCCCCAATCCACCGCCAATGCCTAACAACTATGATACCCGCCTCGCAGATGCAAAAGCAGATCTGGATCGGCTTGCCGAAATGCAGGCGGACCAGGATCGCTCGGTCCAGAATTTGACCAATCTGCTCCAGCCCCTTAGTCCTACAGGTTCGATTCCTGGTATCGGAGATGGCTCTACTGTGCAGCCGCCCCCACTGGATCTGGATCAATTTATCAACTACTTTCCTTCAGACCCAGGATACGACATTAACGGGAACGGCAATGATGGCAACCAAGATTACTTTGGTAATCTCGATGGCGCTGACCAAGCCCCAACTGGATACGGCATCGACGACTTTGAAAACACTGACGAGCCTTTGTTCGAAAATGTTGATGCCGAACCGGGCGACAATAGTTACGAGGGAGTTGACGTCGGGGAAAATGGCGGTTCCGTGCACGGTAGGGTAGAGTCAATGACGAGCAGTGAGGCACCAAGTCCCGCTGCCACGCATGATTCTGAAGCTGCCAAGGGAAGTAGAGGTGGTGTCGAAGAAAGAAGTCCTGCAAAACGTCAGAGACGAGAGTGAGTCGGGATGCACCTTCTTCCTAAGGTCTTCCCTCCGATGTGGCTTTTTGGCCCTATGGGAGGTTTGGATCCCACGATAAATGTACTGCCTGTATAATATGACGATACCGACGAAAGTTACGATGAAATCTCCAAAAATGGGATGTGAAAAGAGGGGGGGACTTGATGCTGGCAAAGGACATCGTCTTGCTTCCGCAATTTTGAGAACGAATGTAGAAGTTAGTAGATACCCGAATTTCAATGGACATGATTGCTTGTCTACAGCGCCGGTTGTGGAAATTCTCCTTGCATAATTGCTACGTGCTGCAATATGGTTGCCCTTTGTATGATTGTAGCAAGCATTTGCGGAGTCGTGGTGCTCGCCCCTTGCCTTTTTCTGGAAGACGTCCGCCAAGCCACTTTACGCGTGCTCCGCATCGGACGCGTCTGGCGACCAGCAGCATTAAAGAACGACACCCCATGCCGAGAACAAGACTTTAATCAGAATGCTTCTTGTACGATAACCAAGGTAAACAGCATCACGCAGTGTAACTTTAAAAACTTCGTACACAATCACCATGTCCGACTTTGAGGATGAAATGGACGTCGATGTCGTCGGACCCCCTCAGAAGAGTACAATTCAATTCAGCTCAGACAATACAGGCGCGAAGGGGAAAAGAATAGTCGCTGACCTCCCAGTGGAAGCTGAAGATAATCTGCCATGGTCTGTCTGGTCTCCTCTCCGAGAGTTTTATACGTCGCCATTGACTCAAGTCTCTAGGGTCGAGAAATACAGACCTAATACACTTGATGATGTCTCCGGACACCAAGACATCCTCGCAACGATCAATAGATTCGTCGAGCACAACGTGCGCATCCTTATCTTGCAATGGAGCTCAATACGAAGTTCTACAGTCTGACTCACGTCTCCAGCGCCTCCCGCACCTCCTCCTCTACGGTCCTCCTGGCACTGGCAAAACTTCCACCATCCTTGCCCTCGCTCGCCGCATCTACGGCCCCAAGAACCTCCGGCAAATGGTCCTCGAGCTCAACGCCTCCGACGACAGGGGCATTGAAGTGGTCCGCGAGCAGATCAAGACCTTCGCTTCCACCAAGCAGATCTTCTCCGGCGGAGCGGCTACTACTGCGATAACTCCAAACTCACCTTTGGGAGCGTTCAAGTTGATCATCCTAGACGAGGCGGACGCGATGACCTCTGCGGCGCAGATGGCACTCCGGAGAATCATGGAGAAGTATACAGCGAATACGAGATTTTGTATAATTGCGAACTACACGCACAAGCTAAGCCCCGCTCTTCTGTCAAGATGCACGAGATTCCGGTTCTCGCCGCTGAAGGAGGTGGACATCCGGAGCCTCGTGGACAAAGTGGTCGAGGAGGAGAATATCAGTATTACGGGAGACGCGGTGGATAGCCTTGTCAAGTTGAGTAAAGGGGACATGCGGAGGGCGCTGAACGTGCTGCAAGCGTGTCATGCGGGGAGCAAGCCGCTGCCGATGAAACCAGGGGCAACAGTGAAAGCGCCAGGCATGGACGACGCGAACGGCCATGGCGGAAATGAGACCATCACCAACGACACGATCTACACCTGCATCGCGGCCCCACATCCTGCAGACATCCGCGAGATTCTCGACTCGGTTCTGGGCAACCCGGACGTCAAGAGCATCCTGAACACGGTGAACACGCTCAAGGCTAATCGGGGCCTCGCCTTGGCGGATATTTTGACCTCGCTGGCGGAGGAGCTGACGCAGTTGGATGTCAGCGCACAGACGAGGGTGACGTGGTTGGAGGGGCTGGCGGAGGTGGAGTATCGGTTGGCAGGCGGGGGGAGTGAGAAGGTGCAGACCGGGGGGATGGTCGGGGTGGTGAGGAATGGGGTGGAGCTGATGGGGGATAAGGGGTTGGGGGTGGATTGATGCTGGAGGGTTTGGGGAAAAGGAAGATATTTTAGAGACGAAATTGTCTATGACATTCGGCGGAGTTTCGAAGAAGGCTCTCGGAATGCTGGCGTATTGAGCATGGCACAGAGTTTTGTAGAAGCCAAGTCGTGAAGGAAAGAAGTGAAGGAACCCACAGCTCAAGGAGCAACGGAGAAGGGCGAAATTTGCTGGAGGCGGCCGGTGTATACGACTTTAAAAACCTCATCACCGGAAACCTTTGTGCACTCAACCGTGGGAGCATAGCTTACACACATCACCTGCCGCGACAATGCATTTTGGAATTTGTTGGAGTTGAAGATGTGGTCCGCAAGGTGAGCCGTTCGCTGATATGTACGGTGTGGCTGTAAGAGGCTTGGGAGAATGGGGTCGGTTTGACTGGGTCGGTTTGACCGGCTCGGATATTCGCCGAGCCCTTCAAATTCTCTTCAAGGACATCTTCGACATCTTGCCCATCCTACCTACCATTCCAACAAGGCCGAACAACTCCGGCCTTCGACACTTCGCCACGCGCGACATTAACCACGCGACCAGTAATGTAGGCTTCAAAAAGCTGCACTGCATAAAATGTGTTTTCGAGAGATCGGTTCGCCAGCTCTTCCTCTTGGAGCTGCTATTTATTTCTCTGTCGTTCCCGTTCGCTCACTATTTCCGCGAGGAGAAATCCGTTGGTCAAGCATATGTCAAGCGCACATTAAAGTCCCAGAGCATCAGAGATGAAGAAGCCTGCAATTTTGGTTCTTCTTATAATGTCCTTCATGATACCATTGTCTGTGCAGAAAGGCTATTATATCGATCAGTCATGCCGGCGAATTAATGGATTTCAAAGGGGACTCGATGGAGCCCGCGACATGGCCCGACGAGCGTTAAGAAGACTAAACGATAATACCGATACGTATACGGAAGGTATATTTGTTAAAATCTTTAAGTGCTCTAAGAGTGATTGGCAAATATTTCGGCGTGTTGAAGGTGAGAGGTTTAGCGACTTATTTTTTTGGATACTGAATATGAAATCTAAAGAGATACTCAAAGATCTTTCTCAACTGACTGAGCTGGACGAGAGAAGACCTTCAAGTTATCGTTACCATTGCGACAACGATGAAGATTATCCGCACGGCCGATGGCACCTCATGTCGGATCCTCCCAACACGCCATCGGGTTACATTCCACAGGGTATTCGACCAAGATTTCCTCAGCCTCCGATAGCAGGCCTTTACCAGGAATGGGTAGGTGTTGTTATGCGGAGGCTCTTTACATATTTCTTTACCGGCCGGATTCTCACAGCTCCACTAGGTCGATCTCGACAACGGGATGATGATGGGTTACGGCAATGGATGTAAAATGCACAACTTACAAGCGGTGGTCTATACTGCTGGCAACATTCGAGTAGGGGAACCGCCTGACAAGACGACAATGACGGCTAGTAGACCCGAGTAATGTCGCAGCAAGGAACGCTGACCTTGGTTCGACTTTAGCTCTGCAATGTTCAGCTCGATTATCGCTTACATTCGTTACAAGATCTCCGTCGTGGAATAGATCTTAAGAGCTTCATTCAGACCATGCGAGAATCCCAAACTGTGCTAAGCGTACTAGACGCTTTTAGGAGCATGACCGCTTTCGTTCTAGTTACAAAGGTACGTGACTCGTCGCCTAGGACTGGCCCCTAACTGCGCTTACCCACAATCGCTCTATAGTTCTGCCACTTTCGGCCTTACCAAGGTCGGGATTCCCCTGGGTCTTTTGCGCGTTCTCTGTTATCATCACTTCGGTCTCCATATGCATCAATCATTACCCTCGTACCGCCCTCAGTTGAAGAATGCTCTACTCTCCGGTCTGGCTTCGTTACATTCCATCTCCTACTAACACCATCAATACATAGTCACAAAACTCCAGGATCTAATAGAGGGATTTAGCCCACCCTTCGACTGGATGGGTATCATGGGCCTCGAAGTGAATAACTCATTTAAAACGGCCCATAGTTATGCATACTTTGTCCTTTTGGCCGCTCTCGCCGATCGCAACTGGCGTTTGGCGACGTACGAATACCATGCTCAACATGGGTGGTTGGTCTACGACCCTTCGCTCACCCCCCGACGATCGGAGCAACTACGGCCATCATGATGGCTAAGGAGGGTAACGTACCGCGTCACATTGTGCGTTCGTTTTTCTAGCGGTCTACGGCACTGTGAATACGAATACTTGCTGGCGATTGCTCTCGGGGACAACACCTCTCATGATTTCGGGCAGTTGTCTGCCTTGCCTCTCACAGTACCGGCCAGGACATCAGATTTGTACCATACCAAGCGGCTCATAGTGACCTCCTGCAAGCCGGATGACTGATTTAGGGGTTAAGCTCGAGCAGAGAGTGACATGCTACTTAGGTGTTTGACGGGGACGCAACTGTCTTACCACTCGGTCTAGATTCGGCGACTATCGCGTGGCAAGAGCGTCACAGCCTTAAGACTGCATAACGTGAGTAGAATTTCTATGGACGGTCCGGATCCGGGGTCTTGGTCGCGACTACCTTATTTGAGACGGTCCTCTAGAATCACCAGTTTCCTTAGTTGGCGTTATCCTCGTAAATGGGACTGGACGGGAGAGGCGCGAGCATTCGGAGCATTTGTAGGCGCAGACATTGCTTGTCCTTTTTCTTTTTTTGCTTCACTGGATATCTGGGATTTTCGCGAGTATTTCCTGAATACAACGCTCGACAGATTTTAAGCGACAATGCTGTATCCTGCACCACACTTTTGTGTCGTGCGCACTAATCGTAGGTTTTTTACGTTCTGATCCCCTCTACGTCTTGAGAATTCGTTCATGCGCGTATTTGAGCCTTATTCGTGGACCACCTACCGCTTTCCGTGGGTTGACCAAGCTCGGTCGCTTCACTAGGATAGAAAGCCAACATCTTCATGCTCTTTGAGTTCTATCTGCGAATAATGTTTGAGGAGTAGTTTTTCTATTTTCTACATTTGCCGAAAGTGCCCGTGCCAGCTCCCCAACAGATACGTTCGTAGAGGAACACGCTTCTCACGATAGATTTTCATCTTAGGCAAGCCTCGAAACAATCAGGCTCAGCCGCCCCACCCCGCTAGGACCGGGAAATCAATACAGAACACGAGGGTGAGAACGAACGGTGGAAAGGAGTCAGGGGAATTAAAAGCGCCAAGCGACAGCCACGAACCGAGCCGCGCTGACGGATCCCTTTGGGCTGGTAACCAATGGGAAGTGATGCGCAGCGCCATGGAGAATGAGTTTTATGTCACAATAGTACTGCTGCTAAGATTTCAAATCTCAAAAGAATAGAGTGATCAGCATGCAGAGACGAAACAACGATTTTGAGAATAATGATCTTCAGCTTTACCAGGAAGCCTCGGCTGAGTCCTAGCTCCCCTGGATTTTGTTAGCCTCTGGGAGCATCAAAGTTTTTAATATACACGTTTCCGCGGATTTTGGGGGGGGATTTGCCCCTAGGTCGTTACGGTTAGAAGAGGGGTTGGAAGTCGATCGTCAGATCCAGGAGGCAGTATGATGAGCAAGAAAAAGTACCGGTGCATAAAATTTCCAATTTTGGCTTCCAGGACACTGTCACGAAGCCGAGGCGGCACAGGAATCTGGACTGGGTCGGGCCTGAAAATCCTTAGATCAGCTGTTGCAACGCCGCGACTCGATGGGACGCAAGAAAACCAATGGGTTCATGTTGCGCGGGGATTGTTCATCATGAGAGCGGCCGTTCCACCAACGAGTGGGCGAGTAGGGAGAGCTCCTGCTTGGCGTTGGTTGCTAACGCCCACACTGCCATCATGTGGCCCACGTTTGCACCCTGGAAGTGTTTAAGAATATGACTCGTATCATCAGCTGCCCATATCCGTCCGGAGAATCATGATGGTGGTGGCAAGCCGGAGGCGTATGCGTCCCGATGCTTGAACCATGGCGGGCACGCGAACCGGGGAGCTTGAGCTCTATCCGAAGCTGTCAGGCAAACTTAAATCAATTGCAAGGCACACAGTAGCGACCAGAGTTTGCCATCCACGACACTCGTCCTGCACTGGCAGAATGGCGCTAAGCAATGCGGCAGGATTCAAGGTCCAGGACAGGTTGGCTATGAGCTGTGGCAAAGTTGCGGCTACCCTCCCAACCACAGCTCCTGACGGTCCTTGTGTGTTGCCGACCAATATCGGATCTCACTCTAGCGAGCCTCGCGACGATCACCTGGAATGCCTAATCTTACAATGAGACCCTACCCCAGGTCAAGATGCGGCACGTCAAGAAGACTTTCGCTGCCTGATTCGCACCATCTCTAGACAAGCATCGCACGCAGATGTTTGTACGTAAGGGTTTTTGATATACGGTAGCTTTGAATATACCAAGGAACGGCGGCCACTTGAGGGGCGGCGCCTCCTGGTTTGCGCTGTCTACCATCCGAAAACGGGGGACCCGGCGAAAAGGGGCGAAGAGTGGGTTACAGTACAAACTCCGCTGGGGGCGTGTAGCGGGTAGTTGCTTTGGTTAAAGCTCCGGGGGGGAGAAATGGCGCCCAGGACTTGCGGATACAGGCCGGAAGGATAACCAATTTGCAAGCATCCTTTAGTGACGGGGGCTCGTTCTGTAGGAAGCCACGCCTGTAATTTAGTGGGAGAGCCTTGTCTCTGGGGCCCCCGAAAACCCTTCCGGACCGTGGCCACTGCGCTTCCTTCCCCACACCAATCAGCATCGCTCCCTCCCATTCATCCCCAAGACAACCCTTTTTTCTGCTCCCTCCATCTCACAACAACCGCTCTCTCTCTGCCTGAAAACCGACCTTTCGTACTTTGTCCTATTTGTAACGCCCATTTATTTTTCTCACATTTCTACTTGGATTTCCGTGCGATTGATACCTGGTGCCTACCCCGATCGGCTCTGCAAGGCGACGCTGCAGGTCTGACACGAACTCGTGGTTCGCTGCATATGCTCGGCACGCCGTCGAGTAAAACGGATGTACCTCGTTCACACCAATCCTGACCTTCCCGACCCTAGTCTTTTCAAGCGACCTGGGACAACGTCACTGTCTCTATCTCTTGCGTTGGCACTGTCCACGACGATTTCTATTTCCTGACGGCGGCCCGTAATAAGCGTTTTTGCGGCTCTGCTTTCCTGCTTCTACCTTAAGATACGGACTTGCCACGTTCAGAAGAAGCCTTGATATTACGGCTAGAAGAAGCTTGTATGCCTGAACGCTTACACTCTCTACTGAGTTGAGTTACTGGGAGTGCTGTTTGCAGATACCGAGTGGTTGATCCCACGTTGGCTTCTCTCTCCTGCTGGGAGATCTTGAAGCACACCAGCATTTTTCGATCACCATGGCCCAAGGCTTCACGCCTGCCTCGATGTACAGGGAAAACTTCAGTACACAATCTCCTGGGCCGATCCGTCAGCCCCCAATGCTTCATCGCCAGCAGTCTCGCAATTTCGAACCGATGCGCTCTCAAGCGGACGTGGGAGGCATATATCCTAACGAGGACCAGATGAGTCGTTATGACAACCCTTCTCTTGACCGATTCGGCAACCATACCATGAATGTTGGACGGCTGCCTCCATTCGGCATGGGGTATGAGAGCCTGGGATCGCATACTTTCAACGGCAATCCTGCACCTTTCGATGCTGGCTTCGATCACCAGATGGGACTGAACGGGACGAGCTACAGTTCTCGTATGAGACCACCACAACAAGGCAGAAGCGATATCCGATCTGTGAGTTCCTCTTTGGAATATACACTCTGTTCAGCAGGCTAATGTGAATTCTCTTAGCTTTGGGGCAATCCCTCCCAACAGCTCCCGCAACCTCGCCTAGGCAATGGCTTTAATCGGCCTGACGCTTTCGCACCGAACAATCAAGGCGATGATCAACTCATTCCCACCGCCATCGTTATCAAAAATATACCCTTTGCTCTCAAGAAAGAGGAGCTTCAATCACACATGAATTGGATGAGCCTTCCTATCCCCTACGCGTTCAACTACCACTTTGATAATGGTGTATTCCGGGGATTGGCATTTGCCAACTTCACCTCAGCGGCCGATACTGAGGAAGTCATCACGAAGCTCGATGGCTACACCATTGAAGGCCGCCGGCTCAAGGTTGAATACAAAAAAATGTTGCCACAAGAGGAGCGTGAACGCATCGAGCGCATTAAGCGCGAAAAACGTGGCCAATTGGAAGAACAGCATCGTCCTATCAATCCGAACCAACTCCACAGTCAGGCGTCTATGTCATCTATGTCCTCGGCTTTCGCAGCTCGTGTTACACCATCACCAGGCCCTCAGATGAGCGGCAAGGCTGGTAGGCTTTCTTGCATGAGTGAACTTTTTCTGCCACTAACAGTTCCCAGAATTCGAAGTAGACTATAACGAGCCAATCACTCGAGGCTTCCTGAGAACGCTGGCCAATTTTATCAGCAACCCAAACGAGGAACGCCGCGTGTTCCACCGTCTTACTGCTACAGACCGCCGCAAACTTCATGCGGTTGCTCATGAAATGAGCTTGCATCATCATTCTGAGGGAGTTGCTGAGGACCGTCATACAATCATTACCAAGGTTCAAGAAGATAGTTCCCAAGAGCTTTCTTACTTCAACACAACGAATGGACAAGATGCGAATCGAAAGACTCTGATCCGAGCTGCGACTATGGAATTTAGCGATCGTAACGATAACAGTTTGCGGCCTCAGTATTCCCTGGGCCAGCTTGGGGATAATCTCCAGGCTTTCGGAAACGCACGAGACAAGGATCTTCAACGATCAAAGTCTCACGCAGAACTCCAGAGAGGCTTTACGCCGTCTCCCGCCCCTTCATCGACCGCTGGGAGTTTCACAAACGCACTGCAGAATAATGCGGCGAGGTACCAGCAGCTTGATGGCGCAGGGGGGCTCCATGGTCTTCCTCACCTTGCTCATACCAGCTCCAATAGTGGACTGGGTGTTCGTGACGATGTCCTTAGTAAGAGCTTTTCAAACATGACTCTCAATACCCATACTATTGGTGGAAGCCCGCGCAGGAATCGGGACACTTTTGCAATATTTGCAAATGACCTTCCGACACCTATTACAACTGCCCCCATCGGGAGCAATAGAACAACCACAAACGATCGAAACCCTTCACGACAGCCTCAGGGACCTCCAGTAGATGGTGGTCAGGGCTTTGAACGACGCAACGGTCAGGGCCGTGGTAGCGATGAAATGAGACGCGACATGAAAGGCACCATTCGGGCCGATTCTTGAACGAATAACGATACCCATATAGCCTCAGGTATCTACGACGACACGAGATACGACACGACGAGCACGGCAAATGCATCCTAGTTCTCTAGACACCTCTCGGGGCAGCCCAAAACTTTGTAACGGAGTTGGACTAATCTTTACGACGCATATCGAGGGAAACGGACTGTTCAATTATGAAGAACATTCTCTTTTACAAGTAAATGCCGGTGATTGTTCAGGCTGGCTTTTGGACTTATGTGGCGTTTGATGCAACAACTCCGACTCTTCCCAACGGTCTCTCCACTAGGAATGGGTCTAGGATTTTCGACATCTGTATCAGAAGATGAGGTTACCAAAGAAGGTACTACATTGGGTTTGGGCTTCCTAATTGCATTGCTTTATTTCTGTTTTACACTATGTTACTATCTAATCACAGCCTTTACATTCATTGATTCTAGCAATAACATGCCATTCATTCTCCCAAAGTCGGCCGTATTAGACGCGAGTAGACTGTACGACGTAGGGACGATAAACCATGGGAGAGCCTCATCACTCGTCAGACGACCGGGTGCTATCTCGGTCTTGGCAACTGGGGTCCAAGCGAAGAGGCTTGGCAGCGCTGGCGCAGAAGGCGGGAGGGCCTTCGCTACTCTACAACAACATTGGAATATTGCAACAACACACCGTTCTCAGCCGGGCTGTTCTTTTGCAGATCGAGTACCTTTCTTTTTTCTCTCACACCAGCATACGTGATCTGTAATGAGAATGTAAGCTTTTCCCTTACACAAGGGAAGCCGGACGCATTTTAGGGGTGGGTTCATCTTCGACTCGAAGATGGTCAAGGCCTTTCGACTACCTTGACCATACCACCACCTACAAGGTATTTTATCTCGAATTTTTCCTCAGGGTCGATAACATACTGCATGAAGTCTCAAATCTTTTTTCAAACTTTGTTCACTCGCTAGGACTGCAGCCTGGCTCCCTCGCAGTGTCCATCGTATTTCTGCATCCCAAAAGCGGCTTAGCGCGCCTAGCGCTCACGATACGCTACCCGGATTAAGTTGTTTTGCACCTCCGCCTCCCTCTTTCTTCCTTTCCACTTACATCTACGCGACCCGTCCATCCTATCCAAATCATCTCTGTGCTATCCATCCTCTAACACATCTCTATTCACACACAAATCGCATCAACACTTTGCTGTCGAAATGCCTGGAGGCAAGGGCAAGAGCATCAGCGGCAAGGCTAGTGGCGCCAAAGACAGCGCGGCAAAGCCTCAGAAATCGCACAGCGCAAAAGCTGGCTTGCAGGTATGACTCGAATTTCTCGACGCGCGTGAGATTTCCAAGCTCGTTCCCAAGGATCACAGGATCAAAGGCGCGATGATCCGGATGGGACTATCTTCCCGACGCGTCCTATCGGTGACAAGGGATTGCGGCGCGCATCAAACTTAAGCCACTGCCTTCTCACACCTGAAAATCAACTCAAGATTACCCCTAATTCTTCGTTGTCTACTTCAAATTTGTGCGCGATCAACCAGGAGCTAACATGGACTCTTCTCATAGTTTCCATGCGGTCGTGTCAAGCGTTTTCTCAAGAACAACACACAAAACAAGATGCGCGTTGGAGCCAAAGGTTCGTTATTCCACCATCCGACGCGTTCGCAAGGCGAGCGTTGACCATTACGCATGTCCTAACGCGAGTTTACAGCCGCGGTATATGTGACCGCTGTTCTTGAGTACCTTACCGCCGAAGTCCTCGAACTTGCCGGCAATGCAGCTAAGGACCTGAAAGTCAAGCGCATCACGCCCCGCCACTTGCAACTCGCGATCCGTGGTGATGAAGAGCTGGATACCTTGATCCGTGCCACAATCGCCTTCGGAGGCGTCCTACCACACATCAATCGCGCGCTGCTACTAAAGGTGGAGCAGAAGAAGAAGAGCAAGGCGGAATAGAGTTCCCATGATAAGTGAACGGTGAATTGGTCACGGAGCGCCTGTATCGAGTCAGATATTCCATGATCGGCGAGCTGGGTGGCTGTTAAGGGTGGATGGGTGTGATTGAGACAGTGGACGGACAATTAAATGCAGGACGGTAGCTTGCACGAGGTCCTGCAGTTCATTGAAATTTCAGTAGACGAGCTTATTCCCCTAGCTGTGCCTTGTATAATGGAAGCCTACCTGCAGCAATTGTACCTTTCCTGCTTGCCGTGCTGATTTGCTCCTTGGGACCAAAGTACCTTAAAGACACCGTCGCTCTTACCGGTGACAGCCTTTGGACTTCTCATTTCTGGCAACAACATATCCACGCCTGGAGGTGCGCTTCAAAGTACTTGGGCGAGGAGTAAACATGAATAATTCTGGACGCGTCACAACAGTCCATAACCAACAAATCGCACGCTTCGCATCTCCACACGACCCCCTTATCTCCAGTCTATTTTTTGCAAAAGTTGTCCTGTGGAGCTCGCGAAAGCTCTTGTCGGAATCCCGAGTCTATCAAAAGGCCCTCATCACTAGAACACGCTCAGAGCACTCCAGCTGCACTTGTTATGGGGGTGTGCTTGTCGACCGATTCTATTCAGGCCCGGCAAAAGTTCTTTTTTTGGGGGGGGGGAAGAACGTCTTTTCTTGGGACTATTGGGCTCCTTGATAGCGATATCAGCAGCTGTCACGGATACCACGATGCTGTTGCATGATCTATGGTTTGTGAAACACTTGAATGACTTTCGGTTGGTAAATCTTAGTACAGAAGAAGGGAAGGAATGAAGAGCGGTAAATCGGCGAACATATGTAATGCTAGAGGTGGAGAGATATGGTCGCAGTCTGTACTTATCAAGACATGCCACACAAGGAATGCGAAGACATTGATGGCGAAGACAGTACTGGAAACGAAAGCTGATGATATTTTAAGTAGTAGTAGTCCTCAGCACGCAGTCTGTTCTGCGAGAAACCTCTTTCGCCGTGTGCTGAAGGACAACTGCTGGCTTGAAGCAAGGGAAAAGCTCCGAAGGGGCGCCCTGGTCCCCGTCTAACACCGCATTCAAACGCTCCTGTGGAACTATTTCGGAAAAAGCATTGCTTGGGTGAGCAAGGGAAATGGCGTCTTGCTGGATAGCTTAATTGACACCCTGGTCAGTCCGGTCGATGGTGGTTGCACGTTTGGGACCAAATCGAGTGTCGTGCTTTCCGGTGTAGGAAAAGGAAGACTTTTCGAACCCCTGCGTAAGACGCCTTCCAACAATTCCGGGGGCATCCTCTTCGCCGGTCGACAGACTACCCCGACAAGCAGTGGGTTAATCCTGGACAATGGTGGGTGTGAGAAGTCGCCACGTACGTAGGAGAAGTGCTGTGGTGTGGTCAGCCTCGGACAGCGGCGATCGTTTAGGCCTGGACCAGTGGAGACACACAGCCTTGCCAAGGACCCAACGCTTGGCAGGCACCAGGCTGCTATTTTTGAGATGCGGCGATCGCTCATGTGAGAAATGCCCCAATCCTACGTGAAGGCTGACGCTGTTTCTTCTCATGCGTACCCCGGGATAGACTCCCTCTCCGTCAAATTGATTATACGCCCATGCCAGGCGGAATGAGCCTTTTGTGGCTGCTGTCGCCAGGGTCCTGTCGTGAGTCGACTGGTCCCGCAGCTTTCACACCGTTTTGAAACAGACGCAGGAGACCAATGGCCCCTTGCCCCGGCCAACAATCCCCTTCTCACGAACATCGTGGCACAGTCGCATAAAGAATTGTTATATGCTGGCCCATCCCTCTGAATGGTACACTTGGCACTTACTTCCTTTGTCGTGACCTGGATCAAAGCTTCTTTGTTTGTATTTCTCTACTTCCGGCTTTGTAGATCGAAACCCGGTTCCCCGATTTCTACGCGCTTGTCTGTCTCACTTGACTCGTGCCTAATATCAACCTGCATTGACCATAATTGATACACCCTGACGAACACCGAGAAGAACCCGCCCACAACGACCTAGTCTTAATCGAATGGTTCACTAGACGAACAATTCGAGCCAACGCGAAGCCGAAACCTCCCTCCCCCTCTTCTCAGAACAAGAAACACAGCGCCATGCAAATTCGTTCAATACTAAGCGCCGTGGCGCTCATCTCCTACGGCACACTGGGCTTGACCGCACGAATAGACGCGCGAGATGCCCAAGCAATAACCACACAACCTCCCGCGTGAGTCCCCTAACCCCCTTAGTTAACCCATCCGCCTGCTAACACCTTCCACACAGCGCCTCCGTCCTGACCGCCTTCAACATCCCCACAACCATGATCTCCGGCCCCACCGCAACCTCCCTCGCCTCCGCCCTCCTCTCCGCCCAGTCCTCCCTCGCCACCAACGGCGCGGTCAAATCCGCCAACTCCTTCCTCGCCGCCCACCTACCCTCCGCACAGCTCGACTCCCTGACCCGCAACGGCATACCGCACATCACCACCACCGCGCCGCCAGACTGGTTCACGGGCCTCCCGTCCGGCGTGAAGACGGAACTACTGAAAGAGCAGAGCGAGATCGACGCCGTGGTCACAAGCGTGCTGCATCTGCAGGCGAGCGGGAGCGGGAACGTGGCGGCGGCAAGGCCGACGCCGCCGGGGAGGGAGGTGGTCGGCGCAGGAGTCGGGTTGGTCGGGGTTATGGGGATCATGGCTTTGCTTTGAAAGAAAATTTGACAAAATTTGCAAAAGATTTTGATTCTCCAGCCTGAAAAGAGCGCTTTTTTTAATTCGACAGCATCCTTTTGCAGAAGCGAGGGCGCATTTGTTTACTTGGAAGCATTGGGGCATTCAATCAGCATTTTCGTGATGGTTTAAAAAACGATACCCCCTTTTTTAAAAGGATGGTTTTTCTCGTGATGGGGCTATGAATGTCGCCATGCTGTGCGTATGTCCTGAGAAGGTCTTTGCATTTATTTTAGCCGGGCATGATTTTGAGAAAATTTTCAATATAACCATTTTGTTCCCTCTCGAAGTTTACTAAGTATGCTACGGGTTCGTTCGATATAAAGTAGGTCTAAATATGAGAGAGAGAGAGAGAGTGTGTGTGTGTGCGCGTATATGTGTAAATATATCAAATGGTTCTGGTATACAAAGCTATTTTCTAAATTCTAAAATCTAACATCCTAGGTGTCTGATAATCAAATCACGCCCCCTATCGTACTGTACAGTTCAAGCAGCAGACTCTCTCTCTCTCTCTCTCTCTCTCTCTCTCTCTCTCTCTCTCTCTCTCTCTGTGTGTGTGTGTGTGTGTGTGTGTGTGTGTGTGTGTGTGTGTGTGTGTCTCCTTGTTGCCGGATGGGATACAGTCATAGAGAGAGAGAGAGACAGAGAATCAGCTGCGAACACGCAGCCCAGGTATCACTCGAACAGGCAAGGCGATGAAGAAAGGTCTTCGAGCTCCTGGTCGAGCAGATCCGTTGGAACACGGGACATGGACATGGACATGTGCTTTGTCAGGGTAGTGGACGTATCTGGCTCTGTCTTTGCATATGGCTCTGGGTTTGGGTTGTCTTCCCCAGCACCGGCCCCGGGTTAATGGTCTCGGTGGTGGCTCCCTCTAACTCGGATTTCTCGGTGTCTGTTGAAGGCTCTTGGGCGGTGGTGGTGTTTGATTTTTCGGTATTTGACGGAGATTGAGAGTGAGAGGCTTGGTTGGTCGAGTCTGATTCTGAGTCTGATTCTGAGGACCTTGACGAGGTTGTTTGGGAAGTTTCCTCAGGGAGCGCAGCAGTTATTGGCAGAGCCTCGGCTCTTTCGTTCGACATATCAGCACCGTTCGGCGCAGCAGCAGCCCGAGTCGTTGTCTCGGACTTCGCCTTCCGATAGGCCTCGATGAGCCGTATGTCGGGCTTCAAGTCCTCGTACATGTCCTGCAAGGCTGCGATACCGTGCTTCCACCAGGCATAATCTTCGCTCGCCTTCTTGTGATCTTTTCTTAAGATCTCCATTTCGCGTGATGTGACGCGCCGCTTGAACTCTGCCGTCTTTTCCTCCGCTTTGGCCTTCAGTTCCTCCTTGTGGTTATAATGGCGCTCTATCTTTGCCTCCCTGAGGAAGTCAGAGTACCGGAGCTTGGCACCGTCGAAGTCCTCGCCGTCGGTGATCGTCGTGTGCATGGGCTCAACGATCGCGAGCCGATCGGCCCAGTAGTCGACCATTTCCTGGTTGTCCCTGTGGCGCGACAAGTCAAGCATTTTTCAATTTCAAAATAGAGGATCGTGTCGAGTTTACCGCCTACCTTTTCTCGTACGCTTTGACTATACCGTGTGCCATCGAAAGGAACTCTTTGCACCTCGGATCCCAGTCGCTGGAGCTACTTCGCTCTTGGCTGTGACTCGGGTCCTTTTCGCTATGACTGCTCTGCCGGTTTCCGCTACGACTCCTCTCCTTTCCACTGTGGCTCCTCTCCGTTTTGCCATGGCGATGGCTATGCCTTTTGCTCCGCTCGCCGGAGCGCCTCTCCCTAGCGTCGTAAGATTCCTCCCTCGAGCTAGAAACCATCGAAATAAGATTGAACATGAGCGCTGGACTCTTTGACGGGAGATGAGAGGACCCACCAGAAGGTCAGCGGGATTGGTTTCGGAGTCAGGGTCGGGGTCTGGGTCTCTCAAGTCTTTGATAATGTCCTAAGGACGTAGAGTCTTTTTGTTGCTCAGTAAGAATGTAGATTTAGGGCACTTGCTTGATCTTAAGGAGAAAGAGATGTTTGTAAAGAGTCAGCAAAAAGACCAGTAGAAGAGATATTTATACCTTTGCCTTGAGTCAAATATTATCTCGTATGAGTCTGTGATCAATGACTCCGGGTGGTCGCTCCACCTCCAGCACTGGATACTTTTCAGTCATAGCGTCGAGATTGCAGGACGTATGGAAAGATATTGAAGAGTACATGGGGGGCATTTTCAACGAAATCGCAACTATGAAGAAAAGACGAATAAATTTTCAGGAAATTCCATTCGAGTAGCTAGAGCAAAGATCCATGCGGCCGTTCTGTGAAAACTGACAATTCACTGAAAAGGAGGAAATTGTCCAAAGACGCATAGCTGGGCCATTACGGGTCCTAGGATTGTAGGATAGTTGAAAGAATGACACGAATAAGAGGGACACTCATTATCCAAATCACCAAAACGTGCGGCACAAAAAGTAGATAATTATGCGGGTCTGACAGCTGGTAATTCACAAAGTGGAGGTAAATGCCAAAAAATTGAAGAGAATAGCTGCCGTTGAGAATAGAAAAAACATCGTGGATAACATGAAGACATGTCGCACATTGAACAGAGTCTTCAGCACAAACATTCACAGCTTGCAGGATCGCTTTTTCGACTCATCCCGCCAACACTTTTCTAGATCATCTAGTCTTTCCGAGACGTAATGTACTGGCTCCGCCTCCGGTCCATCCAACTCGGAGATCAACTCAACCCGCCTCTCTGAATCCTTCCATTCGACCCTTGGATCTTCTTCAAAAGTCTGCAGGCGCTCAGAGATTGCCAGTAAGGCGTTGACGTCTGCGGCAGCGGAGTTGACGCGTTCAGCGAACTCTTCGGCCAAGCTGTCGTGCTGCTTTGCGACCGTTTCACGCTTTTCCTCGAGCATCTTGACGTGGTCATTGGCGTTCTCTCTTGTTTTGTAGCCGCGCAAGTGCATGATTTCCTCGTAAGCGTCAGAGCCCTTCTTGATAGATCTGTGAGTGTCCTTTATTCTCTCGATCCGATTCTCGAGCTGTATGTCTTTGTCGATCTTTGCCATGTTCGCTCGAACTTCCAGCAATCCGGTTTTCTTCTTGTAGTAATTAGATCCGTCTTCGGCGAGGGCAACTATCTCGGGGTATGAGATCTTCCATTGACGAGTAAATCTTGGTTCGGCTCGGCGGTTGTATGTGTGAGGAGGTACCATGGTTGAGATCTTGGCAATGAAGATAGAATGACAATCTTTGAAGAGATGTGTTTCAGAATTCAGACTTAGGGGTAAATCCGGGTATGCAAGATTCTTCTTAGCGCAATTTTGAGACAATGCTTTGATATTTTCTCAAAGGTTGCACGGGGAGAACAGAAACGTACAGCCATAAGGGGGTATTTATACCTTTGTCTGCGGCAGACTGACCCCAAAATGTCATAGTGAGTCGATCGTTGTGACTGCTGATTGCTGTTGAACGACTCATGATAGTGTACACCAACTGCGTCAGTATCTTGAATAATCCGATTAGCCCTTGCCCTTGCGTCCTTTCCTGTCTTTACTCATAATCTCCTTCCCTTTTTCCCTTGGATCAATTACCACAAGCTCCTCTTCATTCTTCTTCTTCCATGTAAGATCTTTGCCCAACCGATCTTTTGCAAAGCTTAGCGCGTGACCCATCCACCCAGCATCATTGTCATCGTTGTCGGCGGCGGCATCGCCATTCTCAGCTTCGTCAGCCCGCGTGCAGGACATACAATTAGCGATGAAGTGAAGATCGCAGAGTTGTGCTTCTTCGTCGTCCTCTTCTGCAGGGACAGCGGCCGAGTCATGAGTGGTGACTTGCCTGCTCGGGGATTTTAGTGGCGCTGAAGGCACTGATTCGATCTTCGCATTCTCTATGCGGCTTCTAAACGCCTCGAGCATCTTAAGCGCAGCAGCGTCTTCAGCAGGATTGTGAGCATCTCCGGGTCGTTTCCTCTTTCGGCCCTTGATACTGGTCAACGGGATCATTTCTTCTAGCGCAGATTTAGGTTTCTTGGGCTCTGGGGCCACATTGACGGTTCGGCGCATAGATGCTTTGAGGGACGCGATTTCGGCATTAAGCGCAGAGGTGTTAGAGGGACGCGCTGGATCCGGAGACAACGAGGGTGAGCGAGAGGAGGCAGATTCAGGATCTCGGAGGGGAAGTTGGGTTGTCGACTCGTGGAAGCTGGGTTTGCGTGGACGAGAGACTGGAGGTGGACTTTGGCCGCTAGCGGAGGATCTTCGACGAGGTAAAGAGGATCTCGGATGGACAGGATAGGTTTCTGCTCTACCAGAAGTGCCATTCGTCTGCTTGTGGTGCTTTTCAATCTCCTTCTCGGGCTGTGCTAATTGCTTGGTGGCTTCTGATGCGTCGATCAAAGCTGTGTTAAATTTAGGCTTCTTTAAGATTGGTGTAGTTTCTTCTTCCTCTTCATCCCCGAAGCTCAATAGGGCCTTCCCAGCTTTCTTCTTGGGCTTCTTCTTTATCTCCTTCTTTTGAGTTGCCACGTCCAAGCTGGAGACCGTAGCAACTCTTTCCCTCTTCTTCATGCCCTGCCAGGTCTCTCCTTTCGGTAGCTCCAGCACCTCCCCACCAGTAATCTTGAATGGATAGACAGGCCTGTCACTACCCTCCACATTCTCTCCTTCTGAGATTTTGACGACATGGTATATGCCGTCTCCCTCTATCCTACCGAAGAGAGTGCATTGCCCATCCAATTGCGTCCTGCAGTCCGCGAGCGTGATGAAGAACTGGCTCCCATATTCTCCTGTGCCAGCTCCTTCCACGGTCTTGGCCATGCCAACCAGGCCACGCCTGTTGAACCGTAATCTGCTGTGCAACTCATCGCCGAAGACAACTTTCTCTCCAGTGGCGGGGTCGATCTCAAATTCTCTGTCTTCGTAGATGGAGGTTCCACCGGAGCCTGTGCTTGTTGGGTCACCAGCTTGGATGATGAAGCCAGGAACTACTCGGTGGAAAGTCGTGTTATTGTAGTATCCATCAAGAATGTGTTGAAGGAAGTTGCGGCATGCTAGAGGCGTCTGTCTCGCAAAGAGCGAGATCTCGAGGGGACCCGCAGTTGTGTCAAGACGGACAGAGGCAGTAGGCGGGGGTTCCGTCATATATTGTGTAGACATTGTCAAGTTTGGTTCTCTAGCATGGTACGATTAGCTGTTTGACATTTTCTTCTCAATTCCTTCACATGAACGTGCTGGGTGACAGTGCAGACGGTCCAGAGCTTTGTGATACTATGAGGAAGATTACTCGTTGCGGGCAACTTCTTTTCCATCTCCAACTCTCCCCGCGGACCCAGAAACTACACCTCAGACTTATTTACACCCACTGCAGCGGTCGACAATACCTCTGCGTTACAGAAACCCTTAGCGCTACCGCGCAAAGCTTCTGTAAAACTGCGCGTCGTTGTCTTCCGTACTAAACTTGTCATCATGCCTGTAAGAGGCTTACGATGTTCCTCCGTATATATGCTGATTCAAGGCAGGCGTTCAATTCCATGTTCAACAATGAGACCGGAGTCCAACATATAGGTATCCGCTACCTCCCCAGATCAACTCATTCTTTTAAAACACCATTCTTACCGTCTCACTAGGCAATTTTCCCCTCCTCCCCCTCCGAACCCGCACCCGCGGCCCGGCCTACACCCTCCCCCAGCTCCCCCCAAACACGCCAGACCTCGACCTCGACCCGGACAGCCAAAGCTACGACGTCCTCGACGAAGTCCTCTCCCTCTTCCGCGCCAACACCTTCTTCCGCAACTTCGAGATCCAGGGCTCCGGCGACCGCGCCCTCATCTACGGGATCCTATTCCTCAGCGAATGCCTGACGCGGGTGAAACCAAACATGGGCCAACGGGACGCGGAGAAGGCGCTCGTCAATGCGAGTCTGGAGCAGTTCTCGGTGCCGGGGGAGCCGGGCTTTCCGCTGAACTATGCGTTTGAGGCGCCAAGGGATAGGCAGGATGCGGAGACGCTGAGGCAGTAAGTCTGGATTGAGGCGTATGCGAGGGGGGTGGCGTGTTGACAGATGGTGCAGGTATATCTCACAGTTTAGGCAGGAGCTGGCTATCCGGTTGGTGGGCCGACTGTACCCTGGAGGAGTTGGACCGTCGAAGGTAAGTCTTCGTCGCCTTTTGTAGGAGGATATGCGTATCTGACAGATTCCAGTGGTGGCTGAGCTTTACGAAGCGGAAATTTATGGGTAAGAGCTTATGAAGAAGTCGGTTGCAATGGGAAAGTGAACGCTGGGCCCATTTACACCGGCAACTTCTACCAGCTTCAAGGCGAAAACAATTATGCTCAACATGATTTCCGGTCCAAGATCTAAGCATTCTACTGGGAGGGCGGATAAGCGAAAATTCAATGGCGATTCTAGATCTATGTTAAACGACCAGAAAGAAGTCGGTCTGTTTTCTTTGTTTCATTCTGTGGCTCCCATCCAATTCCATTCCGTGAAAATTGTGCGTGACAACCTGACCCCAATGCCATGTGTTGCCGATGCTCCTCCGGCTTCTAATAAACAACACCACATTCGTCTTGTGGCCCGAGATCAAGGGAATGAGAGGTCGATTTGGCCGACGCCCGATTCCTTGCCAGGAGCAGCCCAAAACGCCGGTTCAAATACCCACGGAAATCTAGTAACGCCAAATTTTTGAGCGACGAAAATTAACCTCAATAGAGACTTCTCATGCAATGAATAAATTCCCGTCCCGTACCGCTATGCTGCAATCTCGACGGTCTTCATCCAGTGAGGTCGTAACCCGCCAAAGAAGTCGTCCACTAGAACCTCCTTCCTGCGTCATGTATCTCAAACTGATTGAAATCATCCGGAACCTTCCATCCATGCACCAAACACGCCTGCTTGTATGCCTGGATTGCCTCTCCCGTGGAGTAGTCGCTCATCTGCGATGGCGATGTGCTCTCCAGTCGAGCTGGCCTCGGTTCTGTGCTGCTAATTGCCATCTTCACATTCAAAAGTACACTCTCGATATCTGAGACTGACGACCATCCGCTTGCCGTCAAAAAATCCATACAGATAGCACCTCCAGCAGTGACGTGGCCGCCTCCGCCCCGGCCGAAAGGAAGGAAGCGAGGACGTATGACACGGACGAATGGTGGGCTATAAGGGAAGCTCGAGGTGAAGCGAATTTCAAGAACAACACTCTTAAAACCTGCTTTCTTCATGTCGTTGGCAAGAGGAAGATCTGGATCAAAAGTGTGCAGCTCGACGATCCATTGATACATATTGTCAGTCTTTTCGGGGTCAATATACCAACCGAGCAAGTGAAGCGGAGTCTTTTTCTGAGACTCCAGTGCCGTCTTGAAACAGTGCTGAATGGATTTGGTGGCCATAAGAGAGGATTCCGTGGGCGACTGTATCAGCGGCAAAGACGAATAATCCAAATATCCTGGGACAAAATCCGTCTGTGCTGTCGCCGAGGACTTGGGCTTTTCCGGCTCAAGCGTCAGATATGCAATGTCTTCAGCGTCTGTTGTGTCACTTGCAGCGTCGTCTTGAGCATTTTCGACAGCTTGTTGATTGGATTGAGTCAACACCTTGGCTTTCTTAGAACCTTTCCTATGGGGCTGAGGGCTCTGCACGGGTCGTCTTGATTTACTGATAGCCGTGATGGGAATCTGGAGACTCTTGTTATCTGCGCCCTGAGCAGATGCTTGAGGGTCCTGAATAAACACAATAGATGGAGGATTCTCTGGTCCGCCGTCTCCGACACGCTCGTTGGAGCTCTTGACGAAAAGATAACGAGTCTGGATCCAATCGAGCTGGGCCACAACATAATGCGGGTTTCGGCTGACGAATTCTGCTGGAGCGTTAACGACTTCCTGGAGAGATAGTACTGAATTGACCTGGAGATAGCTTTGTGGCCATGAGTTTGAGCTATAGCCGCGATTTCCCCAGTTACCGCCCCAAAACGCGCCGGAATATCCCAGACTGGTGTTGTATTGATTGCTCATGTATACGCCATTACCGAAAGCACGGCCATGCGCAGTGTCATTGAAGTGAAGTCCTTCCCGAATGATGCTGTGCCAATTTTGTAGGGGGCTGCCATGCCACGCGAAAAGCGTGGGGTGCTGAAGGTTGAGACGCCTCCTAGCATCCTCCACCGAGTCGACAAATCTCTGCTCTTTATCTGGTGCACCCTGAGCGAAGCGGAATTGAAGCCAACCATTCATACCAGAAACCCTCTCTTCTGCAGTCAGATTGTCGGAGGAATCGTCATCGTCGTCGACGCTGATCGGGTTTTTGGGGGTTCCTTTAGTGGCCAGAGCTTCGTGTTCGGTGGCAGGCAAGGATCCAAGTTCACTAAATTGATCTGCCTGAATGATGCAGGACCTATTCGAAGCAATGATCCATCGCAAGACATCAAGAGCAGACTTTGATATACGCCCTCGCCATTTACTCAAAGAGGGGTCTTGGCCTCGCGGTTGAGCGTTCAAAAATACCTTCATCGATCTCACATCTGGTAACAGGTTTAGCAGCATCACGATTGCAGATCGCTTATCCGGGATGTTTAGGTCATCAAAGTTCTGACTATACCGACTGACGATACATTTATCCTCGGCGTTGATAGGAGGTGTTGGTGCGGGAGTGGGAGCAACGTCCTTGGCTCTCGGATGCTGGCCAGGTCCGCTCGGAGTAGAGTATTCACTTGCTTCGTGTTTTGCAGGAAGGACGGCGCTTCCAAGGCTGACTTTTGGCCAATAGACGGTTTCATTGACTCGAGCATGTATAGGCCCTTCCACTCCGCTGGCATTTACAACGACGACCCATTCACCAACCCTCAAAGGATTTTCCGCGTTCTTGTCTGGGAACAGCAATTCCATTGTACATCTGTTGAATTTGGCTTTGAATGAGGACATGTCCTGCAAGTGTTCGTCTTTCTCCTTGAAGTTAAATGAAAAGCCGCCTTGCAGGAGAGTACTATGCGGAACCTGCAATCCGATTCCTTGAGGGAAGTCGTTCAGTCGGCCTTGGCTTGCGCTAACATAGCAAAAGCTGACAAGGAGGTCAACGACGGCAGGCTGCGAGAGAATCTCAAACTCGATGCAGGGTCCAAAACCTAGCGACATGTATTGGTAAAGGCATAGAGGTTTTGAACACACGTAGGGCTTAAGGGCTTCGAATTGCGCGTCGATTTTGCAATGGCATACAAGGCAGAACTCCGTGCACCTCACAAAGTGTCGGAAGGCAAACTGCATGGCTGCCAACGGAAAAGACATGTCGTTGTGGTGCCCCATTTCGCCAATGTGATCGGCTGTTACCATCGGCGGAAGTGCAGCATGAGAGAGATTCTCTCCCGTGTTGTACTTTCGATCGTCCGGATTTATTGTGCCCCGAGCAATTCCGCGACTGTCGTATTCATATTTCTCCGCTCCCTCCCAATTAAAGGCGTACGAGAGACGATACAACATGATCGTTGCTAAATGACCGTTGAGAAGTTCTTTCAAAGGACTTCCAATGAACAGTCCCTCAAGCTGGGAATCTTTTTGATTAGCTGGCGTTTGAGACCTAGAAGTCCTCGATGTGAAATAGCTCTCTCGAAAAGAGATCTCAGAGAAGATATGAAGAGCTTCGTCCAAAGAGGGTTTGTACCGTCGGCAGAGTGCTACGCGCATATTGACGGCTTTCGGATCTTCGCTGATTTGGTGGAGCGTCTTGTATCCCTTAGCATACTGGATCAGCAAAATCAGATATTGAGTCCGGCGCAGGCTCCACGCTCTCATCGCCTCTTCTGATATGCCTAGTTTAACCACTCGACAGGAGACACACACAATCCCGCCCATCAATGGATCACCAAGAATTCCGACTTTGAGGCCAGCATCTTTAGTTTTTCGAAGATCTGAGCGGAGACGGGACACAAGCGCTGGGGAAGCTGTCAGACTGGCTGTCACGGTGCCAAAGTTCCGCATGGCCAGTCTTGGAGCTGGCATATTTGGCACGCCCGCGTCGCCGAAAGTGTCATCGTCAAAATCATCGTCAAAATCCTCTTCTTCCTCTTCTTCAAGAAAATCATCGTCGCTGTCAGTTAGATCTTGGTTTTCATGCTTGGAGATAGCCCTATTAATTGCATTCGAGACTTTGGCTAGCATTTCGGTGATATTGGCGCCAGTGAGAGAGCCTTGGATGGATTCAAGAGCTGAAGAGACAGTAGGAGGGCAGTTCTCGTCGGAGTCTGTAAAGAGGTAGTACCCTAGATCCGGGTATTCTGAGACATCATGGACACTAGCCGTGATTTTGAGATTTGAGACAGACTTTCCACAGTAAATGAAGTCGATCATACCGTCATCGTCTCCAGCTTTGACATGGGAGATGTTGGAACACCCGGGTGCCGCGATCGCAGCCTTCAAGTGCTCAAGAAACAATTTCCGTGGCATTTTGAAGCTCTCCCACAACTGCAAGTATTGATAATAGGAGACGGCAGCGGCTGTTCAAGCAGTCTCCACCAGATGCTTTTGATTGAGCAATTATATGGTAGATTTTCAAAAGGCAAAGAGATAGCAAACGACTGAAGGGAGGGTGTGAGGTAAGGCTTTTATAAATGAAATTGGAAAGCTAAATAGGCAGAGCTACCAATGCACCTTTCTTGGTTCCGAGGAGAGGGATCACCATTTCACGGCTAAGGAGCCTTCACTCGTGAGAAGTAGGAGGGCAGGTCTTTCCCAGATTCCTTAATTGGTGGGCCTCCCAAAAAGAGGCAGGTGGGATCACGAGCAGGCAACTTGCGACGTTGAACCTGCTGAAATGAATTCAGGTAGTGATTCCAACCCAGACCTACATTAAACGGTGAATCATCGCTTTATCAGTGACCCATGGCCGCGGCTTTAGAGGCAGCCAGCAGCAACCTTCAGGCAGCAGCTCCGGCGGAATGAGGCTGAGGCTTCGCGATATGCAAGGCTCGCAGATCGGGACGCCTGATTCGTTCAATCCCCAACTCCGGCCCAGAGTACCGACCTGTCTAGTCTTATCTTGGACTAGACCGAAGATCTTTTCTCCGCAGCGTATCACGTGAAATCGAGGATTCGAAGATTGATACAACTGGTCATCTTGTGCTGGTACCTTGCGGAGATATCATGGTTCATACATCACTTGTATCCTTGTTTTAAACGGAAGTATAGATCCCATATTTGTGTCTTCGTGGCAGAATAGTTCGAGATCGATGCCGTCAAGGATCTGTCCAAACCAACATGTGGCTATCAAACTCCCGTCCGATATTGTCAAGGTCGAGCAGGTTATTCCCAACACGTACGTTTCGATCTGTGAGCAATTCAGTCCTCGCGATGCTGGCTCCTATCTTTGCTGACGTCCTGGTAGCTCGATCAACCTTGGGAAATATGGCACTTTCCAAACAAACCACATCCTGGGTAGACCCTTCTTCCTGACCTTTGAAATTTTGGACAAGGCTCAAGCCACGGGCGGAAAAACTCTGAGGATAGTTCCATCATTGGAGCTCCATACGGATGCTCTAGTGGATCAAGATCTCCTCTCTGGAGACGCTGATGCCGTCGATGGTACCGCTACTGTCGAAGATGGTGTCTCAGAACTCCAAGAGATTTTACGCTCCAATAAGGACACTGTTGACGATCCATCCTCCCAAAAGCTATCGAAGGATGAAATAGAGACACTAAAGCAAGATGTGACGGATAATGGGAAAGCGATCATCACGAGGCTTCTCCAATCGCATTCGGCTATTGATCAAAAGACCGCATTTTCCCTGGCAAAATATACCATTCGAAAGAACAAGAAATATCTGAAAAGATTTTCTGTCCTCCCTCTTGACATACCGCTCTTGACCAAGTGGTCGCGTGACAGAGATAGCTCTAAGATTCTGGACCTGAGGAATGAAGCTTTGAGCCTGATGATGAGCTGGGCCAACGTCCATTATTATCCCGACCCTGAATTCACTTCGTCTTCCTGGCGAGGGAATTGGCTTGTGGTCGATGACACTGGTGGCTTGATCATCGGTGCCATGGCGGAGCAAATGGGAATCTTGGACCCGAACGATGGTTCAAAAGCTACATTACGTGGAGCGGCTCCACCAGATGATCTTCCAGACTTAATCGAGGGGATTACAGAGAACCATGAGGATGGGAAAAGATTTCCCCACCGCCGTTTCAAACGTCCGCCCCTGGCCATGAGCGCAAATTCCAACACGATCACCCTGCTGCACGCCAATTCGCAGCCTAACTTATCCCTCCTCCGATACTTCTCCTTCGATGTCAACACCCCGTCACCCGACCACCCCTTATACGCCCGCCTCAAAACAATCTCTTGGCTCCAACTCCTCGAACCCGATTCAGACCCTGTATACGAGGAACCTGAACTTGTCCCCTCCGAAACCCTATCCACATGGAAAAGCAGCAAACGAAGTACCTATTGGCGGAAACGCCGACGCTGGGAACGCGTCAAGTCAGTCATCGATGTTACAAGGGCCGGCGGCTTCGACGGCCTGATCATAGCAAGCTTGATGCACCCTACATCCATCCTCCGACATATCGTCCCGCTACTCGCCGGCGGCGCGCAGGTCGTCGTGTACTCCCCACACGTCGAACCCCTGACCGAAGTCGCCGACCTCTACTCCACCGGCCGCCGAGCAGCTTTCATAAACACCCCTGCCGATCAAAGAAATCTCCCCAGCGACGATTTCCCCGTCGACCCAACCCTCCTCCTCAACCCCACGCTCCAGACCGCGAGACTCCGCAGATGGCAGGTTCTGCCCGGCCGCACGCATCCGCTGATGACGGACCAAGGCGGCCCAGAGGGCTACATACTTCACAGTACGAGGGTCCTGCCGGCAGAGGGCAAGGTGGCTGCGAGGGGCCAGGCCACGAAGCGGCGGAAGGTTGTTGTTGACCCGGCGAACGAAGCGTCTTCTGTGTCTTGACATTGCGTGATTGATTTGTCATCATAGACAATCTCCATCCATAGCTTTGACTTGACTTGACTTGACAATAGGAAATGAAATACAGTCCTACCAATTCCAACCATTCCTTATCGTTTTGTGCAACTAAATCTACGCTATCCTATCCCCCCAAGTAATACAGCCATAAGAGATACGAGCCAATAGGGGTAAAGCTGCACGCCTCTCAAAAGATAAGCTAAGTAACATCGACGCTAAGAATACCAAACCTCGCTCAAAAAAACAAAAAAAAAGAAAAAAAATAACAAAAACAAAAACGAAACTCATGACCCTACAAAACCTATACAAAGTGATAGTCCAACTCCTCCTTCTCTCTCCCCCTCCACCTCCACTCCTCGTAAGTAACGCCCAACTTTTCCCAACCTCCCTTTCCCCAACTCGCCATATCCCAATCCAATCTCCCTTCCCCTCCCTTCCCAACCAACGCCCCCTCTCTCGTCTCCCTCAAACACCCAAATCCTGATCCCTCACATCCCCAAAATACCCCCCACCACCACCGCCATCACCGCCACCATTAAATCCCGCGATCCCCTGAGGAACCCCCTCCAGCGCCGCGGTCGGCACATCCGAGCCCAGCCCGGAGTCGCTCGGCTGCCCAAACAGCACGACATCTGTATTAATCTTGGGCGGCGGATCCAGACCACTCAGTTCCTGCAGGGAGTGCTGCGCCTGCGCTTCTGCGATTGCTAGTTGGCGGTCATGGTCGTGGTCTTGGTGGGTGGTGTGTTCGGATTCGGCAGACTGCTGGTGCTGGTGGTGTTGGTGGATATCGAGCGCAAAGTCGTGGGTCTCTGTTGACGACGAGGGCGGCCCGAGGAGGGCCATGATCTTGTCGGCTTCGCTTTCTTGGGTCGTGGGCTCCTCCTCCTCTTCTTCTGCTTCAGCTTCGGGCTCCGCGTCCGACGCGGCTGGTGTGTCTTTCGGCTCGGAGGGAGAAGGAGGGTCCTCTCGGTCTCCCTCGTCTTCCTCTCCTTCGACTTCGCCCTTCTTCCCGCTGACCTCGCCCTGCGTGGTGCTTGCGTAGCTGACGCTTCGGACGCCGGTGTCTGTGGACAGGGAGCTCCCCGTGCCGTAGACCAGGCTATCTGTGTAGAGATCTGAGCCTTCGATTGTCTCTGTGTAGCTGGTCCGCCTCTCTGTATCGCAGTCGCTGATGTCTTCGCTATGGGCGTTTACATCCTCTTCGTCCTCCTCCCTTAACACCTCTACCTCCTCATTCTCCTTGTTTTCAGTTGAGGCAAGGCTATCTCTGCCACTCCAACTCGCTTTTCTTCCTCCATAATACGAACTAGGGTTGCTCTTGACAGAATGAGATCGCTTGAGCCCGACAAAGCCAGGAGAAGAGGTTTTGACCGCAGGCGCCAGCATGATCGCCTTCTGATCTACAGTCTCGCCTAGAATACTGCGTCGAGAATTGCCCTGCACGTAACTTGTACTTAGGATTCTGCGCTCCTTTGCGATACCGACGTTCGAGGATCTCGGCGATCCAGAGGCGTCTGGTGTCCGTTTCTTCAGGGCCATGTTGACCGCGCTGCCTAATACTGAGGGCTTTGAGATCGAGACTGTTCCTTTCGCAGTGCTGGTGGTCGTCACTGTGCTGGTACTCGACGTACTTGGAACCCTCTTAAGGCTCAACACCCTATCTCTCTCTTTCTCCACGTCCCTCTTCCTCTTCGCCGATCCTGGGGCTTTCGTCTTCGTCATTAGCACGCCTCTTGCGTGGTCCATGACTCCATCCAGGATCCTCTTCTCCAACATCTCCGCCCGTCTCTCCATCTCTACCATCTCTTCTCGTCTGAGATTGACCGCCATTTCCAGTCCCGCTACCTCCATACTTAGCTTCTTGCTCTGCCCAATCAAATCTTCTTTCTCCCTCTTGAGCCTTTCTACAGCGGATAAGAGCGCCTCCTTCTCCTCGTTGGCAACGACGATCTCAGATTCTACTTGCTCCTTCTGCGCTGTGCGTTTCTCGAGGGCAACCGCTGCTTCCTGTGCTTCTTGACGGCGGCTGTCATGGTGCTCAGTCATCAGCTTTGTCTGGGTGGCCACCATGTTCGATACTTCTTGAGCAGTCTCGACCACTTGCATGTGAATTTCATCGAGCTTGTGAAAGTTATCAAGGCTTTCTCTGGCGCCCGTAGCATGGTCGATCAGTGTGTTGAGCTTGTCGTGCACTTGACTGTCGTCATACTCCTTTTGTGCGGGTAATTCCTTCGATAATGGTGGCGACATCGGCGCACTTGGCAGAGCAGGAAGCAAATCCGGTATCGCTGACGGGATGCCATTGACGCCGATCTTGATCTCTTCTGCTGACTTTTGAGAATGCTCGTAATGTTGACCAACGATCGCAAGTACCTCCCTGACAGCTTCTAGGATTGACGGTTGATGCTCGCTTAAGGTCCCTTCCAATCGCTCAAGTCCGGTTATTGCCTTTGAAACCTCTTCACGAGTCCGGCCATGCTCTGTCATGGCTTTCTGGTTCAACTCATCCAGCTTGCCAGGTAGCTCGTCCATAGAAGTGAAAACAGTCTTCGCGTCGTCTCCCATACGCTCACAAGACTCGGTGACGGTCGTGCCCAGCGTGTCCACAAGAATCTTCAATTCATCTGCGACGGCTTTCGTGCTTGTAATCGCTGCAAGGTGCTCTCCCTTGCTCGCCTCAAGGGCCTCAAATTTTGCAGTAGCAGCCAATTGTGCGTCATCATATTTCGTCATGACCTCGTTGAATCTCTCATCAAGCTTATTGGAAAGCTCTTTTGTCAGAGCTGCTCGGGTCTCGTCATGCTTGACACTGATGGCAGCATCCCGTTCTTCGACTTCTAGTTTGGCAGCGTCATGTTTCTCAATGGTGCTATCAAAGCCTTTATTCACAAGTTCAAGCAATTCTTTAACACTGTCCGCGGTTGCGTAGGCTGTCATGCCTTCATGATGGCTTTCAAGCAGCTTGCCCAGGTCGGCGAGTCCTTCTTCACTTCCGTCAAGCTTGGCCTTGAGCTCGTCCCGTAGATCGCCAAGTAGGCTCTTCGCTTCTTCTATCTTCGACGCAAGGCCTCCGTGTTCCGTCTTCCGAGCTTCGAAGGCTTCAGCTGTCATCTGATTCTCAAGCTCGATCTGCTCCTGGAATCCCCTGATTGTATCTTGAATAGAAGCGATATCATCCTTCGTTGGTAGGGTTTCGACGTCCGGGAGTGTAAGCTCTCCAATTTGTGTTTTAGTGTCCAAGCACAGCGTTTCCACTCCCCGGATGTCTTCTTTGGTGAGTTTGGTCGCCTTGGAGTCTTCGTCCTCCGTGAACGTGTTAATCTTCATTTGTAGCTCCTCCACACCTGTGGCGACCTCTTTCAGCATGACTTCAAGCAAATTAAAGTCAGCCTTTGGAATCGTCTCTTCAGCAGAAGACTGAATGGCGTCTTTAACTTCCAGCAGTATAGCTTCAAGGGACTCGACGTGCTCCTGCTTTGCCATTGATTCCGGCGCAAGCTCCTCAAGCCTAGCTTTGGCATTACGTAGTAGATTTTCAATGGCTTCGGTATCTTCCTTTGTTGCAGGATTCTCGTGGTTCGACGAGGATTTAGTAGCTGAAAGCCCCTCCGCGACGCTGTCTTGCATGACCTTTAAGGTTGCAGCGAGCTCCGCGATGTCATCTTTGCTGACGCTACCTTCTGTAGGCATTGGTGGAACTGGGCTTGGGTGGATCTCGTCCAGCGCCTCAATTTTGATCTTTAGTTGGTAAATGATGTTTTTGAGTTCCTCAATGCCAGACTGAAGCGAATTTGTGTGCTCATCCGCAAGAACAACTTCCCGACCGCGACTAGTAGAAGCTTCTCCATAGTCGCGTTGAGTCGTTCGAAGCTTTTCGATATCATCTCGAACGCCAGCAATGCCGTCTTTAAGAGCGTCCAGAACCTCTTCGCTATTTTGTAAACTTAGAGAATGCTCCATCAATTTTTGCATATCAGCTCGAATGTTATCCACACCGTCCTGAAAAGCATCAAGCAATTCGCTGGTGTTGGACAAAATGCTCTCGCTTCCTGGCTTGGGAGGGTCATGGTTTGCGTCAATCCCTTCCCTCACGGCATTAAGGATTTCGTCCCTGTCCAACGAGGCAGAGGCAGAGCCGCGTATTAAGGTCGAAGCCAGCGTTTCCCGCATGTGCTCGAGCTCTTCCTTTACCATTGCTGCAACGTTTGAGTGAGTTTCGCTCAGAATGCTCCGATCAGTTTGTGGGTTCTCTTGCATCTCGCGGATTGCTTCCAGAATGTCTTCTTTGTCTGCCGAAAAGCTCCTGCTATGATTTGCACCATCGTGTGTCTCTCTAATTGCGTCCAAGATCTCTTCTTTGCCAGCTGCATCGCCAGACATGACAATAGTCTTGCTAATCGTGTCGCGGAGATGCTGGAACTCCTTCTCCATAGCATCAAGGAGCTCAGGAGTGTCGACATGTCTGCTGGAACTTTGCCCCGGTATTCTTTCGACCTCTGCTTGTATCTGGCGGAAGCCATCCTTCACTGTTTCAATAATCTCATCCTTTCCTGTTACATCAGCGGCTCGGTCGACATAACTCTCAATATCAGCTCTCAAGACTTCCAGCCCGTCTTTCATGGCATCAAGTACCTGTTCCGTGTCTTTTCCGTTTGCTGCCGAATACTGCTTGAACTCTGCTTTCATCTCACTAATGAGACCATGCATCTGATCAAGAACTTGCTCACCAACACCTCCCATTGGTGTTGGCGCACCTTCCAGACCCGCTTTGACAGCATCAAAAAGGTCTTCACGGTTGAACTCAATCTCTTTCGTGACAGGACCTTGTGTCAGCAGACCTTCTTTCACAGCATCAAGCACATCCTCCCGTGTGATATCTGGCTCCCGAGGTAGCTGCTGCGAGGCAATCGGAGCTGGGAAATCGAAGCTTTCAAGACATTCTCGGACGGTCATGAGAATTTCTTCCCTAGTCAGGTTCGCTTCCGTCTCAATGGGTGGAGGTCTAAAGTTCTGTAGACCGCGGTTCACGGCATCCAGAACCTCGTCGTAGCTTGCGCCAACTTCCCGCACATCAGGTAACTGAGGCTGATAAGTCTTGAGGCCATCTTTCAAGCATTCGAGAATCTCTTCACGTTCAAGTCCGAAGTTTTGCAATTCAATCTCCGGCTTACACTCTTCCCAGGCTTCTCGCACCGCGACAAGAATTTCTTCCTTCTCCAAACCAGGTTGCTGGTGAGGCTCATCTCGTCCTAACGGAAATTCTGCCAGCGCTGTTTTGACTGCCATATACATCTCCTGGGGATCAACGGCTGATTTCGCAGTACCCGAAGACGCTCTACGATTCTCTCGAACGACAGCTTCCATTTGCATTCGTAGTTCACCCAATCCGTGCTCGACAATATGAGCGATTTCTTCGCGACTGGGACCTTGTACACCGTTGGCAGTGCTCTTGTGTAAAGCCTGAGCCTGCTCAAGTTTTCGAGCCATTTCGCGGCCCATCCCTAGGACTTCGCCACGGAGGTCACGCACAAGAACTTTCACCTCGTTGGTAAGTCCTCCGCCTTCGGCAACAGAGTTCTTCACTCGCCTAAGAATATTCATCATCTCTTCGTTGACAAAGTCTGCAGGCTGTCCGGAATTCTTGGTGGGCGTTTCTACTTTCGTGGCCACTTCTCGCGCATTCTTGCCCAGCGACCCAGGCCTTAAGCCTTCTAAGTCTCCAGCGGCAGATGCTCTCACGAGTGCTCGACTGCCATTGTTTTCTTTCATATATTTCAGTATTTCGTCTAGTTTCTTCGAAAGCGCTGGATCAACCTTGCTGTTGCCAGATTGCGCCTTGACCTGTGCAAGAATGCTGAGAATCTCGTCCTGCCCTTCTCTGGTTCCCATTTCTCGTAAGACTTTTTCTAGTAAAGCAATGCTGGCGGCGCCATCGGATGACACAATTGAGGGCGATGCCGTAATGTCCCGTTCGAGAGCGGCTGAGAAACTTGTAGGGCTTGGTATACGAGGTAGCGAAATCCCATTCTTTCGCGCAGCCGGAGTGTTGTGAGGCTTGTTATCGATGAGATACGAGCCGAGATTTGGTGCAGATCGTGAAGTCTCTGCATGTGTATCCAGAAACTTTGTTGTAATATTTGACACAAGGTCTTTGATAGATTTACGGATATCCTCGTCCCTTGTATTCGTTGCCTCTTTCAGGCTTACCAGGTCTGTAGCATTATCCTTACTGCGGCGACTTAGCTGAGCCATTTCACGCTGGAGATTTGTCGCGATATTTGTTAAACTCAAGATTTGCGACGATAAGGCGTCGAACGTCTGCGGCGAACGAGTCAGTGCCGATGAAGAATTGGTGATGTTCGTGAGCGGCGCATCTCGCTCCCTCATGTTCTGCAGAGCCAACATGGTAGCAGACGGAGGCGTATTTTCGCCTAGAATAGGCTTGTTCAGATAACTGCTAGTTCCACGCCGAGTCGGTGTCTCCCTGCCCGATGGCACCGGGGTGTTCTCTCTGCTATCTCCATTTGGACTTCTCTCGGGAGACTTGCTATCCTCTTCGCGAAAATCTGCAAGCTTTGGAGGTCGCGCGTTGAGACCTTTGTCTGGGGAACGTCTCTCCAAGCTGCTACTGAGGTCTCGAACATTACCATTCTTGAGTGATTGCATTCGCTTGTGATGATGCCCTTTGATTAAGGACTTCTCCGGAGAAGAAGGAACAGACATTGAGTTGGTTGTGTAGGTACTTGCGGCATTCTCGCGGGCTTTGCTTGTGAATAGCGACGCGACCTCTTCAACACGGGCAGAAGCGTTCGGACGAGTGACTGGACTATTTGGATTCGGATTAAGTGGTAAAGGAGGAGGTGCTCGATCTGGGTCGGAACTGTCCCACCTAGTTTTGCAAATAATTGCTGTCAGCTTTCTTTAATCACAAAGTTGCATCAATGGCATTGGTTGAACTTTGTCGTGGGAGTACGCACATTGGGATACAGCCTCGACTAGAATCTGCAGAAAAGGAATGCTGGTGTTTCAACACTATTGAGTCCTGGTCACGCGAGCTCTCACGCTCGTTGGCCGGCATCTTGCCACAATTGTGTCCAGGTAACAAGGAATGCTTCAAAGAATGCGATAAGTGCTTTCAAGATGCGACATTGTTGGTCATTGCGTTTCTCATAAGTAGAGTAGCAAACCGCAAACTCCGAGACTTTCACAAATCTAGTTCAAAAGCTTTAAAAAGCAGTTTAACTCATGATCCAGCATCGAAGCGTTTAGACCATGCTCTTCCAGCAGTGACATGGATTGGAGGTCTTTCAGAGCTTGCCGTCTCCACAGCAAGTGCGGAAATGCGGAAGCCATGTAAACAAACAGACGCCAAGACTTTGATCAATTTTGGTCTAGCTTCCCAAGGACCCATGGCCCAATCAAATTCTTCGCATGCTCCCACAAACGACTTCCGTACAAAATCTCAAATCTACCTAAAGTGTACTCTTTCATCAACGACGACGCCTCCGCCAGCATCGACACGATGAAGTTTCTGAAAGTCGGCAGAGTTGCCATAATAACTCGAGGTCGATATGCTGGGAGAAAGGTATGCTCAAATCTTGCTCTAATGTGAATGTTTTTGAAGGCTAAGATATGGTTGATGGATAGGTCGTGATCATTCAGCCTATCGACCAAGGAACGAAGTCGCACCCCTTTCCTTACGCCCTGGTCGCTGGAATTGAACGCTACCCTTCGAAAGTCACACGAAGGATGTCCAAGAAGAAGGTGGAAAAGCGGAGCAAAGTGAAGCCATTCATCAAGATGATCAACTACAACCATTTGATGCCTACCCGATACACACTTGAACTGGAGGGCTTGAAAGGGGTAGTGAGTAATGACACGTTCAAGGAAGTTAGCCAGAGAGAAGACGCAAAGAAGACTGTAAAGAAGGCGTTGGAGGAGCGGTATTTGAGCGGAAAGAACAGATGGTTCTTCACACCACTGAGATTCTAAGCGAGGCAGGATTGCAGTTCTAGAGAAGATATGCAGTGCAGAGAATGAATCAAGTCAGCGCGATATTCTGCACGACCTTTTTGCCTGTACCTCCAACATGTGCTGCGGTCACATTTGCTGACTGAGGTTGCAAATACTACGAATTGGACTGATCGCCAGTGCTTTTCCAACGACAACCTAAAATGCTTTTCAATTAGCACATCCTGCTATCGTCAAAAGGTCGTTGAAGCGTCTTTTTCTGCCTCTTCTGCTTTCGCTTCGGAATGTCTCTAAGAACGGCCAACCTCTTCAAGGTGATTTAGAGGCAGCTTTGCTCCAGCCCCCGCAGCGCTTTCTCCGATTATAAGCTAAAGCTTGGTCAGATAAATGGAGGAGCAGTGTCGAGGACGTTCGGAGGTTGGTGGGCCACGACTTTTCAGCACGCCAGACCACCTTCACCCGTTCTTTTCCGGCGTAGGAAGGAGGAGCTCGTTGATATGAAGATATTTTAAGCACGTAAACTACACGTGAGAGCCATGCAGCCTTAGCATTTCCGCGCATAAGAATAGTTCGTGTAGTTGGCTGTCATTTCTCACATCTGAACACCAGTCAATGCCGCAATCACGGGAGACTAGTAGCCAACCTAGGTTCAGCCTCGTAGAACAACAACGAATACGATCCGGGACACCCATGCCTGGAAGGTCGATAGGGCGTCTAATGCCAAAACCTAGATGTGGTAAAGGATTGCGTGTCCAGAACTCAATAGGCGAAAGTCAAGCACAAGCTTTCTAAAGGCACCACCTTGCCTTCTGAGTGTAAACCCTGCAGTTTGAGATCCAACCAGTGGCCTAATCGCGTAGGAGATAAGCATAGATAAGGACGAGATTCGGTTTCGAGCAGAGCTTCCGGATGTGCGGCTCGGAACTTATGTCCAGGCCATTTTGAAGATTCTTAGGATGTGATCTTGCGCTTGAAATACAGAAAGATACTTTACAAACTGCTCAATCGCAAAGAAAGAGGAAGACCAGCTCGTAGAGTCACACAAAATTCTATGGCGTAAAACGGGTCCCATGGTTTTGGAGCCAGTAGTCACAGGCTTGCCAGGGAGTTGGGAATCAGTGGGTCGGTCTCCGATGGCCATTGGCTGGACGAGGCCCGAGCTTGTGGCGATCGCAGGGTCGCACCTTCACATGTCCACAGAGTCCCGCGTCACTCGTCTTGGCATCGCGATGGTACGCTGCCAGCCTTCAACAGCATTCAAATAGCATCAGTCGACGGGAAATGCAGGACGGCCGTTGGGGCTCTAGTCATTGTCGACGCAGAAATTTGCCTCTACATCAACGTGAAAGCTCTTGCTGCCATCCGAGGTCCGTCATTCACCCGGACTCCCCCCTGGTTGCTACCTGCAACGCCGTAGGATCACCCATTTCAGGTAGGCACGTTCACATGTTTGCGCCTTCCCGTCCATTGGCAGCTTTCTTTGCCTCCTCCCGGTCACTGTCTTCAGACTTCGATCTTACATCAGCCTGTCACCAACTTTTTCCCTCGCACAAATTTTTTTCAACTCTCCTGTAGCATCTACAGCATTCCAGTTACACACATAACTTCCTGCCATTCCAACCAGCATTTGCTGTTTCCTGGACAACGTCTGCAGCGCTTACCCTCAGTCTCAATACCACTACTAACAACAATCCAGCTTACAAAACTCAAGTACATGCCACACGCAAATTCAGAAACTATGGGCGAACCGTCTGTGAACGGAGAGCTCAACTCCAAGACCCTTGAGGTAGGTTTTGAACACAGTCTCCACGCCTCTCGGCGTAGTGAACACAATCCAAGGTCGTTTTCAGCATCATCTATACTAACATAACCTTGTTAGCACCTCACGTCGTATCCCATCGTCTCTGACGGTATCACAACGTTCAAAAACCACCGATATGGCCAACGATCAATTGATCTAGGCAGCAACGGCTACGAGAAATTCGTCAAGCCCGTGACACCCTATTTCAGTCGGCCATACTCCTTCGTCGCCCCATACGTTGCCAAAGCCGACTCGCTCGGCGATGTCGGCCTCTCCAAAATCGATGGCAGAATCCCTATCATCAAAGAAGACACCAAGACGATCGGAAACACCCTGTACAGCTATGTACATTTTCCACTGGACAAGGTCGACGAAGGTAAAACCTACCTCACTAAATCGTACAACGACGAGTATCAAAAAGTCGGCGGCGAGGGCTACATCAAGACCGTTAAGGCTTTAATTTCGACTGGCCTAATGGTCGGGTCTGATGCCATCGAACACTTCGCAAATTGGTACTACGGGAAGAAAAAGGAGTTCAAGGAGGTCACGAAGGAGAAGACAGGGCAGTAGCAATGCACTGACGATCAGTCTGCAGGGGTTCTTGTTCCTGAGCACCCTGGTGATAGTGAAGGACGTGCTATTGAATCTCTTGCTTTGGCAACACTCGCAGCAGCTGCTGATCACCCTGATATGCGCAATGAAGGTGCTTCTGTTTTTTGTACGGGCGGTACTCAGCAACCAGGTACGCCCCAAAGACGGTTTTCATTATCCTTTTCGACTGGTATCGAGCAGCCTGCTTTGGCATCCCTTGCAACTGCTACTGAGCAGGCTGAAGTGCGCAGGGAAGGTTCTCCTGGTTCTCCTGGTTCTTCTACGGGCGGTGCTAAGCTATCTGGTGCGTGCAAAAGACGGTTTTCAGCATCCTCTACGACTGGTATCGAGCACCCTGTTCCAAGGAGATCAAGTGGCTCTAACGTCTCTGTGGATTCCTTCCTGGATCGCTATGGTGCACAGTAGCGGGAAAGCTTTACGGAGAAACTTTGCAAGGAGTTGCAGGAGGAGTCCCATGTCTAACTTCCAATTGTTACGGCCTTTATACTTTTTGCCTGCACACTGTATCTAGCGCAAAGCGTAGATTGTACTTTTCCCCTCTTTCTTCTAATGATAGATAATGCAAAAAAACTCGGAGGGACATTCTCCGCACAATCTCTGAGAATCCTTTGCTTCATTCGCGTTGTCGTAGTCGTAGTGATATTGTAACATTCGTAAAGAGAGATAGGGGGATCGAGCTGCCGTGGAGACGAACTGGGGATGTTAGAACCGGATACAGTACTTTTCACCTTAGGTGTGCAGAGGAAACGGAACTGTTGTAAGTGTTGAGTGTGTGTACAGGGAGGTATGTCTGACTCGATACCAGAGTCGTAAGAATTGGAGAAGATATCTGTTTTGGGTGTGCGTGTTGAGGTTGAATTCGAAGTCGAAGTCGAAAACACAGGGGAGGGCAGCGCGTGGTGAGCAAAGTAGTCCCAATGCCCCTGTAAGATCGTTATGCGTCCGCTGCGAAGTAAAGCAAAGGTGCGACTATCGGAACAGTACCAATGTCGAGGGACAAAGGGAAAGATGTGATGGTGGCGCGGCGGGTGTTCATCGGGAGCGGGAATGTTGTGGTTTAGTGTCAGTTTGGTGGTATACTGGCCGGCTGTGGGTAGATGGCGAGTTAAGGGGTTCTTGGGGGTCTGATTGTGCTTGGAGGGCGGGCTTGCGAGGACGTTGCAGCGTGTGCGATGGGTAAGGTGGTCAGAGATGGGAGCGAGCTTGGGATTTGGGGGGGGGGGGGAGGTGTGGTTGTATGGCAGGATTGTGAAGGTGGATGGCTGGTCTACGGACGGTGAGCGGGTATCAGAACTCGTGAGGTACGCGGGATGCGTGGTGAATGCGAGAGAAAGGACGTCGAGATCACGTTGATCAGACTGATTTGGTGGAGCTGGTTTGGTGGGATGGCAAGTAGAAGCACGCTGAGCATGGTAGATTCACCGGACCATCCGCCTCCAAAGCAGCGCGAGCGCCTCCCTACCTGGAATTTTGGTCAAGCACCGGGGAGAGGGAGCGCTCTTCCCCCAAAGTGGTGCCACGTGTGCATATACCAACAATTGTCGAACGCAAGCCGCGGCAGAGTAGATACTCGCCGCGGCCGCTCCCAATCGTGCATGTACACAACTAATAGACTGCAGACGCCCACTTACCGAACATATCATAGCATCTCGCGCAGATCCCGCTGCACATCGAACTGGGAAGGTGAAGACGTTTTGTCAGCATTCCACGAATTGGTGTATCATTCCGGGTGTCGAGTGTGGCTGGACAGCATAGTTTCTTAGCGAGAATAGATATTTCTTCTGGTTAAATAGCTTGGTCATGATGCACTATTTCTTAGCGAGGCAATTTCAGCAAGGGGGAAGGTTGAGGTGGTTCAGGTGAGGCTTTCTGCGGGGGTCGATCTCGGTCTCGCCTGCGGAGTTGAAGGTGGATAGGGGCATTGTTCGGAATTCGGGATATCAGAAATAGAGGGAGGCGTGTCTAGACGTGACTTCCAGATACAATGTGTGGTTAGACGCAATGGGTAAAGTGAGACTTGTTTGAAAAAGACGACTTGGACAACAAGCGAGAAGTTCTAAGCTTAGAGGGGTCGAACAGGTCAAAAGGGATTGAACTGAGATTGCGTCTTGAGGAACACCTTAGGTCACTTTGCGCTTAACTCATGTAGTTCGCTGCTCATTTGATACCGCGAGCTCTCCATAGGGGAACGGCATGATGCGGGCAACCATGTTTCGGCGGGGTTCTTGAACGCTGAAACCCATGTGTAAAGCTCATACTTTCTTATTGTCAGTGTAAAGATCTAGTTGCCCTGAAAGCTGGCTGTAAACATCTCAAGAACGGGATATTCCAGCAGCCCTCGCAGCGCAGCAACAGTCTGTGAGCGCTGGATGTCTTCGGGAAGGTTGGCCCGAAATCTCGCGGCTGCCTTCTTCCCTGGGAGGACTGCACCTGGCGACTTGGGAGCGCGTCTTCAGCAATTATGATGACATTACAAACAGAATCAGCCGAAGACGAGAGCGGCTGAGGAGCTCTGCAACCATCATGAAAAGGATTTTCAACGGCAGAGCACCGCAGAGAACGCCGCGCTAGTCGTAGCCAGACAAGGACAGGACAACAAAAAAGGGCAATGCAGAAGCCAATCTGACAGATTTGCAGCTATTGGAAAAAGTCCAGGCAGATAGCGATAGACATTCAAAGAACAAGTCCCAAGATTAGCTGCCACTGCCTTCAAACAGATCTATGAGGGATTTCGAAAACAGTTGCCGTTCAGGCATAAAATGGACTAATGGCATGCAAGGGGAGGATTGCTTTTGGGAGAGAAAGTGGGCCTGTCGAGGATTTTGGTACGTGGCTCAGCCTCGTGAGCCAAGAAAATAATACGGCGAGGCAGACAGAAAATCGCGAATTCCCGCAGGGGCCGTCATCCAACAGAATTGTCGGGCTTTTTCGATTTCAGCGCAGAGAAAAAGAAAAGGAGGTCGAGACTTGATGTTTGCTGAGATGAGCTACACGGTCTCGGGAGTTGTGCTACCCACGCCGTTCTGACGCGGTCGCGAGAAAGGCTACCGAGACCCTCACGATGATCTGAGCGACTGACGGATCTCGGCATAGGGAGCTAAGCTTTTACTAGGCGGGTTAGCGGCGGGTTGGCGGTGAGGAGCGCATTCGCTGGAAGAACTGCACAGCCTCCCTCGTTCCATCATCTGACGGGCACATCGCCGGAGGGATCGAATGGGGAGCAGCTTCAGGCTGTAAAGGGCGTTCGGACAGAGGCACCCCTCAGCAATTGGCATGTCAGCCTCGGAAGCTGCGTTTTTCTGCGGTTCTCGACTTTCTGTTTGTAGCTTGGCGGCCTGTGGAGAGCATCCGCTCCTTGCCTGATGGTGCCTAGCGGGACACTGCAGGCGGCGGGCTCCCCTCCACACCCCAATCTATCCTCATCGCCTTCTGACCCTGCCGCTACATAAATCCCGAGCACGTCACCACTCCTGATACACCACCCGTTTCGCCTCTATATCTTCCAAACACTTCCGCTATCCGTACCTCCATCATTTAGAGAACCACATTCATCTCTTATACCTGGGTGGTCGCCTTGCATTGACCACCTGACCTGATTCCCCACTGCTGCCTTCTTGGCCATCCCACAGCTTTAGCTACTCTTCCAATTTCACATTATCATCAATTCAAACTGTCGTCTTCACGCGGCCTTCTCGATCCCAACTCAGAAGTCAACACAATGGACTCTACGGCAAACGGCTCCGACAACGGCAAAGCTCCCGTTAGCGCCGCTGGCTTTCGTCCACAAAATGGTGGTGTTGTTCGTGTGCAACCTCCCAAAAGAGAAGATCTACAGCCATCTTATGCGCAAACTCTGCAAGGTGATGACTCGGCGGACTCGCATGGTTGGTACGGGTCAATGAGTAGGTTTTCAACGTTCCCATCGGCAAGCTATTCTTGCTAACACCTCAAAGTCAACTCTCTGGGCAGCTGCATTGGTGCCTGTGGATCTATTCCCTGCTGCATAGTTTGCCCAAATCCATACAAGCCGGTCAGCCAAGGAAACGTTGGTCTGGTCACCAAATTTGGGCGCTTTTATCGAGCTGTCGACCCCGGTCTTGTTAAGATCAACCCGCTGAGCGAGCGCTTGATTCAAGTCGACGTCAAGATCCAAATCGTCGAAGTGCCGCGCCAAGTTTGCATGACCAAGGACAACGTTACTCTCAACTTGACTTCCGTCATCTACTACCATATCACCTCGCCACACAAAGCAGCGTTTGGAATCTCTAACATACGCCAAGCGCTCGTCGAGAGAACCCAGACCACACTCCGCCACGTTGTTGGTGCCCGTGTTTTGCAGGACGTCATTGAGCGCCGCGAGGAAATCGCTCAATCAATCGGAGAGATAATTGAAGACGTCGCCGCAGGCTGGGGTGTCCAGGTCGAATCCATGCTCATCAAAGACATCATCTTCAGCAACGACCTCCAGGACTCTCTTTCCATGGCCGCCCAGAGCAAGCGAATCGGTGAGAGCAAAGTTATCGCCGCCCGCGCCGAAGTCGAGTCTGCCAAATTGATGCGTCAAGCCGCCGACATCCTGAGCAGCGCCCCAGCCATGCAGATCCGATACTTGGAAGCTATGCAAGCCATGGCCAAGAGCGCTAACAGCAAGGTTATCTTCCTGCCAGCGCACAACCAGTCGATTGGGGCACAGATGGCCTCACTAAACCAGGCAGGCGAGGGATCGAGCAAGAATGGAGGTCAGGCGTTCGACCAGGATAGCAACGACGGCTTCCAGCAAGCTATGAACGCAAGGGTGGTTGAGAATATCTAAATTGCGTGATGGAGAGCAGTCTAAGGCTGTTGATTCAAGGCTGTTGTATTATTATCAGTGCTTGCTGTTCCTCTTGTCTCATGCGTTCCGGGTTTGAGGCTGCGCGCCACGACTTCAATTTGAGGATACCCCTGACGTCTCGCTACTAGTAATTGTTTTAGTGCTTTGAAAAGTGAAATTGAAATCGAAACACTCTTCTTCCTAAAGCTAATCATCGACTTGCTCAGATAAATACATATGCCCGTGGTAAATTTCAGCCCCTCAATGGAGTGGCTGCTCCGGTGACCGTATGTATTTCCCGCCAAACAAAATATCGTGTCAGGTTACCTTTCCGTTCGTGCATGCAGCGACGTAGACGTCTCGCATCGCCCCATATGGTATTAACGACCTCAAAGTGGGTGAATGTTCGTGGGCAAATGACCTGATGCAAATTTTGCAAAAAGATTCAGTTGAGAATCTTCAACCGGGGGACGAACAAAAAATACCACATTTCCGGGGGTGAGAATCGTGTCCATGGTTAAACCTACCTGGAGGGTGGTCGGCTGCTAGTCGACGCCAATCAGGTCAACCGCGCTCGTTGAGATGGTGGTATATTGAATGGTGGCGAATGTCATGAGGTGCTGGTGGTGGTACTAAGGGCTAGAGGGACATAGAGGGACAGCCAATCGGGGTACAGGGAGCAGATCTACCCACGGTCCTTTATTTGTACTAGCGAACTGGCGATAGATTGGGGACCCTATGAGCAGTGGATAATATAGTACCCTGCGTAGCGCCGATCTGGGAAGCTGCATAGGTGTAGGAAGCAAGCAAGCAAGCAATCAATCAATCATTCCGTTCCTTGGAGGGAGGAGCAGTTAACCTTTTGCCTGTTATAATACCCTACGACCACGACTTCAGCACCGATCAAACCCTTAGCAACTTCAATGGCGCCATTGCTCCATTATAAAATGATCTCTTCCTGGATGCATGCCTATTGAACTACAGAGTCTAGCCTGAGTCTCTGAAAGCGATGGAATCTCGAAATTTTGTAAGGCTGGGTTACGGCACTAGTGCTGGGCTTTGGGGGCTGAGCATGCAGCCTCGATTCTCGTCATACCTTGTACTGCACTTGCTGACATTTGCGAGCCTTGTGATAGCTTTCCTTTTCGCATTTGCGCAAAAGTAGGTTTGATTTCTTTCACATGACTTTGAAGCCATCCCTGGGCTGCTGTCCCTTTTGGCTCGATGCATCGCTTCAGAAGACAAGCGCGATTATCTGCCTGGCGAGAACGGGAAGGCGAGCCGGAAAACTATAATCCATTTAGTAGGACTGCTCGCACCCGGAGACAAGAAAGCAATGAAGTTAGACCGCAGACACCGGCTGAGCTTAGGCGGGTAACATCGGAGTCTGGATTACGAAGAAGACCGGCTGTCTTAGAACCTGATCCCGGTGCCGGCGTGCAACGCGCAAGTACCCTGCCTGAGAGAAAGAGTTCTCTACACAGTGGTGGATGGATCAAACCGGAGGATGCCCCCAGCCATGTTGATGCTAGAGTTTTCAGCGAGAAGACATCTTCAGGAGACGACCGCCAGGATGATGCTACCTCTATCTCAAATGCAGGTGATTTGGTTTCAAAGGCCCAAAAGCGGAGGAAGTTTTTGAGCGTGTTCCCTGGGCATTTAGAGGATGACACCTCAGAAGACGACCTCATCAAGCCAGAATCTTTCACCTTGGCTAGTCAGATCCGAGCTACAATATTCAATTCGTGGTTCAATGTCCTGCTACTAGCAGCTCCTGCCGGTTTCGCCGTCCGATACACCATTGGTTATTCTGTCACGACCTTCGTTGTCAATTTCGTTGCAACGATACCGCTGGTCCTTCTCGTCGGCTTTGGAGCAGACGAGATTCAGATCAGGGTCGGCATTACTTTGGGAAGCCTTATCAGCGTCACTGCAAGCAACATTGCGCAATTCATTACCTCGATTCTTCTTCTCAAATCCCGTCAGATATTAGTGCTACGGACCGGGCTTATTGGAGGTATTTTATGTGGCATCCTTTTGGTCCTCGGTCTAAGCTTCTTCTTTGGTGGTTTCAACAGAGTAGAGCAACATTATAATCTCACTTTAGCACACACATCTGCGAATATGCTCTCCTTGGCATCAACAAGCCTTCTGGTACCCACAGTGTCACAGCTGCTCAAGCAGAGCAGTGATGTCCATGTTGCCAAGCAGTCTCGCGGTGCAGCAGTTCTGCTTCTCCTTGTTTACGCAGCCTTCATCATCTTTCAACTTAAAACGCACAGGGAGCTATGGAGCATGCCTGACCAAAAAACACCGAAGAGAGACACTGGAAAATTGAAGAGCGGGGACGCGATGAAGGGAATTGCTCAAATCGGCGCCGGAATAGGTGCTAGCGCGGGAGGAGAAAGCGCTGTGAAGCCCGTGGAGGCGGAGGAAGAAGAGCTCGACGACATTGCCCTCCCTTCGATACCATTATCAACCGCTATTGTCACATTGATCATCAGCACCGTTCTTTTGGCTTTTCACACTGACTTTGCAGTAAACAGCATCGACCAGCTTAGCCAGCGGGCTCACATCTCTAAGAATTTTATCGGGCTAGTCTTACTTCCGTTGCTGAATAATGTCGACCCAGGGCCAATGATGTTTGCTGTCAAAGACCGCGTCACCACCACTGTCAGCATTACCGTGGGAAAGTGCCTCCAAACGGCGCTGCTGATTACGCCCTTGATGGTGATTGTGGGTTGGGCATTGGGCATTGAGGCGATGACGTTGTATTTTGACGGGTTTGAAGTTGCGAGCATATTCGCTTCGGTCATATTATTGAATTATTTAATTATTGACGGGAAGTCAACGTGGGTCCAGGGGGTGTTGCTGGTAGCGGACTGGGGAATGATTGCGTTGGCGGCCTTTTTTGCAGATGTATAGATACCTTGGGAACGCGAGAAGTCCGCTATCAAATGAGAAAACCACTTTGTGTTGTTTTTTACCCGGCTCCCCTACAGCTGCCAGCTTCCCCTTAGAACATGCCGATTGTCGGCCACGGTGACCCCTGAATCCCTTAAAGCACGTGACTTGAGGAAGAACGTTTATCCTTTGCCGTTGTCCGCTTTCAATGACACTGGCACGACTGGCAGTGTGCAGCTTGACAAAGTCAGGCATCACTCTTCTGGCCACATCAATAGCATTGAAAACTCACAGCCTCGCATAGAGCGCTCTGAGCTTCTAATGGACATCTTCAAATGTATAAGTATGCATCCGCCAGCGATGATGGTGTTGATCGGCCGGAGATCTCTTCCGCTGCACAAGGTCCCAGAATATGACCTCATGCTGAATCTATGGTATTATCGCTAATGTTGTGGTATACTGATCTTATGAAAATGACTTCGGTGCTGATATCTAGTGGCAATTGCCCTCGAAACTCTTCCATTCACCCTCAACATTCCACGCTGTCAACGTGAAGTCCTCTTTCGCGCAAGCTCAAACTTGCAATTAACACAACCTCAAAATGTCGAAGAAAGACCAAGCTCCCCCCACAGCATACCCAAGCTGGCAAATAGCTGCCCAAGATCAAGAAGGCGGACCGGGCCTGGACTCCAAGATGCAGCCCCAAGCTAACTGGACACAGCTGGAATTCTGGACTGACGACGGCAAACCCTACCTCGAAGAATACGAAGGCCGAGGACTCCTTAAGGACAAAGCCGTTCTCATCACAGGCGGTGACAGCGGTATTGGTCGCTCAGTGGCTATACTCATGGCACGCGAAGGTGCAGATATCTCGTTTGTCTATCTACCAGAGGAAGAAGAGGATGCGCAAGCTACAAAACGCGAGATTGAGCAAGCCGGACGCCGAGCCTACCTTCTTGCTCTAGATGTCAAATTCAACGAGAACTGCAAAAAGGCCGTCGACGAGCACATGCGTGTCTTCGGGAAGCTCTCCGTCCTCGTCAACAACTCCGCTATGCAGGAGATGTGCTTCGACCTCAAAGACATTGACCTTGACGTTGTTGAGAAGACCTACCGTACAAATGTATTGCATATATTTGCGATGGTGAAATACGCGCTGCCGCATATGAAGAGGGGTGCGAGCATTATTAACTCGTGCAGCGTGGCCGGATACATGGGGAATCCGACGTTGGTCGACTACTCGAGTACCAAGGGAGCAATAGCTACGTTTACGAGAAGTTTGGCGCAGCAGCAGGCGGGTAAGGGGATAAGAGTCAATGCGGTGGCACCGGGAATCATGTGAGTATTTACTGTCCTTCTCTAGCACATTGAAAATGGAAAAACCCCTCCTCTTCACTCCTCCTCCCCATCCTGGCTCTCCTACCCTACCGCACACGCTTTCACACCACCCATCGCTCCCGTCCCTTTGCTAATAAACCCCTCGCAGATGGACGCCCCTCCAACCCGCCACCAAGAACAACGCTCCCGAGAACCTCAAGGGCCTCGGCGTCGGCCAAGCTCCGCTGAGCAGACCGGGCATGCCTGTCGAAATCGCGACCGCGTACGTCTTCCTCGCTTCGCCTTACGGGACGTACTTTACGGGAGAGGTGCTGCATGGGACCGGAGGGCTGGAGATGCAGGGCTGAGCTGAGCGCTTGCTAGAGCAGGGTGGAAACTTTGCGCAGGTTGGAGATGGGTGATGGAGATGCTGGTGCTGGTACTGGTGCACAGCACGCAACCTCTGGGAGTGGTAGAGGAACTTGTGGAAAGAGCGTCTACGTTAGATTTTGGACTTTGTGCGCGCTCTGAAAAGAGAGGGGCGGTGTCGGTATCGATCAGGACCAAATTTAGAAGTAAAAATAGACTAGGGTTCTATAGATGCTAAGGTAGCTACTGGTAGCTCGACATGGATTTGGAAAGAAAGAAATCCACTTCCCCACTGCAGGCATAACCATGATCATACATACATTGCCCCTCTCCCTCTGCCGATGGCGGATTGGACGAGTGTTCGTATTCTGTGTCGTGCCGTCTAATGGATTTGGATGCATGGAATGACAAAGAGATGTAATGAAAGGTAGAGAAATATAACATGCCGTGGTTGTACACGGGTCCTCCGGGGGAAGGGGGAAGGGAATGAAGTGGGAAAAAGGGAAGGGAACGAAGACCACATCCCCCCTGATCTACTGCACGATCCCACCACGTTCAATGCCAGAAACAACCATCAACTGGTTCTATTCAATAGGAATAAGAACAAATGAATGAGACGCTGGTCTCGCCACCCAAATTTTGATTTTCTACTATGCTCGAGTTTCATAGAAGGATTTTGGCAAAGACACAAAGGAAAGCGAAAAGATCATGGTTTGTGTTAATAATACTAATATGATACGCGACCGATTTCCGAAAGGTGGTCGATTGCGCACAGAAATTGTAACGCTGTAATAGTAGTTCTTTGATGATACTGGTAGGACTATGCGTAGTTTATGTTTAACGGGTATTATGGGTATAATTTTGACATATAGCAGTCGTTTATACGTCTTTTGGATTGGGTGTGGTTAGCCGTTACGTTATCCGGTTATGAGGGGGAGGGAGAGGGGGTGGAAGGAGTGGATGCGGAAGCCCCTATTAGCAGTCTATTGATTAAGGTAGGCCTTTTCGGATATCGTCTTAATGGCGATGCCGATACCGTTACTGGACTGGAGGAGTGTGCGTATTCTAGACTATGCTGTGCTGATGGATTTGAAACAATGTAAAGCAAAGAGAAATGGGTTGATTGTAGTCAAAAGCCGGGAGGGGGTTGGAAGGTCAGAATTAGAACTAGAATTTAGATTAGGGGGTTTGTAGATGCTAAGGTAAGATAGCTCTCGACAGGGAATACGGAAAGGAAACTCCTGCAAATGCAGATTTAATCAACCATTGCCCCTCGACCTCTGCCGATGGCGATGGCGATGCTGGATTGAACGAGTGTCCGCATCCTGTACTGTGCTGCTGGATTTGAAACGACATGAAGGAAACAAAGGTGCTGTGGTCATACAATCTCACACAGGCACCGGGCCCGCCGGCCGAGGGTTGGTGTGGTGTTCGGGGGGAGGGGGCCGCGGCCCTCATCCCTCCCCCCCTCCCGCTTTTTCCATCTTTGCCTTGACGCGTGGCCCGCACCTCGGACAATGCTTAGGATCCTTCACCCCCGTCTGGACCCTGTCGACCTTCAGCCCGTCCATCAAAACCTGCGACCCGTCGGGGCCGTCCATGAAATGCTCATACTTGCTGCACGTGGCCCGCCGCGCGGGAGAACTTGTTGCAGACGTATACTCGTTGGCATGGCTTTTTCACCGAGAACTTGCAGAGTTTGCAGAAGAGGTAGGAGGCTTCGACGCGATGGCGGCTTTTGGGGTCCGAGAGGTATCTGACGACGAGGAGAGGTTTGATGTTGTCGAAATCCTCGTCGTAGATGCGTTTTCCGGGATCTGCTTTATATGTAGGAGGCGCTCGGCGGCCAGGACCTCCTGCTTTCGCCTGCACACTGCCCTCGCTCTGGTCAGGCTGTGGTTGGGGTGGTTTCTCAGGGCGGACGCCTGGGCTAGGCGGGTCGTTCTCGCCGGCGATGATAGTCTCGCCAGCGAGGTCCTCAGCGGAGCGGTCTGACATGGTGTTAGGCCGGAGAAGGGGTGAATTCCTCTGGAGGGGAATGGAAGGGGGGATTTGCTGTGATTTGCGGTAGGGGTCTGGGAGACTGCGTGGGAGTGCGGGATGGCGATGGCCTTCTTAGCGGGGAGATGCTAGTGGAGTGTATTGATGTGGAAAGAAGACTGGAGTACTAGAAGCTTTGTAGTAATCACTGTGGTTCTGGATAGGGATCTCCTGGTGCACAGAGGTAGGAACAATGGTACAACAAGCAGAAACAGCGCAGAATACAGGAATTTATAGCCATAACGGGAGTCATACGCGCAAGACTCAACAGAGATTGATTTAAAGAGAGTCATACTGCCCTTATTGAAGGTGTTGATGAAGATATTGCGGTTATGAAGCGGTTAATCGCCCTGGATCCTGCCTCGACTGGCCCATCACGACTGCGCGGCGGCTTCGACGGTATCCTAAAAGTGTATTCTCTACCCCTGAAAGCATTCTGAGAAAAACCAGTAGTCTAACGCATGCTGAAAACGCGTACTGAGCCTCTATGGATGGTCCTTAAGTCCCTTTGTAAGACCCATTTTCCAAAATTTGATATCTTGGCTTGATTCACGTGACTGACTCATACCGTTTCCAGCCTGGCGGCTTGGCGTGAAGACGTGCGAGTCAACCTCCCGCTCGCGAACTCACCATCGACCATAACACCGGGAAACACGACGAATTCTACCAATGAAGAGTCGTGGTGATCATCAAAGACGTGCTTATCTTCAAGAGCCGCCGGTTGATCTTCCTCCGAGCCTCTGTGCAGTCGCTTTGACCGTCCTCTGACACAGTCTCCAGCCGCAAAACCCTGTCTGTTTCATGCAACAACTGCGTCGTAGAGCCTTTCTCTCACATTGAGGCGCCCAGAATGCGCAAAGTTTCATGCGACGAGCGTAAGGCTGTCGGATACATTGTGTCCAGAGCTCCGGTAATGGTGGGCTATCAGCTCTTGGGACAGTTGTGAATCTGGACCACAATAGCCGTTGGTGGGGCTATTGTCCATCGCACCTTCCTCATGTCAGTTTCATCAACCATGCCGAGCGAAGCGAACATTTCGGCCGCGTTAGTGACAGCGGCCTTATCTACAGCTGTGGTGGACGTTCTCTTCATCTTGACCGCTGAATCCTTCCCTTTTCCTCACTCGCCTGCCGGTGAATCGGCGTTGTGGTCGTATTGCGCGCATCCTTATCATGCATTCCTATCGTCGGAACTAATCTAGAAAGGCTTATGAGCCGTCCCAAGCTGGTCTTGGAATTAATCCCAGCGTACATTCTCTCCTGTGAAATATTACTCCGGAGGTCACCAAGCTATTATTAACAGAATCCATACCTGTGAGACGAACTCTTTTCGGAAGTTTTCGCTTATATTGAGGACTCATTTTACTGAATCTTTTCATGACTTTGACGACCATAGTAACGACGACATGGCCACCATTCTTAGGATGCTGATGGCGTCTGTATTGCTGCGAGCGGTGGCTACCCAACCACAGAAAACATCAACAAGCCCAACCAGTGCAACGGCACGCTCGACTGCGGGCCCGCCAGCTGCAACTCCGGCTGCGAGTGCACCAGGCCAACAAGCATGCGCGGTTGTGAGCATGATGTCTGCTTCTGCAGTTAGAGCAGCTCCTTCAGCACGTGTCAGTGTGCCTCCACAAATCGCTAATGACTGTGCCGACTCCGCACCGATCAACCAGAACGACGCGCTGAAAGTGATGGATGGTTTGAGTGCGATGCTGCAATGGCAGAGCACACTGGCATTCTTGAAAGACCCACCGCAAGGTATGATTGCTCGGTCCCTGACTCAGTAGACAAGACTCACACTCTCTAGGGTACATTGGAGGACCTCCGGTCGATATTATGGGCGAGCTAGACAAGATCAGAGAGAAATTGACTTCAAACCAATTCAAAGGAGAGACGGACTTTCAGAGAAGCATAGCGAATCTCATGAACAGCGCTCATGATGGGCACCTTAGTTATACGATGGATGCAATCACTGCCTTTACCTTTACGCGAGCGGAGATGGGGCCACTTGTGTCAATCTCAACGGACGGAAAGGCACTTCCACAGATTTATCAATTCGGTAAGTGCGCTCTCGTTGTATGCGAACTTGAACTGGCCCTACACGTTGTGCAGCGACGGTAACACCAACCGTACTTTCGCAAGATCCGCTATATTCTTGACGCGGTAGCAAACTATGCTTGTTGCGGGAATGGCTGGTCTAGTGATACAGCAAACCCTCGATACAAGCAATCGAATATGGGATGCGCTAAGGAACTCAGAGAAATCATTCTTGAGTCTCAGCGTGTGCTTCCTTCTGCTAAATATTACTCTGGCGATCGTTGAGCCGTTTCCATGAAAATTCACATTCTTGAGAAGAAAACCCCCTTCTAAGAAGCTGTTGCTTATATTAAGGGTTTACTGTATCCTGTAAACACCGAACCATTTGAGAATACTCTCCGCCGCGCAAGACCTGGCAAGCTGCGCAGCTGCTTCCCATTCACAGGCACTAGGCTTCCTTGTTGATTTTTTGCTGACGAGATCCTTAGATGAGCTTAATTCGAGTTTTGTTTCTGGCAACAAGGCACAGATGCCATCACCGATCAGGACCATCGATGGCAAAGACGCAAATGCATATCTGATGGATATTGCTGGGACTCAGAGGCTGCAAGATCCAGATGCTGCGTACAATAATGTTCTCTTCTCCATAGCTTCCTCAGAAACTGGAGGTTTTGGCGCTTTCTTTGGGCAGACTGGTGTTTCGCTTGCGCCTCAAACCAAAGTGACGTTTGCAAATGGCACAACAAAGACTTTTAACAATGTAGCTCGTGTGGCTAAGAACTTTACTGGAGTCGACAGTGGCCAGAAGTTTTACGCCTCATTCTGCGCGGCTGCAGCATCTTCTGCCGCCGCCGCTTCATCAGCCTCGAGTTCCACATCTACGACATCCACAACCTCAAGCGCTACTGGGCCTGTACGCACAAGCTACCCACCTACCAAATACATCTCCCCTCTAGGCTCACTGGCCGGCTACTTTTTGAATGACACCGATATGCAAGATACCGCCGTCCTCTCGATTAATGGGTTTGAAGAACAAGCAGCGCAAACGACTCTCACGAATTTCCTCAGCGCTTGCCGTGCTGCCAATAAAAAGAAACTTGTCATTGACGTTCAAGCTAACGGCGGCGGCAATCTTTTCTGGGGATATGATTACTTCAAGCAACTTTTTCCCACAATTGACCCATTCGGTGCCTTCAACGTACGTGCCTTCGACCAGATGGATTTTGTCGGGCAGACCGTCAGCAACGACACCATATCGTCCCGCAAGACCGGAAACGAAACATTGTTTGATGATGTTGGTGGTGACTCTCCGTTTGATGTCACTGTCATGACCTCCCTTGCTGGGGCGAATTTCGGCACCTGGGACAAATTCTTCACAAATTCAAAAACTATCAAGGGAGATCACTTCACGAACCCAGCGCGCAACAACATCTCAGACGTCATGCTCACCGGCAGCGGCGGTGGAATAGTGATCACAGGCTTCGCCAACCGCTCCCAGGTCGCGCCTCAGCCCTTCCAACCAGAGAACATGGTCATCCTCACTGACGGCTTCTGTGCCTCAACATGCCACCTCTTCACCCACTTCCTTAAGTTCCAAGGCAAAGTCAAATCCGTTGTTGCGGGAGGCCGTCCTCAGCCAGGGCCTATGCAAGCGGTCGGCGGCGTCAAGGGTGCACAGGTGTTCGATTTCGTTGACATCGTTTCATTTGTCGATAATGTATTCGACCAGGAACTCACACCGGCGAGTCCTGCAGATCTCGCGCGCTTCAACGCGACAGATCTCGGCACCGTCCACGCACTCGGCAAGTACCTAACCCTTCGCACGGCGGACACGGATGTCCCTGCCTTTGCATCTGTAAATTTGAAGAACTCTCTCGGCGAAGACGATCCAAACATGACCCCATTACAATTCGTATATGAAGCCGCAGACTGTCGGGTCTGGTGGACGAAAGAAATGCTGTTCGACATCACTGCAACTTGGAAGCGTGCAGCACAGGTTATGTGGATGGGTGGAGCAAAGGACTTTTGCGTGCAGGGGAGCATGGGGCAACCAAGTAGTTTGAGCGGGAATGCTAGTATTCAGGGAGGCAATACAAGGCCGAGTAACGTGACGAACTTGCCAAATATAGAAGGGGCGTTCACTGGAATTGCGCAGAGAGTGGAAAGGTTTGGCGGACTGTGGGCTGTGGTGCTGGTGGTTTTGGGCGGGCTGGTTAGCCTGTGGTAGGCTTCCATGGCACATTGTCATTCTTAAATAGCAGTCTGGAGGACGTCATCCTATTTTTGATAAATTTTACATCTCTGAGACAGGAAATCTTGCTTGTATCAAGGATAGATCGTAGGCTTGTCGGCACCGAAAGCCGAGCCGGGCGGGCTGGAGTGCGGAGAAAGTCTTACGCGGCAAGGATTCCCCGTGCCGTGCTCCCCCGCACGCGCGCGCATGAGGAGCCATCGTGGCCATCTCTTCCAGATAGACCCTGAATAAGCCTTGTCATCCCCGCCGGCAGTCTGCCAAACTGTTGCGAACCCGCCTGACATGGGAAAATACCCGGATACCCTTCTTACTCTCACGCACCGTCAGCATTCTAACCGCACTGTCGGACAGGAGTGGATCTCGGCAGTTGGAGACATGGCTGCATGCATGGCAAGCAATTCATCAGAGCATCCGACTAAGGCTGGCTGGAGTCTCCTGTTTTCTCGAAAACGAAGGTGAGCAATGGAAATATACTGTTAGACATGGCGGCGGTCAATGGTGTCAATGGCCACTCATCGCCAAGCAAAACCGGCATTAAGGTCATCGTTGTAGGTGGAGGTACGATCCATCCGTCAAGGTCGACTATCCGATGATTAAGTCAAGCAGGATTTGGTGGCCTCACGGCCGCAATTGAGTGTCACCGACAAGGCCACGACGTTGAGATCTACGAATCATTCGCTGAACTCAAATCTCTAGGCGACATCATCTCCTTTGGTCCCAACGCAGGCCGAATATTCACAAGGTGGTCGAACGGGAAAATCTCTGAAAGATTGAGAGCGTTAAGCATTGACCTGAGGAAGCATGGCTTCAACATTCATAAATGGAATGGGGAGCTTATCATCAACCAGCCAACACCAGAGCCAGATCCATTAGCCCCGGTATTCAATGGGCACCGAGGCGAGTTGCATGAGGTAGTCTATAATTATGCCAAGGATGAACTGGGTATACCGATCAATCTTGGGCGAAGGATATCAAGGTATTACGAGGACAAGGACAAAGCTGGCATTGTTCTGGAAGACGGCAAAGAAGTAAGTGGAGACATAGTTATTGGCTGTGACGGCGTGCGGTCAAAAGCTAGGGAGCTGGTGTTAGGTATGTTCCTCCCAAAAAACGGAAAGCATGTATCTTATAGGGCCTAGGGTATGTCGACAAGCCAAAGAGCTCTGGATATGCCGTTTTTCGTGCCTGGTGAGATCTTCCCAGACGACTGCAATCCTTACGAGGTTCTTACTCAAATAGGTTTCCCAATACCGACATGATCAAAGATGCTCGAACAAAGCATTTTTGCGAGAATGGAGACACCTTTCAAGGCTGGATAGGGCCGGACGTGCATTTCTTGTTTTCTACCATCAAAAATGGAAGCGACTGTAAGTGTAAAGATGTTTTAAACATATGCACCAGGTGACTGATAAGACCAGGCTGCTGGGTTCTGACACACAAGGTTCGCCACATGCAATCTGCCCCAAAGTTTGCTAACGATTCTAGGATGAAGCAGATATTGAAGAGTCATGGTCTTTTCCGGGTAAGCTCGGGGATGTATACAAAGTCTTTGAAGGATGGGATCCGCTCTGCAAGACAATTGTCGAAAAGACTCCGGAGTCCACCCTCGTGGACTGGAAGCTTGTTTATCGCGACCCGCTCCCTACATGGATTAGCAACAACGGGCGGATTGCTTTGGCTGGAGATAGCGCGCATCCCTTTCTGCCAACGTCTGCTCAAGGTGCGACACAGGCGATGGAAGACGGTGTTGTCCTAGCAGTATGTCTCAAGCGAGCGGGTAAATCCAATATCCCATTGGCCTTGCGGACCTATCAAGCGATTCGGTATGTGTCTATTCCTTGGCATCCGTGGTTGATCTAATTTCATCATGCTAGGTATGAACGAGTTCGAAAGGTGCAGAAGACCGGAGAGTCTACGCGAGACATGTGGCACAAAGCTGATTGGGACAAGGTAAAACAGCTGATTCATACGACGTACGAACCCGCTAATTCAACCGTCTTACAGGTCAAAGAGAATCCGAAAAGCATTCAAATGCCGCGGGAAGATTGGATCTTCAAATTTGACGCGGAGAAGGACGCGGAGGAAACGTTTGATGAGGTTTCGAAGCAATTCATGTAGGATTGTGGGTTCTGTGATCTTCGCGATGTCTAAATTCTATATATACATAGAGTACAAGTACCATAGTGAGGAAAGAAACCTCGCAAGTAAAACCACGTTCCAACCAGTCGAGGGATGGGGCTGCACGAGTAGGGGCAACTGCACGTCTAAAGGGCCTGCTTTGGCTTGGCAACCACAAATCTTGGCATGACCTCAGAAATGTTTCTTCTCCGGGATCAGCCTTGCACTCTTTTTCGCCTGTAACCCGTCTCACCCAACCCACCACGATTTGCCTTCATTACAGTACACCCTCGATATAAGCAACTGCATGAAAGAGCAGTCTCTTCTTTAGGGGTTTCTATCCGGAGAGCTCAAAGACCTCCACAACAATATTTCACTTGTCATGGTGGAACGCTGGGAGTAAAGAGTGATGCGTCTCTCAACTATCCTGCGCTACTATCGCTAGTGATCTATCTGGAGACTTTATTGCAGTGCATGTTATAGCACCTAACTGGCTTGAATATAAAATCAAGCCGTACTGACACTTATTTCAGCAGCTACCTTCTCATTGCCCGCAACAATCTCCCGAGTCTCGATGCTCTCAGCCTTGTTGACTGCTCCACGCCCCACACATACATATTTGCGGAACTTCCTGGCCGGCAGATGAGCTTCGAACTATGACATGTCAGCAAGAAGCTCGAAAAGGATTGACCCTTTCCTTACCATCTCATCGATCTCCTCTAAGGTGCGGCCCTTTACCTCCGGAAAGAAGAAGAAGATGAATGCTGCCGTGAGGATGCATGAAGGGAACCTTCGGTCGTTAGTGGAGGGAATTTCCGAGCACGATGCAAGTTCATACCAGATATAGCCATACTTCGGACCCCAGTTCAAAGAGTCTGGATTGATGAAATATGGGGCGGTGAATGTCGCCAGCCACTATGTCCAACGTTAGTATATTGACGGTCTGTGACGATAGTACGTACCGCTCCCAAGAAACCAACCCCAGCAGCAAGACCAAAGGTATGCGAACGAAGTCTTTGCGATGGAAGCTCTCCTCCACTGAGCCATGCGTAACTCGAGATCATGCCCTATCGGCCGTCAGCTCCTGTGCCAAGCTTCAGCTGTGCATGTTGCCATACATTATAAAAACAGATGTACATGACCGAAACACCGACGATCGCCTTCTTCGAGGATTCCGCTGTCGGTTGGGCTGTATACAATGCTGCAATAATAAGCTGACAAATCCCGCAGAGAACTAGACCCCAGAAGAGAAAAGTTCGTCGACGGCCAATGCGAGTTATGAGAAAACTGTTAATGACAATGGCAACCACACCGACAGCCACTAGTATACAGGCATTCGCGAAGGGACTGCCAACCCCAGCCATTTCGAAGAAGTATGTTCCATACGCAATCATGAACATCGCACCTGAAGCAGCCTGCGCGCTGACTGCCACAACGGCCAATATTGTCCGTCGGCGATCTACCGGGTCTTTGAACATGTCAATCCATGACGCTTTTCTGGCGAGATCGTGCTCCATATCAATCGAAGCTTGAATTTCTGCCATCTCTGTCTCCACGTGGCTTTGTTCAGGTCGGAGCCAGAGAAGAGCTTTTCGTGCTTGCTCAGGTTTTCCATGATGTAACAGCCACCGAGGCGACTCTGGAATGAAGAGAAGCCCAATACAGATAAAGAATGGCACGATGTAGACGAGCCCAAGCGGAATGAGATATGAATTCTTTCCGGCTATCGGGGCTGTGAAATTGTCGACAATGGTCCCGACGAGTGTGCCCATTGAGACCCAGAATTGAAAGATCGATATCCCAAGACCTCTGAATTTAGCTGGACTGCATTCCTGAATATAAAGTTGTGAAAAGGTCATGAAGAATCCATTACCCAGTCCAAGAATGAGTCGTCCGGCATAAAGAGCTCCCAGGCTCATTGAGGCCATCATGAGAATATCTCCGACACATATCAGCAACGCGCCTGTCCAGAGCATTGCCTTTCGACCGCCGAGCACCGCAAGGTGTCCAACAGCCATCGATGCAAGGAAAGCCCCCAGAGTCATGAGGCTGCTTATAAGCTGTTGCCGTCCATGTGAGATATTCCATCCCACTGGCGATCTGGCATCTTTGTATCCAAACACCTTGTCGCTCATATCAGCCAAATCATATGGTCTTCCCGATTCATAAGGTGCAACGAACTTGAAGAAAGCCAATCATGGCCTGGATGCCTCCAATCAATCCGAAGTCAAAGCCATATTGGAATGGGCCTCATCGAAGTCAGCTGAGTTCCTCAATCATTGAATGGCACTGCTCCTACACATAGAGACCAGGGCTACCGCCAGCTTCGAGCGATCAGTATTTCCAATGAGGCATGAGGTAGATTGGACTAACCAGGCACTTCCAGTTCCCTAGCAGCGACTCTGGATCTCTCTTGGCCATGATGATGATGCAGGCTCATTCAGCAAAGTTTCGTACGTGAAGAAGTTCGCGTGGCCGTGATTGCGACAAGGGATCGATGAAGTCTTGTACTTACGATTATCCTGCCGGGAAACTTGGCCTCCGTACTGACATGACCCTGAACCGCTACTTCTACGCTTCCGGAAGTAGGGCTTAGCATCCTAGGATGCCGATCTCAGTCCAGACCTGATACACGGCATGGGTAGCGTTTGACTTTAACCCTACGAGTTTGTTGTGTGCCGTGTTTAATACTTGCCCGGGCAGATTGGCGATTGACGAGACAGCTCGCAGCTATTGCCACTGCATGTGGCAAGCATTTCGTGTTTTGACACGCTGACTTTCGCTGATTTCCATTTCTCTATCTCATCCATAAATCTTCTTACAATGGTGCCTCTCTTGTGTCTCGAAGCTATATCCTTACCTCAAGGATTCTGACCCTGGATCCCTGCTGCATGTGGAGAAAGCCCCCCGCGGTACCCCAGTCTCCGTCATGGCGTGTCCGGCAGATCAGAATGCGGGGTGACAGCAACTAGCCTGGTCTCCTCTTACCAACACGCCCTCTTAGAAAAGATAAACCGACATGACTATGCTTGAGAGCAGGTCCAATTGGGAATTGGTCTGAGCTTTTTCTATTTAGCCGTCTGGCCCTGGCTCACAGCTTGCATATCGCCACCGCCCAGAGCTCCGCATGGCCCGTCCACCGGAGAATAATGAGTGCAATAAGATACCATGCCAGAGTAACACACCCGATGGCCCAATCGGGTAACCAACGGGTAGGCGTGATGATAGCATGCATGACCACTTCGGTAAATGGGTACAGCGCCTGCCGAGAAGATACAAAACGACTCTCAATGCGTTTTGACAAGGGGCGAACCATTGGCAAGAGCCTCAACTCTATGTTTCTAGCCTAATGATGGAGGTCTTCGGGGAAAAGCTGTCCCTAATAACTCTGCAGTATGGAATTTCGAAATATGGAACATGGAATTTGCTCCTCGCCGGAATTGCCGCTGCACTTGTTATCCTTATCCTTGACTATGCGCGGATGTTGGCTTTACGAAGGCAAATGGTATGATATTTCAGAGAGAGACTCTCCGCAGAACTTCCTTCTGACCATTGACAGCCTCCCGGTCCATTCCCACTCCCGGTCATAGGAAATACATGGTTCTTGCCGGATCACAAACCCTGGGTCTATTTTGAAGAGCTTGCTAAAGCTTATAACTCTCCGATTATCACATTCTGGATTGGACGGAATCCCACGGTGTGGCTCAACGAGTAGGAGACTTCTTTGTCTTTAAGTTGACCTGTGTTGACCCCTGAAGTGCCTGGACAGCTTCTGAATTGTTCGATAAGAGGGCAGCAATTTATTCCTCAAGACCACGGATGATAGTTTTTGCAGAGCTCGGGGCTGGTCAAAACAATATGGTCAACATGTCCGTTTCTCGCGTTGTTTGTGCTTCATTTTGTTCCAATATATAATGGCGAGGCATACCATTATACATCGACCCAATCACCTCTTCATCCTCCTCATCCGTCTCACTTGCATCTTCCGAATTACCAGACATAATTTCCCCTGCCCTTTCAGCCGATTCCTTCCGCACTTCGTCAGCTTGCTAAATTTTTGGAAGGTACTACGGCGATCGCTGGCGAGCACACAGGAAGCTTACCCATCTCGGGATCGGTATGCAGCAGCTCAAAAAGTATCGCGGTTTTCAGAACCAGGAGAGCCAGATGATCGCGTAAGCTCTATCACTGCCCGTGTCCCTCCACTGTGATTGAGAATCGTCAGCTACGACCTCCTGCGGCAGCCAGAAAAGTATGCCGAGCTGTTTGAACGCTATGCCACAAGTGTGGTATCGATCATTGGATTTGGGCGGAGAGTCTCGAAGCTCGACGATCCTATCATCACCGATGTCATTAGAGTTATGCAATACGCGGCCGAGCTAAATGTCCCGGGCAAGACTTTCCCAATGCTGATGGAGACCTTCCCTTGTAAGCAGCCGTGAAATGGAGTAATGGGGACTAACTTTCTATAGTCATGGCGAGATTCCCAACAAGCATAGCTCCTTGGAAGAAAGGTCTTGGACGGAAGAGAGGCACCAACTTTTTCTACGCCTTGGCAGACGAAGCACGAGACAACAACTGTTACGTCAATCGACTCTTCGAAGAGAGACCCAAATTCAATCTAGCTGATGAGGAGATCGCTGCACTCACTGGAAATCTCTTTGGGGCCGGAAGCGACACCTCCAGTTCGACGCTCATCACTTTCGTCTTGGCTTGTTGTGCGTTCCCTAAAGCTCTGCCTCGTGCATGGGAGGAACTCGATCGAGTTGTCGGATCAAGTCGGAGCCCGAGCTTTGACGACGAGCCAAACCTGCCGTATGTGAAAGCGTTCGTTAAAGAAGTCTTTCGGTGGCGATCCGTGGCAATTATTGGCGGACAGCCGCATGCGCCAATTAAGGATGATTATTACAAGGGGTATTTGCTGCCGAAGGGCTGCTGGACGCAGGGAAATGTGTGGGCGATTCATCGAAATGAGAGGGAGTTTCCGGATCCAGGTATCTCTCCTCTAGCACTAAAGAATGTCGTGGATTTGAGCGACATGGGAGCCGAGAATCGTGACTAATGACGACACCTACGATAGATCGTTTCGATCCCACCCGTTTCCTACCCGAGAATACCAATCGGCCACCGTTTCCGAACGAGAAGGGCTATATGACCTTTGGCTGGGGTCGGCGAGTCTGCGCTGGCCAAGGGCTCGCCGAGCAGGGCACATTTATTACGGTTGCGAGACTGCTTTGGGGCTTTACGATTGAGAAAGCTCGAGATGATGGTGGCAAGGAGATACCTGTGGATATCTTTGCTTATACGTAAGTCCTTTCTGCCATGTGTTACAGCGTCACAAGGTCTTGACCTTCGACCGGCCGTATCGTGTCAAGTAGTTGTCGGGAGCGGCCTCTAAGGTTCGTCCTAATGACTCACCCCCATCGTTAACAGCGCCATTCTTCCCGAACGCCCGTATGGGATTCCTTCGTCTTTCATCCACACGTCCGCTTACCTCTGTAATTTCTCCGTCCTCTCCGTCACAAACCCCCTCTAATCTCCACACTCTCTCCAGGAACGGTCTCAACATGCGCCCCGAGCCTTTCGAATGCAGCATCACGCCCCGCACGCCCGAGATACGGGACACGATCGAGCAGGAAGGAAGAGCGGCGGACGCGGAGCTGGCCGTGTATGATGGGCAGACGAACTACCGCATGAGCACGTTCTACCAGAACGATCGGAAGTGGTGGCGGTCTGGGGCTAAAGGGTGAAAAGTGAAAAGCTGGGGAGGGGAGGGGAGGGAAGGGGAAGAGACGTGAAGGAAAGACGACCATACGAGGAGGCAAGACGAACAGACGTGGAGGGTAGAGACAGCACTTATGTGATGCCCTCACGAAGAGCGTGCAGGAGGCGTGGAGCGGTCGATGTCGAAGAAAAACTCTGTCTCTTTACCCGATACCCAGTCTGAGGATGAAAATGGAAAATGAGGCGGACGAGACCGTAACTCCGTCGACAGCGGATCTTTCTCAGTATATTTCATCGCATATCTCTCCATCCGGATTTTCCGCTGTACGGTCCCGTGGAGCCCTGCTCCATTTCCCTTCACCCGTTCGAGCTTTTTCGTGTGGTGTGGTTATTTTGTCGATACATAAAGCTGATGCCGACACAGCCGTCTGTTGTTTTTCCTACCTCTTGTTACCGGGCCGCTTTAGGAGGGGAGGGGGGGGGAAGAGACGTGTTTTCGTCTCTGCCTCTGTTTGCACAAAGAACGTTTGTGCACGTGCGCAGCAGAATTTCCTTCTCCCGATCGTCGGCGGAGCCTAGAGGCTTCTCGTCAATACATTCTACTTCTGCTATGACATTTTGTGGTGAAAGAAGCGAAGCGCCACGTCACTACAGACAGAAGGAAAAAGAACGCGACCTTTACAAGAGAAGTGTAATCCAAAGCTCGAAAAAAGGCATCGTACTCTAGCTCCCGCCCCCCCCTCCCTCTCTCCGTCGACTGAACGCTAGGTAATTGAACGAATACGTAGCATTGGAAATAATCAGGCCCCAGCTTGCCCGCCGCCCTGGCCCTTTGACTTTTGTCGGAGAAGGCAACGTGGCGAATGACTGGATCCTTCTGGCTGCCATCACGTCTTACGTGCTTAAGTTTGGGCTCGGTTGGGAGTGCCGGCCAGAAGGGGAACAGGCGTAGCGCAGGGTTGAAAGCGGGTTGCATACGAAGCTGGCGGTTGGGGGCCACCCGTATCTCTATGCTAACATAGCTAGCGGTAGGTAGGGCTCCGCATTTGTATCCACACTGTTTCTGGGTTTAAGGCCCATATCGTATAGTACTTTCAATATGTATTAAATAGCCCCGAACAGAGGCAGCGTAAAGACTTACCTTCTGCTAACGGAATATACAGACGTGGCTTGAACCTCTGATCGAAACTGGCCCCTGGCCTATTATCTAAGTAAAGAGTTTCCTCAAAGGTAAGGAACGTCACGCGTTGAGTATAGAACTTTACGTGTAGATCACCCGTTCCAAGTCAACTTAAAGCGTCCACGGACGACTAGGCTTGCCAAATTGCCAATAAGACCACCGTAGTCATCTTTCCTCTGCTCATCAGCACGTTCGGCAGTACGTATCTGTAAAGGCCTCGACATTGGGCCCATTGGATCGAGGAGACGCCCGTGGACTTAATGCACGGTAGAGACAGACAGTATTTACCGTGGACAGGTTGGGTACTCTGCAGGATTGCCAATAGTGACGTAAGGATGAAACAGAGCCCGTCGAAACGCCAGAGCGACGGGCTCCCCCGTTAGTGGACTTTGAGTGTTAGAGAAGAATTGCTCGATGGGTGAGTTCTTCCGTCTGTTTTTTTTGTACAGTTGCACCACGCTATCTTACAAGCTCGGTACTCTCCTTTGGCTCTCTGGGCGTGGGGATAAGTTCCGTCAGCTTTGGCAGAGTCAAATGAATTGGTCTCATCACCAGTTCGTCCACCATCGTAGACATTTAGGAGGAAAGTTGTACGTTATTGCAATGGTTAGGTACCTACCCATCTCTGTGGTATATAATGTGACGAAGTGGTCCAGGGCCCACACCGTTACCATCGTTGTTCTTAGCCTTGATAAGAGAACAACAAGAGTCAAGGCGAAGAGACGTAGCTCTTATTACATGCTTGCACAAAGAGCGTGAGGGAAGCGAGACGTCAAACTCACCTTTCGGGGCTGCAGCACAACGAGTGGGGGTTTTGGAAGCAGCCTCCGGGGCGTCAGAATCCTCATCAGCCACGACAGGAGTTTTGGAATCCTTCCTGGGATGAACAGGAGGAGCTTTTGCAGGCTCTTCGTCCCGCGCTTCTCCGCCCCACGCTTCTTGGAGCCGCGTACTTTCTTCGTGGAGCCGAACCGCTTCTCCCACTGGCCCTCGTGGCGACCCATAGCCGCGGACGCTTCCACATAGGGGACTTCGAAGGGGCATTGCCACTCTTGGGGCTGGGGCGTGGGCTCGTCATCCTTGTAAGTGGCGTCAGTGAGATGATCGTGGAACGGGACGTATGCAGCAAGCGACACACGGGCACGGTAGAGACGCCGGATCGCGTTCCGTGTTACGTCGGGGGTAACAGGAATGATATCAGGCCCTTTTCGGCGTCTAGTTTGTTACTCTCCATCAGGAAGCGCACCGTAGCACGAGTCTAGCAATCACATAGCCTTGGCAAAGAGTGATTACTCCGGACACAGCGAGCACAGATGTTGCTCCTGAACTTATAGCATCGTCTATCGTCTTTGCTGGCGTATCAGAGAGCGCACACAAGCGTGACCGTCTCAATGTACTGATCAAAAATTTCCATTAGGCTTTCCAGTTGGCTTCTCGTGCTTGTCTTGAGACCTGGTCTGCTTTTTTGGAGGCTCCATCTTGTTATTGTCGCGTGTTTTTGGCTGGTTTGTTGGTTGGAGGAAGACCAGGTATCTCAGAATCTAGCTCAGGAGAGGTCTCGGGATCGTGAAGCGCTCTTCGGACTGGATGGACTTGAGGACTTACCCGTAAAAAGGAGATCTGGGGGGATTGAGAAGAAGTGGGAATGGTAGAGAGCCTACGTGTGGATTTCGAATACGAGAAGGACCACGCAGCGTTCGCGAAACCCCGTTTTAATACGGCACGTGGTTCTGACTCTTGAGGAGTTGCCGTTCACGTTTTCCGTACCTTCTGTGGGCAGCGTGGCACGCAAATATAACCAGTGACATTTTCCGCCGTCCCCGTTGATCAATGCTTGTACACGTCGGTATCGACCGGACCACCGTAAAACTACTTCGTCACTTTGCATCTGTGTTCTTGCGTCAGGATCGTGTAGTGGTCCCATTGGTGTCGAGTAGTGACGGATCAAGTGTATATAGAACTTCGCTGGATCGCGTCGTGCGTGTAAAATCTTGCAGTGTCAAAAAGCGAGTTCCTCGCCAGGATAGCTTTCCACGGGACGTTCTCTGTTCCGAATAGATGCTAGAATGAGACCTGCCACATCAGGTTTGTCGACACGTTCTGTTTCCGCGCGAACATCTTCAACCTCCTCTGCACGCGAGCGTGTGGTTGGGTTAAGACTGCTGTGACCGTGCTGTTGCAGCATCCGGTCCCAATGCGGCAACTTGGATTGAATCCGCCGTCAGACGGGTGAAATTAACGAGACAAAGTTAACGTATTGAGATTTTAGGGATAAGAACGAACCTCCCCGACGCTGTACAGGCAGTTCAGCGTCGTCCGTCTCACAGTCTGTCGGGATTTCAGTTACACAGACTTCGAAACCGTGGATTAATGCTATTCAGCGTGGTGAGAGCCTACGGTCTGGAACCATTCGGGAACAGTCCGTTTGTAAGTATAATTGTAGCAGCTACTGAGATCCCGTAGAGGTCATTAAAACGGGCCTTAAGATCTGGGCGTGTCAATGCGGTGAATTTTCCGTATTTTATTTTTCTTCCAACGGGAAGATGTGCATTCGAATTACGGTAAACCATTATCGAGTCGTTTTAAGGCGGTCCAAGGTCTCGTCACCAGTCGTTTGGCTTTTGTCGATGGGAGATTCCTGTTAGTAATAAGTTGTGCAGGGCGATCCCAATTCGCACAGCCCGTTCCAAGGAAGATGAATATCGCCCATCTACAATAGTGTCGCAGCACGTACGATCAGGTTGGGTTCTATCAAAATGTCAATCAGTTTCAACGTCGTGTCCCAGTATCGGAAGTCTTATGAAGCTTTTCGTAAACTCATCCTTGGGCCTTCATGGCATCAATCGTGGAGAAGCTGCCGTTTCACCCCCTTAAGTAGAAAAGGTTGGGGGAAAAGAACCCACGTATGACTGTTAGCACAACAACTAAGGCTTGTGAGGGTTTCGCCTCCAACATCGTATGTACTAACTCGCACAACGTGCACGTCCTTATCGTCGTAATTAGATTCGGGAATCTCTGAGGACACATCTGTTGCCAATTTGTCCTCAGATCCGTTCATTCCTGGTCAGAAAAAGCCGACCGGTCGTATCCTCCTAAATCTCTTCTTTTGCTTTTAAGAGACAATTATTCACTCAATCCAGGCAAAAGGAAGGAGAATAGATTCTTTGCAAGACAGGAAACACAGGCGCAGACGCGTGCCAAATTGCAAACAAAGCTAGCCGCAGGCAGGCTCGTCGCCCACTGCTCCGGGGTCTGAGGGCCACATCGTACATTACTTTCTGCATACACTGAACAACTGCAAACAGAGGCAGCGTAAGTAAGATCAGTCTCAACCGACGGAAATGCGGACGCGTCATGCCATCGACGTAATGCTCAAGCCAACGTCTTTTCCACTGCGTGATTTTGTCGCCGACCGCTTCTTCGTCTAAGCCTTCCTCCTCGAAGAAACCAGTCAGATCAGTCTCGAACTCCCCCGGTCTGCAACCTCGCAGAACTGAATCGGTCTTGATGCGAAGCGTGTGAACTTCCGAAGGCCTAGGCTCCAAAGGATCATGGGTGTGTCGAGCCGGTTGCCGGCCCTACCCTGTCGTGTCCGTGAACTCCACGAAATCGAGAGAACGTCGCATAATGATCGTAACGTGAGTGAATATGACTCTACAGTAAGCCTCGATAGAAGCAACCGACCTCGTGTTCGATTCAAAACCTCACGGGACTCTGAAAATCGCTTTTGAATCCCACCGACTTTTCTTTCTTTTGACCTATTAGCCTAGAGGTCGTCGAACGATTTTGACTATATAATGTATCCACGAGATAGAAGAATCTCCTCTGGAAGCTGTAGTTTATACTGAGGGTTGACTGTATGTGATTTCGAGGCAGCGACGCGTGTTCACAAAGTCCGCTGATGGGCGCAGCCACTGGGTCCGAACACTCCTAATACAATAGGGGCGTCTTGTCGCGGTCAACGACATCACGCCAAGGCTTTCGTGCTTATTTGCGCCGCTAAGGTCCGGGCTCACCTCCTCCGTCCAATTGAACTACGCCTAGGCTACAACACGGATCCGTGAGGAAGTAGGTTACGTTATGCTTCCTAGTACGTACGTTGCTCTTTGATTAGGTCTAGGTCGTCTCACCAGAGCGAACGCTCCCCGTCGCTAGAATATGGCAGGCTGACAAGGGACAAAGAGAATCAGAACCCCACCGTGTTGTCTTTCCAGGTCTTTGTATCGCCGGACTGGTACAACCCGAGAGCAGACCCCGTGATGAGACATTAAAATTCTCTGGAGCAGGCTTGATCATCAATGTCGGATGTCATCACCTACGGTAGTCCTCCGTCTCCGTGCATTTTAGGATTACGACCCCAGAGCACGTAACAATCACCGTTACTTCCTCACTTCGGGAGAGACTAGATTATGAGAGTTTGTGCCGTGTAAAGCTTGCCATGTACTCACCAGCACGTACATCCCTTCATGAGCCTTCCGGCAGAGCGCTCTCCGTAAGTTATCGATCGCGATAAGAGGGGAGAACGAGCTCCGTTCTTTCTTTTTCCTTTTGATCGCAAATCGGAAAAGCCCATCAGGGAGGCAACGTGGATTCGTGCTGTTTTGCTTCGAGACACTAGTCCGCCACTGTCCATAAATCATTGTTTTACTATCCCGAAGGTCGCGGGAGTGATGTTGCCTAGGTTCCTGGGAGAGCAGACACCGTAGGTTTTCAATCGATATCTTCCTGAGCAAGCGTCTTCGTCTAAGCGGATTTTTTTACCTAGTCCTCTTCCACACTTCCGTCTCCGTGCAGAGGCGAACGTATTGATTTTTCCAGTATTATCTAGCGAGGATCTATTTGATTCCGCCCTACTTTACTCTGGATAAAAGTACGGAGGGTTTCCTACTGGGGCCCTGTGAAGGGCTCTCATTTTGCTCACCAGCACGTAGGTATTCTAGGAAGGTAAGGCCGGCGGGCCGGAGCCGTAGCCCATTCCTTTCACTACTTAACGGCTTCTCCGCGTTACCAAAGAGTGGTTGCTATTTCTTTTCTTGTCGCAGAACGAAAATTCCACAGGAGAGGCAACGTGACTTTTTCATTTGCTCTGTTTTTTGAAATACCAGTCCATCACAGTCACTGTTAGATAAATCATTGATTGATTATCCCGAAGGCCGTGGGATTGACACTGCCTAGGCTCCCCGGAGAGCAGACCCCGTAAGTGGATTTGTTCGGATCGCTTTCGGAGCAGGCAGGACCGTCATGATGGTGGATCTGTCTAGTTGGTCGTCCTCCTCCGTCTGGGTGAAGTTGGATTTGATTTTCCAGCGCCACGTAAAGAGTATACTTTTACTTTGCCCATTTTACTCTGGGGAGAAATTATGCGCAGGAGGTTCCTACTCGGGTTTGCATTTTGCTCACCAGCACGTACATGATGGTGAAAACTTATTGCGGCGGGTCGGAGAGGTGTCTATACCTGAGGCCATCTACCGACGGAAGGAGGGACGAAGAGCGCCGTATGTCCAGTTCAAGATGCGGTAGAATAGGGAGTTTCACAGCGGAGGCAACGTACCTTGATAATCGCTTTTTTCTGAAAGACCAGTCCGTCACTGTGACTGTCGGATAAATTACTAATTTACTGCCTCAAAGGCCGTATTATTGAGAGCAGTCCCTTCCGCGGAGCTCTCCGTACGTTCTTAGCGGGGACTCGGTACACGGCCGAAGAATGGGATTTCCCAAAGGGGAGGAACGTGGACACTTTTTATGGTCTCTTCGACTACGAAGGTCTTAGCCCCTGGACAACGCCGTTATACTTTGGCTTTTGGACTACAGATGCAACTCGACTTTCAGGAGCGTATCGGACGCCTACGAGGGAGCACTCCGTCACGCGAGAAAGACTTCCGTGTCTTACTCTGTTTGGGTAGTTTCTTCGAGAGTATCGACGTACCGTATTCTTTGGGTTTCGAGTTGTCGTTTGTATTCACCAAGCTCCTCGTGATGTTTTTCAAGGATAGGGACAAAGAGCCGTCTTACTTACTCTGCTTGGGTTCTAGAATGGAGAGATACCCCCAGGCGGCGTCAAAATCTTTCATGAAATCATACTGACTTCCTGGATGCAACAAATGTCCTCAGCCAGACTCCGTCAAGAGAAGTTTGTTTCGCACAAGTAAAAACGGGCATGATTGGAGTTCAGTCTCAGAGCAGGCCCGCGACGTGGCAAATGACGTTAGCTGTTGTCAAGTTATACTTCCCCCCGTCCGCCGTCACCGTCTCCAGCTGTGGATATGTCTTTCGATCGCCTGCACGGTTTTTCTTCATCACCCCCTGATCGCCTCCGTGGTCCTAGCTGCCAGTGTCGCAGCCTACAAGAGCATCCAGAAACGTGACGCGAGAACAAGTCCAGGAAGAAGCAGTTCGTGCGGGGCCTCCAGACATTCTCAATTCTTCCAGGTCGTATTTCTTTTTGCACCCCAGTGATTGGGTATTCCTTCAGCAGCTTTCTTCGGACTTCTGGAACTAAGTCTACCAGAGCTTCTTGCTCTTCTTTGGTTATGACATAGTCAGGTTTGGCCAGCTGGAGGCCGTCAACGCCGTAGACCCAAGCAAGCGCTCGGAGGGGCAGGGCCCGTCTCTCCCGTCAAGGAGGACCATATCATCGTCCTTCAGCGTCAGATCTCTGGCAGTCTTGTTCATTGGAACTTCTATCTTTCCAGGCCCAATCAAATACCCAATTTCATCGAGATCCAGCGTCCAAAACTTGCAATACTCATCGACCGCCGGCTCCAGATGTCAATTCTGCAGTATCTCTATCCACAGCGTCTGATCTTCCAACCCCATTCTCACTGTCACAAAAGGCATAAAGGCAGCTAATTTCGTTGTAAATGGTCAGGAATGGGAAGCACGGAGGTTAAAATCTCATGGCTTGCATTAGGAACTAGCTGCGTAAAAATAGGCTCAATGAGCATCATTGTCACGTGTATTAACGAGCTCCAGTGTTCCTACTTCGCTTCGCTCTCGAGTAATCTGAGCAGCACAGAACAAAGCCACGTGTCGGTTTCAAGCTTAATGAGTGTCAAGATCATCCCCGTGCAGATCTCTTACGGATAGGGAGTACCTTTATTAGGATCATCTTCCGTTCAGGCGCTCGTACAAACACTCTCCTTGATGTACTGAAAGATAGCTTAGTGCTTATCTATCCACTTGAAACCCACGTTCTTTTTGACTCTCCTTTTCTTGCTTCCGAGTTTGTATTCTTGGACATCAGTGATTATGGCCGTCCGTAAAATCTTTGCATAATCAGCCTCACCTGGAATGAATGAGTTGACCCAACGTAGTTGGTAGAGAAATCTTTCGAGGTCTGCTTCGTTTTTAGGTGTCGACCGTTTCCGGAATGCCTTCATCTTTGCGAGGGAACGTCGTGATCGCCTTCGGTTTCTGTGTCTTCCAAGGATCGACAACTCTGACGTGCTGTCTTGGTTGGTTTACAAGCAGCTCGCGTGGCCGATCAAGTTAGTCGATCCCGTGGCTTCATATTCTCGATTTGCTTGTTACGGAGATCGACCGCCGAGAGTCTAAGGCGCATCGTATCCTTACAAGTTAGTTCGGAGAGACAGTGGGTGTCCACAAGAGCGTTTCCTGCCAATCTAGTTCCATCGGGGAGACACAGAACCCCCGTCTCGTATCGTCGTTTTGGTCCTAGAATGGTGAGTGTCTCCGTGAAGGGCTGCGTTTGTCGCAGCAATGATCTCTCAAGTACTTGACTTACAGGAACAATTCCAACCGGTATCCGTGGTTTATCATCAGTGCGTCCGAATGTACGAATCAGTTTCCGAAAATGGTCCGGACGGCGGCCAGAGAGCGCTCCGTATCACCATTCTCTTGATCCATGACGGAGAACACGTCTTGGTTATGAACGTCTTGACTTATGGAGAGGCCTCCGAAAAGGGCAACACGCCACGCGTGTGCAGAATTTCAGCTTCTTGAGGTCTTTGACCGGTCTCCGTTAGAGCATATCCAACGATGATGTAGCGTTAGTTTCCTGATTCGGCGTCTCCGAGCTCTCGGGGTGTGAGGTCATTAATTTCGTAGAATGACTAGGCGATGCCCTCGATTTCATCCCCTGAACCGTAAAAAAGCTATTTGATCGCTATCGGCGAATTGTTAATAGAATCTATGCAAGTGTTTCTTGCACGTTCCATGAATATCATCACCCCTACCTGCAAAATCCGAATCCACGTATGAAAATGAATTGAACAGCGGCAAGAGAACTCCCCGTAAGTCCTCCTCATAGACGAGAGATCAAGAGCACCGTAAAGGATGAATACTATCTTCTAAATAATGGGACGCTCTCCGGAGACGGCAACGCGCAATGTGGGCGAGGCCTTAGGATGTTGAAAGACACCGGCCCGTCTCCGCGTAATGTTTGAAGGTATCTAGGAAGACAAAGGAAACCTTTAGGAGGGCGTGGGGCATCTGTCGGAGAGCTCTCCGTGACTTGATTGGAACCCAATGAAGAGAAGGAACAAAAAGCAACGTATGCAAACTGGATATAGGATTGCGGATTGGAAATGCCTGCGGAGAGAGGCAACGTGAAGCTGTGGTTAATTTCTCAACAGCTTAGGGTACGAACAGGGACCACAGTCGGCTCCGTAAATTAAATATCGCGTTAGGGAAAGATTCCTTGACACTGGCAGGTGACGTACACTGGAGCCATATGAAACGATGGAGGCGCCCATACGATCTAACAAAAGAGACAAAGAGCTTCGCGTCTATGGTGTATTGCTGATTGGCAAGGTCTTTCTGGGAAGAGCAACTTACGTGCGATACAAGCCGTGAGGCCCGGTTCAGCCCACAAATCGGAACTTGGCCGCTGTTAAACCAAGGGCTAACGCTACCAAGGAGTATAAAGGCTCGCTCAGATTCGTGTTCTGGAAACTGCCAGAGTTCTCCGTGAATGAATATGGTACAAGATGCGAAGAGAGAGAGAACGACCCTTACCCTCCTCGTTCCGGTAGTGGACGTCTCTCAAACGGACGCTCGACGGAGATTGTCGAATGATCTTGCAAATTCACACTCGGTCACCGACCTGCATTGGCACACATCGGCCAACAAAGGCACGGTCTGGTGCACTCGAAGGGAAAGTCAAAGAATCAATTCCGAATCAATCTTTATCGAAAACAATCAGATCAGGATGGGGTTTCACCAAATGTGAGATGGGGCTAAAAAGTGTTGTATTGGTCTAAGTGTCTATGGGAGGGGGCTGCAGCCTATGTGCGCGCTAGAGGGTCCCGCGGAAGGAGTGGCCCAACACAGGGGTCTGTGCTCCATAAGTCTACACAACGTTGCAGAATGGAGAAAACGCCTCCGCAAAGGGGCAGCGTGGCTCTACTTTTAAGCGAAGCGCTGCCAGGGGAGCCGTGCGCCGTCATGAATAGAAAGCTGAGATGATGGCTGCCAAGAAGGTCCGTGCAGCTGGCAACCTCGACCCTTGGCATATTATAAAAAATTTCAAACAGAAGGTAGCGGAATTTCAAACTACGGAAGGGTCCTTCAATCGATGTTCCGTAGGTCGATTACAGTCTTTACTAACACGTATGTGCGCGTTTCCCGATGAGCGGTGACGCATGGTCAAGCCGAACGCCGTTCCGAACCGCAAACGCATCAAGTCCCGCCGCCCGACATAAAATCACCGTGCTTCTGTCCCACCCCACGTGGTGTTCTTTTTCGGCCCCTCTAGGATTGGCGAGCCAGACCGGCTCAAGGGTGAAGCCATAGCCACCACTGCCTACACCTTCAGCTGCGATCGGAGTTCGCCGCTCAGGACCGTTTGCCGCTTGTCGTATACTGCCATATGGTTCCATATCTATGGTGATTTGCTGACTGGACGCCGATGGGCGTTCCGCCACGGGAATCTCCATGGTTGCGTGGTGTCTATGAGGTTTGCAAAAAAGGAGGCACAAGGGAATCGCGTCATCAAGGAGCACTTGAGGAAGCGGAGCTGGGAAAGGGTTTTTATCCGGAAAGCGCAGCGTATGCCGACATGATCTACCGATTGGAGGTTTTTTAACTCCTTCAACTACCAAAGAGGCATCACTAGGCCACCGCCAGACTTGTATCTTTTTTCCTAAATTCACGAAATACTATCTTGATTGCCTTGGCAAGATGGCAAAAAGAAAATCCGTGAGTCCATGATTGTTGTTGTGTCCATTTCCCATTCGCAGAGATAAGAAAACATCATGCTCGTGTGTGAAGGGTTTGCCGAAGAAATGAACGCAAGTGGCACAAATGTAACGTGTGCGAGAAATATACAATATTGTTCAACATAGCTAAGACCTCTCGCTACGAAGAGGGTTCAGGCAACTTTCGCGCGCGTTCGAAATCTTTCCTATTCCAAAGCGGAGAGATGTCCGGTTCGGTACAAGGCGCGCCGCGAAACGTTCCCCGTGGAGGCTTCAAAAGGAATCGACGATGATTAGCTACGTGGACTCCACGCTTTGGTGCACTCATTTTGAGGCAAAGGCTTTGCAGCAAGCAGCGAACCCAAGCTCTCAGTCAGTCAGTCAGTCTCAACGCCATGACTTATTACTTGGGTCCGAAAGTCTCCGTAGGCGCCTATTTGCTGTCTAGGAGAAGGCGTTGATCACGATGAAGTGCGTTCTAGAGATGCCCGCCTGCCCTTAACCTTAGCTCCAAGGAAACAAGGAACTGCATGCGGCTACTCGTTTTGCGGACACATGCGAAGAAGGTTTACGCATCTACGTGGAACTTTGGTGCCGTCAATCCGGCCAAAGATCCGACCGCCGTGGAGATGCCTTTGTAGGATGGGCAACGTTCTTCTCCCACGTCAGGACTCCCCACAGTCTGCACATAGCGTCTATCCAACCTTGTGCACAATCATAGCTCTGTAGTCTTGTTTAGACGGAGTTTCCATTGGTCCCGTACACCAATCACAGAGGTCGGGAAATTCTTGAGTCGAATTATAAGGAAGGAAAAGGTTAAGTGTATAGAATACACACGCAGAGACGGTGTTTAGGAGAGCATGAGAGATTAATAGCCAGGCTTAGTCGTATTCGACCAGAGTCAATGAACAGATCAATTTATGTTTCCCGGCCACCAGTGGAAGAGCTCTCCGTACTGCTTAGGCAATTCCATCTCAAAAGAAGGATCTCCCCGTACACGCACGATGGGACGTTGGTGCGAGGGGGAGAAGAGGCTTACCTGGAGTATGTGAGACAAGGCCCAGGTCGTATATTGATATCTCAGATATTAACCCGTCCTCCTTGGCGAAGCGGATGCTATTCTCGGAGTCGACCCAAACACCGCGCGGCACGGTGAATTGGTGCCCAGTGCGATCAACTGCGAAGTGTACGAAGAGTCCCGACAGATCCTCGTGCAGTTGCCTTTGCCTGTGAGACGAAGAATTGTGCGGATTATACGTGATTTCATTTCAAACAGGTGTTCTTACCTCTATGATGGTATCAAAGAAGAGAAGAGAAACGCGTAAACTCGCCGATTGGTGTGCTGATGCAGCGTGGACACGCCGCACCGCCTGATCGATTTGGGATTTCCCGCTCTTGGCGGCGTGAGACTCGTCCATGATGTGGACGTTGAAGAAATCGGGGACCCTCGTTGCTCGGTAGAATTTTTTGCGTGCTAAAGGGGCTTAAGCTATAGACTCTTAGCGATAACGATGAAGGGGGGCGGTAGGAATCGTGCACGAAAGACGGGTACGAGAAGGGAAAGGGAAAGGGAAAGGGGGGAGGGTATAGGAATCGTGCACGAGACACGGGCATGAGAAAGGAGAAGGAAGGTGGGGGGAGGAATCGTGCACGATTCCTAGGAGGATCTCACCTTCTTGCTTGTGCCCGAGGCTACGGCGGCGAAACGTGCCATAGGGCGAGAGGACAATGACCCTGGCGCGCTGGGGAAGCTGTTGGTACGAAGCTTCCAGATGACTCTTGGCCTTTTCGACGGAGCTGGGGAGGATGAATTCTGTGAGCTCGTCGTCGGTAACTTTGGACTCGCTGCTGTACAGCAGGTGGAGAGACAGGCGGCCGGCGAAAAATTTGCGCCATTCGGACACCCAGACGTCCAACAGGATGTTGGGACAATTTATCAGGATGAAATCGGCATCGGTCTTGGATGTCTGGATGCGATCGGCTCGATGATCGAGATAGACTAACACCTGGATCGTCTTTCCCAGGCCGCACTTATCGGCGCATAACATGGCATCGCTGAAATCTTCGAAGACGCAGATACTCTGGAGCTGATGGGGCTTCAAGGTCAACTCCGGGTTGAGCGGCCACGTCCGCATTTACTTGGCAGCAACGTCGTATAATTCTCCACGTGGGAGAGAATTTTGCCGAACTACGCACTAAACCTTGTGTATTCGTGGAAACAGAGTAACTGAGTCCTTAGCAAACATTTTCTACAGGGCCGCTGCACATTGACGAGAGCACGTCTGTGTGATATAACGCAGTGTCAAAGCAAAGACTCTCGCATTGGACACAGGTAAAACCTCGCTTTGTGAGAGAAGGCCTCGGAAGGGGTAGCGTCGGAAATACAACTGAAATCGCCCAATTTGGATAGCTGCAGAGGAGGACCTTTGGCAACACATCGTAGACCCGGCCTTCTTTTCAGACTAGATAGTTCCGTATTAGTAAGAGGAGACAGTCAGATCTCGCTCCATGTAGCGCATCGCGAGTTGAAAGGCAGCACCACGTGATATTGTTCGTGAGGCGTTTCCCCATAGGAGTATGATCCCTAGAGAGTCAGAGCGTATGGGAACTCGTGAACCTTTCTGGAAGGTCTGCAGTGATCACAAATCTCATCGTCAGTAAAAGAAAGGTCGTCAAACCGGACAGACCTCTCTAAAGTACACATCACATGGCCCTAAAACGATGCCGCAAGACTTTTCCGCAGATCCGCGCACCCGTTTTTTGGTGTTTTTTAGCTCCGGAGATCGAGCGTCGAAAAATAGGTACCGTCTAGAATAAACACAGGTCTTCTAGGTCTTCTGTGCAATCACCTACAGATGGAGTGAGAAGAGCCAGCCTCCGTGTCGGGCCGCCATATATTTTTGAGGTTCCTAGCTATCCTTATTTAAGAGAGGCTTTGCTTATGTAGTGATCGTCGGATCATGACCCACATGCATGTCTCGATACCGGTTTGAAAACCTGGTAAATGCCGCGTCTTAGAAGAAGCTTCGCAGTTCGAAACTTGTTGATGAATCTGCTACAGTGCGCTCATCGGTGTAAATATTCGTTCTTGTGGCTTAATGGGTTTTCAACAATACTTACAGTCCGTAATTTAATGGCTCGTGTCGATACTTCTAGCAACGAATTGGAAAGCCTCATAAAATCCATGTACTAGGACCGGTACACGGTAACTCTCCACTATCCGAGCATCGCTATGAAGGTTGTTCAGCTCTCATTGTCCATGGAGTTCGTGTGAATTGCCGCACGTCAGATTGGGATAGAGGCCTGTGCGATCCGGCAAGCTTACAGAAATCTCTGATACGAATGTTAAACATTCTCCGGAGAAGCTCCTTATCAGGGAATTGGCGCTGCTCTAAGACAAAGCGAGAGCGTACGCATGAACTGCGTCGCGAATTAGCTCTGTTAATTCGTTGGCTTACCTTTGGGTTTGTGCATCTTTTCCGTAGCATAGAAAGCGTCCCGAATCTTGGCAAACCTTGATTCCCTCCTACGTCCTTGGGGATTCGCACAATTGCAGAACTGGTTGCATGTGCAGATTCGTAACTTTTGCAAGTGACTGCATACTTACCGCTGTACACTCTCTAGGCCGTCTTACTGTCTCACTGAAATTGAATTGCGTGTCATTTGCTAAGTCGACTTTTCTTTAGTCATCGTCAAGGATAATCCATACCGGCCGATCGAGTTTTCTATGGCCTATTAGGCCTAACCTCGTGAGAGGTAGAACCTGGGTTGACTTTGTGGCTAGCAGACATCGTATTTGGGATTTTTCTTACAGCCTCGAGAAAGACCTCCTGTGAGAGTTGTGCGCCAGAATCCCGTGGAACGTCTGCTTCCGTCCACTCGGTTTCAATCTTTGCGGTGATCAGTACCATTTGCTGAAAGGAGTCGGGAAGGGACCCCGTACTTCGGGCCTTAATCCACGTCGAGTGCGCTTTCGGGACAAGAGGGTATGCTATTACGATGTGAAGACAGAGCAGCATCTCACCGCAATTCGTTCAGGAACTCCTCCAAGTTCTTGTCACAGCGCGAACCCTGACTCCGATGACGAGAAAGCAGGGGCAGGGAGGCGCAATCGTAGGAACGGCAATTGTGATAACGAGCGGACTTATCGTTGTCTTAAAAACTCATTAAAAGGCTGGCTCTATGACAGAGATTGCTGGAACCTGGAAGATTCTTCCTCCAAGTGTCGAAAAGTATTTTTACGGGATGTGCATCTCAGGAACGCGTAGACGCGGGACAAAGCGGGATCCAGACGCGATGGGACAACGCGTCGAACACGCGAATGTGAACGATACTTTTAGCACCACTCTGGCATTATTTTTAGACTGAAGAAGCCAACCGCGTGACGACCAGGTAGGCATGGACCAGAAGGAACAAAATTTCCGTCGACTGATCTGTGTGTAGGCTATTTGCGATTCGCTACGCCTACAACGCCCCCTCACCCCCAATTCATGCGTTGCCTCGGATGCGAACCCTTCCTTCGACTGTCCATTCTATCATTAGATCTCCGACGCCGCCCAAGGCTCGTATGGTGGTTGTGGTGGTGCTGCTCCGCTCAAGAACAAGTTTTCCAGAAAGCAGAGGAGGCGATGTGCACAGGTGTGATTTACTTGGTTGCTTCTTCAAACCGTGTTAGGAATTCCAGGACTTTATTGGCGAAGCAGAGCCACTCGTCTGACACTTTTTCGCCATGTGTCGATTACAATGTGACATGCAAGGGGGGTTCATCTCGCTCGAATTCCGATTGAAAGTACTAAATCAGCAATTTACCAGAGAAGGGTATATCCATCCAGAATTAATGAGACTCTTTGAATTTGTTAAAATCTATTATCCGCGAGTAAAAGCACTCCACGTTCTCCGTGCTACACATTGAATGCATTCATCGTGGTATATGGCACACACTCGTGAAAGTGAAGATTGATATGCAACAGACATTTTTTGCGTATACTGATTGCCTACGGTCCATGGATTTCCATATTGCAAAGAAAATGGGGGTGCTGGGTGGCGAGGAAAGAGCCGTGGACTGATGTAAACGACGCTGCAAGATCAGCATGGCTATACTCATTCGACTTCTTGGCCCTTATCAATGTGTACCTCGAGCCGCAAGAGACCCAGGAGAAAATGCATTTCCGTCTAGCAGATTTCGTGGACCAGCCGAGCAAAGTTTCGCATGTACAAGCCTGGGGATCTTCTATCAGAGTTGCCAGCGGTCATTTTGCCCGTGAGTGTGTGTGCAGAAAGTTCAAGGTCTACAGGCGTGAGCAGGCTGCTAAAACGTCAAAAGTCACTTCAGGCTTAACGTGGATGACGAAGTTCGCAAATTGGGCATTCACGCCGATGTCAGGATCAATCGTCGGTTGGCCATTGACTATCATTGACCCTTTCATCCAGAACGACATCGGAAGGCTCCGAGGGTTGCCCCACACAGTCTTGTCTAAGACGTTGTGAAAGTGCGAAGAGCACGAGCAGAATAGCCCGCGACCTACGTCGCGGAAGACGAACTTACCGGTATGCACCTTTCGCCTACTATGCTTGACCTTGACGCTGATCTCGAGCACCCTGAATGTCTCTTCTGCTTGCCTCTGTGACCGTATTGCTTTGACAGCGTCATTGAAGCAATAGGCGTATGAGATCAGAGAACGAAGAGATTACTTGGAAGTCTACAACGCAATTTTCAAGACGGGAGCCGTTTCGACAACACCCATCGTGCTGCCACGATCGTATGGCACTCCTGGCCTGTCTGAACAACGGGTTCAGTAAGCCGAATGTTGGCTGGTACCACAGTGAGACTTTCAGGAGCTTGGGCGTGGAACCCGTGAGTCTTGATCCTTGAGTAGTTGGTTATCCTTGCTAGCCAAGACTGACTCGGACAATCTTCAGGTGGTTGAAGCAAAACACTCTCACCGCGGAGCACTGAGGCAGCCGTAAGGCAAGATTGCGTGAAATGTCAATACCATTTTTCAACTAACGATGCGTCAGGTCAATTGGTATTTCAGCGAGCATCCCACTCCGTGAGATATCGACATAGCGGATGTCGCAATCCTTCTACGCAGTCTTTTGCCTCTGAGAAGACAAATCGTCCGATCCTACCTAAGCTCAGTCCGCTCTCAGTCCGTAGAACGCTACGGGGAGGGTCGACCTGTCCCATACTTGGAGCTCGGTCGGAAAGCCATTGCTCGCCGAAGTGACAATCCCACAATGTCTTCTCAAGATACTCCGAGACTCAGAGCGTTTCACCGCTTGACATGCTTTGGAAAATTATATTGGCCCCCACCGTAACGCTCCCCATTCCAATCCGCAGATGTGGAGCCATTCCAGACGTCAGACGTTTTTGCGGGAACATATGCTTGTGTCGGACCTGAGAACGATGCCCCTCTGTCGAGTCTTTACTTTACAGCGTGGACAGGCAACCGTGTTGCGGAACAATTCACGACTCGGAGAAATCACCTCGTCGACATTGTCAATAGTTCACTCCAATTTCTCCGAGCTGAAACGCCCTGAGAGGGCTAGCGTGACCCCAGATGAGAATTCTTCTGCGTGGATAGTATTTCTATGACATCACGGGGCCCCTTCTCGCACGCATGATTTTCCGATGTCTCTCTTTTGGGTAATATGGTCCTGGTATTGACGTCTCCTTCTTCCGCAATTGGCAGTTCCTGAGACTTTCGTATAAGAAACTCATTGCTTAGCATTTGGTAACAACTACTTCTCGATTTTCCTAGGCGGTCGCGTTGCGGGGAGTCCAGCCTTGCTGGGGCGTGGCTAGAGCGCCGTCGAGAAAACTTCCTCCCGCGTCCCCTTCCTCGTTCCCTTCCTCCTGCACTTCCTTGGTCGCTTCTGCCTCCCCCGGTTCCTCCGGCCGTTCAAGATTTACGGGATTTAGTTTCGAGAAGATCCTTTGCCGGTTGTAACAAGTTCCCATTGGATCCAAAATATCCTGACCTTTGTACGGGTGGCATATGCAGGACCTTTCCCAGAAAACATTCCTCTTTGACGTGATAGTAGACGTATTCTATTTTCGTTCGAATGTCTGGACTATGCTCGTGACTGGCACCGACCTCGTCCGTTTCAGTGGCTGTTGAGTATCAGCGACGTCCAGAGCGTGAGCCATTCTAGTATCGAAGTTCATCGCGGATTTGAAGTCGGTATGGCCCCAGACGTCTAGATGAGCCGGCCGTATGGAAAAGACTCTTTCTTCGACATGGACGCACATGTCGTGCCGTGGAAAAGAGGAGCACAGCTATCTCAGAAGTATTGTCGGGTGGGACTTCCTGCCACGTCATTGAAAGAGAATGGGAACACATACCGGGACTTCACTACACAGCACAGCCGTCAGGTGATCAAGGGAGGCTGCCAACTCAAAGCGTTTGCAAAATTCCACTCCCTCTCTGAACATTGTACGGGCACTCACCGTAGGAGATCCTCCAGTACTTATACTTGCTGAGAAGGAGCATCTACTCACCACACGTCGGCGAAGATTTCGTGAGCAGACTTTGCGGTACAACACAGCCGTATCACACAGCGCGTCATTTGCTATAGTTTCTACGAATACAGATCAATACGAGCATTACCTGTACGATCCTCGTAAATGACCTTCTGTCGTCTCATCATGATTAATTCTTCGTGAAAGAAGGACAGCGGAATCGTCGCGCCTTCTTCGCGGTTGTGCACTCCATTGACAAGACCGCCGACAGATTTTTGTACAACGACGTCTGCAGAGTCCCGCACGCTCGCAAGAAAGCTCGAAAAATTGTACTGGCACTCACTAGAATACTTTCGGAGCAGGAATGCTCGCTGAAAAAGGCCTTCACTTACCGCACGTGATGCAATGCATGTTACAATTATATTGCATAATTTGACCTGCCTCTCCCGCACGGCACAGCCGTCAGAACAAGACCAGCGACAGGAAAGAATGCTTCGGCTTGCAACAGAGAAAACTCCGTCTTGTGGGCGTTCCGTTGGCGACGAGAAGTAAAAGGTTGACCACACCAGCAGCGACTGCGTGGAAAGTATAGCACACAATGTGTCGCAACAAGGCAAGGACACCGAGCGTCTGCATTTCTTGCTTTGGAGCCCCTCCTTTTCAAGGCTTGGCGACAGAGGAAGAGCGCTCGCTCCACCAATTAAGTTGGTCCGTCGAGTGGAATCTGGGGATACTTTATCTGTTCCTCGTTAAGCTCGATTGTCCCTTTCGTAGGAATGATCGGTTTATTCGTGATAATCGAACCCCCGTCTCACGTCTTTCCAAGTCTAGAGGTACTCACGTAGCGGGAAGCATGAATATCCATGCACCGTGAATGTTTCTCCATTATGTCCCAGGAGATTTGAAAAGTACCCGTGAAATCGGCAAACGTAGAGGATGTACGTTGTTGTCTGCGTCGGGGCTTCCGTATGAGCAGCCCAGACATGGAAAAGAGACTCGGCGAGGGGGTTCGAAGCTTTAACAGATACGCTCCGTGAAATGTTCACGGAATGACTCTACAACTCCAAGGTCCGGTCGTATCTAAGCCGGAATGGCGAGGCCGAGCGTGTGAATTGCAAAACTACGCGGAGAGCTCGTGGAATCATCGTGTGGATATATTTGATCCCAGTTTCAGGAGTGACCCCTTTCCTTACCCTAGGAGAAGGCTTGGCACGGAGCGGAGACACGCCGTGAGCCGACGTCATCATTGCAGGAATGAAAGGCAGCGGTCGTACGTTCTTTCTATAATCCTCTCGGCTTTTCTCAGCTCCGTCTCTTTGGCGGTCTGTCTTTCTCGGCGTACGCCGTCTGGCAGCGGCCGTAGGCCCGGAACCGTGCCTTCATTGCACGCAACTCCCCACGTAACCTGGTACCGGGTTTTCAACGTGCTCTGCTTTCAGTGGAAGCCGCAAGAGGGCCAACGCGTCAAATGTAGTTTCTCTCACAGTCACTGCAAGCTCGACTCTACGACCGTAATGGAGCAAGCCACCCCGTGACGAAACCATGTGGCAAATTTCAAGGATAACATACGCAAGACACCAGCGTCAAAAGTCTCTACACGGGTAACGACACTAGGGGAACGTTCACAGGCCGACGTAAGTGGATCATCAGGCCCAGCAGCAGCAGCTTCAGCAGCAGCGAGTCGTCGAGGCTCGGGATAGCCGCGGGTGCTCGTGTGCTCTAAAAGAGGCTTTTTGAAGTTTGCTTGCATGCCTTCTATGCCAACACGGACAACGTATCTGAGACAAGGAAGCTTTACGCCAGTATCGAAAGTGGTAATCGTGTACCACAACTCTTCTCGTGTAGCATATCGGTTCATCCCGCGCTCTACTTTGGTCGTATTTACTAGCTGGCCAGAGTAGCAGTGTGATTCCTACAGTGTTTGTTTGGATGTCCTTTTCGAAACCGCGTAGAAGGTCAACATGTTCATCTTTCTCGAAATTGTGATGACGATAACAACGGCTCCGCCACCATTTTCTGTCAGCGTAAAGAACGTATGTACAACATCTTCTCCTGGAATTGTTATTGATTGAAGCACCGTATTGCGGAGCACTGACAAGTCTATCGAGGGCTCCACACCGTCGTCACATGACGGACCAGCAACGAACAAACACCACCGGCAGACGGCACCGTTTCCTGATCATGTACGCTTTCAACGCTTTAATAGTTGTGCGAAAAGGCTTCTACACAAGAGAGGAGCGAAGCCCACTGCGTCTCCAGTCGTCAATGGTTTACGCACAACACACAGACGGACACTAACCTCATCTGATGTGTTTTACCGGAGTCGTGCAATCATAGATTCGGTGCAATCATGCTTCTTCGGGGAGAAAAGCATAAGACTGAGCGTCATAGCTGACTCTGGTTCTGCACGAACTACGGGCCAGAGCGCTACCGTCACGGATCGCGATACGGCATTCTTACCGTAACGGCGTGAAAACACCCATTACACGGACCAAGAAGCACAGCACAACGTGAGCTTCTATTTTTGGTTAGCTCTAACGCAGAAACACAGGTGTGGACCCGAGCGTATATTTGATCTGGACCGAAAGTCGGCTCCTCCGGGTGGAAAGGCACAAGGCCAACCGTTGCAAGGATTGCCCAAAAGCCACAGGCCGGCGGCCAGCGTGGCAGGGTAATTATCCGCGCTCGCTGTGCAAGTCTTTCGAGTCTCCGAAAAAAGAGGAAGAGCAAAGGTGCCGCGCGCGGGTGGCAAATACTGCACCCCCGTGTAAATGCATCATGCATAACAAAGGCAGGCAGGCAGGCAGACACGGAGGGAGCAGTAATGCTCTACGGACCTTGAAGAAGCTCAGATAAGCTCCAAGGAAATCCCCGTGTTCGGTCAAAACAATCAAGAACAATCGTTTTCAGACTCTCTAAGAGTCACACGGGCGTCTCCGAGGACAATAACCTTGTCCACCGTACGATGTCCACGTCGGCCTTATGATCCGTAGCATCCTCATGGTGCTGGCGCCGTTAGTATATCCCGGTATGGCATGAAAGCCATCGTCCGTTGGGTATGTTCATGATGATCGTTCTGTTCTTCTCTTGTCTTCCTCCATGGACTACTGGGCTGGAAGGAAGATAAGGCACAACCCGGACCGTCTATTTTCACCTTCTGAGAAAGAGGATATCCCTTTCGTACGCAGTAACGAAAACCTTAAGGCGAGCAGGAACCACCGACCGGCACACAAGCCCCCGTACCTATCCTTCTTGCGCCTATGTAATAAAATACAAGCTCTCTACGATCGAGATGCCCTCGAAAAAGCATACCTACCGACGTAGCACAGTCCTCACGTGTAAGCCAAAGCTCGAAAATTGAATGAAGATATCACGCAGAGCGCGTCGATCGTCTGTAGCTTTGCATCTCCCGCCCCCAAAAGGATCGCAGCAGCACTATCAGGCCGCTGAGACATCCCATATTGCCCGTCAAGCCTTCCCATGAATTGTCCGCTCAAAGCTCCTTCCCAGCCCCGCGTGACATCTTTCATCGACAATTTCAATTGAGGAGCATGCGGAGAACAGACGGGCACGGAGGCGTATCGACTTGTTCTCGAGACGCATTACATTTCGTTCGTCAGGGACAGCACGTTCTTTCTTCTACGTCCTTCTCTGTTTTCCTCAAGTGGGAGAAAAAAGTTAAACAATGCCACACCGTAGATCTTTGGCTGCCGAAACGAGTTGAGAAGCCACCGGGCAGGCGGCCAGCGTGAAAACCCTAGACAACTTTAAAATTCACGCCGTGCCTGCGAGTTTTGTATCTTCGAGAAAAGGCGGGTGAGCAATGAGACCGATAACCTTCACGATAGGGTTCGATCGTGGTATTTCAGCACGTTTTCGCACTTTCAGATGGTTCTTATCGTATTGCAAAAACCTTTCATTCGCATACCCATCTTGCTACCCCTCGTCCATTTGTCGCCGGGTGATGTATCCGATGGAAGTATATCGGCGTTTGTCCAAAAGTATGCGTCCGATCTCCAGTTACATGCCGATTGTAGACCTCCGTCGAAAGTTTGGAGGCTTTTGTTACCATCCCGGGAACCGCTATCAGATTCGTGAGCAAGGACATCGAATGCCCTACCGGATTCCTCCCCTGTCTCGGAAGTATAGGAGTCGATAATCGTCGAGGGAAGGTGCGACTGACCTACTTAACATACTTCCCCAGCCGTGATAACAGTGAATGAAGATATCACGTAAACGCAGACGTGGTAAAGACCCTCGGCTATCTGCGCCTTCTGTTCCATGTGTAGCAGCAGCGGCAGCAGCAGCAGTCCCAAGCCGTTTCCGATGTTCCATGTTCTCTTCGTACCTCTCCACTCGTTGAATCGAAGAATCTTCCCAGCTCGTGTGTAATATGGTCGTAGTTCCACTTGATCAGAGAGCACACAGGAGGACAGAACGTCGCGTACTGTGAGAATCTTCGAGGGGCGTGCATCTTTTCTCGTGTGCTTGAATGGAGCGCATTTCACTACAGTTTTCTCTTTCTTCTTCAGCGGTGGGGGGATTAGACGGGAGCGCACCGTAAGTCGTTCGAGGTATGAGATGGGAAGCCACCGGCAGGCCCGCAACCCCCGTGTATGTTTTTGTGGAGTTTGACATAAAAAGGCAGATCCCCTACGAGAAACGTCCGCAAAGAAGCTGATGTAACCACACAGCATAGTGCCCAAGCGTAATTCCAGATCATCTAGAATTCACGAATACGTCACGCAGAGCGCCTTGACCGTTTTCATCTGAATCATCTCCAGCTCTACGTGCAGCAAGCCAGGAGCAGAAGCAGTCCCAAGCCGTGTCGGCTCTTTTACATACCTTCGCCAACCGGCCCACGTATACTTCTTCTGGGGTCGGAAAAGCATCCCAGCCCGCGTAATGTGGAAGTTTGAGCGACCAGCCCGATCAAGAAGCTTCGAGAAGCGTCGAGGGGCACGCGGGAGAACAGACAGAGCGCCGTAGTACTTGAATAATCATTTCTGAGGCGCGTCGTACTTCGCTCGTTTAGGTATGTCGTCCCCCACTACAATTTTCTCTCTTTCTTCTTAAGCGGAGTAAAAAAAACCCCCAGACGGCGGCGCACCGTGTATGGTCCATCAGTGAAACAACGTGGGAAGCCACCGGCCGGCACACCACTGCCGGTTGCGTGCGTTATGTTGTCCGGAAGACAGCACGCTGAACGTGCCTCTACTCTACTCGTGGTTTACTCTACCTGCAGCAGCTCGTGCAATCTTAAGCCGTTCATCTTCGATATCTTCCCGCCCCTCCCACGTCCTCATTCGGGCTTTAACAATTCTTGCCAGCCTACGTCCACTTCCTCGTGTAATTGTGCATTATCAGTGGGCGGAACGTCTATATTTCTCAGACCAATTGACACTCGGAGGACAACAATCAGAACACCGCGCGTAAGTCATGGTTATGGCGGGGGGTATAACGGGAACAGAACGTTCTCTACAGTGCGCTTATCTCTTCTTTCTCAAGAGGAGTATAGAATTTTAGACGACGAAGCACCGTCGTATCTTGAAACGTAAGGAGGTTGGAAGTCTGTCGTGCAAGCACGCCACCCCCGTTTGTGCTTGTGACGTTTAACATAGAGAACAGATTCCCTACGAGAAATACCTGCGAAGAAGCACCACGCCTGTTCGTTTTCCTGTCGATATCATGAACTTTTGGAACGATACGACGTGGAGAAACACACGGGAGAACAGATGATGGTGTATTTTAGGATCTTGCTGGAAGGCGTCATTTCTGAACATACTCTACTACTGTTTTCTCCCATTCTTCTCGTACCAAGGACGAAAAATTGGACGAGGACGCAACGTAAGTCTTTCGTGAATTGATTCAGGTAGGAAGCCACCGGCCGTCACACCACTGCCGTGTCTGCGAGTCACGACCCCTTCTATGAGAAATACCCGCGAAGAAAAATACCTAGATACTTAGTATAATCCCCCAGCGTGAAAAAATACGCAGAGAAGCAAATGGGAGAACAGGCAGAACGCCGAGACGTCTCACTAGGTCATCATCATTCTTGGGAGGGGAACACACTCCGTGTGTTCTAGATAAAATCGTCCCGGCACGGGCTTTCTCTCTTTTTTCTCAACCGGAGTGAAAAGACCTAGACGACGGCATACCGTAAGTCTTTCATAGCGAGGTGAGAAGCCTCCGACCGGCACGCCGCCTCCGTAACTTGCCGTCTTGCTTGAAACAACAGACAAACCATCTACGCTAAACGCCCTCGAAGAAGTATACCTACCTACCAAAGCAAGGCCTCCCAGCGTGTACCCACTCCGTAATGAAGACATCACGCAGAAGAGCTCACGGAAGGACAGACAGACACCGAGCGTATTTGATGATGATGTCAACAGCGTATCACATTTCGTTCGTCAGGGATGGTACGTTCTTCCTCTATATCTTTCTCTCCTTTTCCCAAACCGGAGTAAAAACCCTTAGAAGACGGCATACCGTGAGGAGTGTTTCGTGAATGGAACGAGGTCAGAAGCCACCGGCCGGCGTGCTTGTGCGTAATGCCATGCCCGAAAGTTCCAGCGAAGTTTATCATAACAGACAAACCATCTACGAGAAATGCCCACAAAGAACCATACCTGCCGACCTAAAACAATCCCTCAGCGTGGACGCACTGGTTAATTCCGAGAAATTACGAAGAGGAACACACCGGAGACCAGACAGAACACCGGGCGCGTAAATGTTAATATTGGAGGTCTCAAACTTCGTTCGTGGGAAACGGAACGTTCTGTTCTGCCTTAAGCTTCTCTCTTTTCATCAGGCGGGGGAAAACAAAGTCAAACAAGGTTTATCCGTAGACTCCCGTTTGCTTTTAGTTGGGCTCAATTAGCCCATTGCAAGGGAGACACGTAATCAATTCCTCGTCGACTTGGTACTCCTGCACCGGGCGCAAGTCAGCTCGTCTTATCGCGGAGGAGCTCATCATGACTACTTGGCTCTGACATGGCGCACCGTAAGTCTCTCATCACCGGGTTGAGGTGAGAAGTCACGGGGAGCGTAATATATAGCAAGCTCTGTAGAACCGATTACTAAACTGGTCACACCGTGCAAAGTTTGCGTTCGTACTGTCCCGGAATTTCTCGATCCGCCATATAATAATTGTATTAGCCGTCATTCTCTTGAACAGATCCCTACTCTAGTCGAAGAGCTGTTCAGTTACAAGGCGTAGATATTGCGCAATTGTTGTCTACGGTATCGTAGGGCAAGTCGTTTCGCCGTGAGCCCCAACGTCGTGAGTATGTACGAATACCGTAGGTGATTTAGACCTGTCCTTGAAGCAGGCGATCCTCTCACGGCGTTCCTTCTCTAGAGCTGCGGATCAGACTTACTTGAGATACTAAGGTCACCGATGACGCGAAGGCGGGCAAAGGCACACCAGCGTGTACAAGATACTGAAGTGAGGCTCGGCAACGAAAGAGACCCAGGAGAGGAGAAGATTACGCAGGCGAAACCACACATACAAAGTGGACCCCCCGTAATTGACAATTTTTTTTTCGTCGTCGCCGCGTACTTGCTTTATTTCGTGTTTGTACCAATTTTTCTTGGGCAAGAACAAGAGACGGAAAATCGATCGTCGCCGTGAGAACGCTGTATTCTGAAGTCTGCAAAGGGAACGGGCAGGCAAGGAGGCAGGCGTGATGTCCATTTTCAATTGTATTCTTCGATGGACGCTCGTAGAGCTAGTCAGAGTCCGCGGTAAGCGGCCAGAGCGTGGCCGAGAATCGCAGATTTTGCGACACAGCGAGGGAATCGACGCAGAGCACGCGAGGGGCCGGGCGTGTCTCGGTTCGATGCTGCGGCGGAATCTATCCTCCCAGGTGAGAACAGGGGACGAGGCCGGTCGTGAAAGTGATGTGGAGAATTACACGTCACGGCAATTGCCAGAATAGAAGTTCAGAACTGGACGTATTGTGGTATGAGGAAGAAAGAACGCGGAGCGCGTAGACGGTCGAGTTCGGTATCACATTGTTCCAATGAGGTCCGTCGGCTGGCTCACGCCAACCGTAAAACCTCAGTAAGTTCTTCTGCGCGTTTTGTCGTCCAACTTTACATACTCAATCTTCGTAGCAAACGGCTGCATGTCTGGAAGATGCACACCTTGTTCCACGTCAATCTCTTCAGCTTGAACTGAGGATTGCACTCAGGATGTTACGTGTTCGCCTTATGCCAGACGTCAGCATACTTTCTACATACATCGCCGAACGTGATATCGTTACGCGTTTTCTCTCTATCTTTTAGCCGCGCCCGTCTCAACATATGGACAATTGCCAAGTCGCACTCCGTGACGAAGAACTTTGTCCTTCCACGTCGATCATGACTGTATGACACATGAGGATTGCACTCAGGACGTGAGCCTTCATCTTGTATTAGATGTTGGCATGTTTTCTGCATATGTCGCCGAGCGTGACCTTGCTTCAGATTTCATCCAGTACAGACGCGCCTTGGCGCTCGTCTCAACATCAACATGCACGACGGGCAAAGTCGCACTCCGTCGTAAACCAGTCCTTCACTGTGAGCGCGCAGTTGCGCCGGGCGTCATCTTCATTTACTCGTAGGGTCGTAAGTCGCCCAGTATAGCCACGCCCCAGCGCAACACCAGAGCGTCTTGTTGGCCAAAGATAACCCACACTTTGTCTGGTCCGAAAGCTTCTAGAAACCGTCCAAACCAGCAGCTCTCGGGTGAAAACCTTGATTGATACCTTCCGTGCGAAGGAGCCGGGACATTCCCCGTTCGGCGGCATCAAAATCATACGTGTTCAGGGACCTGTTCGTGTACGGCATGGTGAGTTTGAATCTACGACGCTCCACAACCCCATCGTAGCAATGGCACTGAGATCATCAACAGACCCCCCGTCAGTCTTTTCAGCCAGATATTGCGGGGGAGATCTATCTGTTCAGGTGAGAACGGGGACGAGACCGGTCGTATGTCATTTGGCTCTGGTCTTCAAAGAGTGCATAGACAGACGCCAACGTCATTTTGGCAAACCAAATTTCCACCGCTACGAAAACCTGAATCTCTACGATTGACGGAGGAGTACATCCACCCACCCACCGTGAACGCTACGTCGAACGCCCGACGCAGACAACCGCCAGCGTCAGGAAAAGAATAAAGGTAAACCCTCGCCTCTCTCGAAGTTTGCGTCGTCGATTCGAATCAGGATTTGAGAGAGCGTTGCCTCTTCCATCGTACATGTTGGAATGGTTGCCTAATTGAGTCTGTAACTAGCAGTGGAGCAAGACCAGACCCGCCGTGATAGCATGTCATCCTACGCAACGCAGAGCATACAGGCAGACGCCAGCGTCACCTCTATAGATCCATGTTCTACTGCTGGAGAAACCTATCGCTCTACGATTGACCTAGGAGTACCCACTCACCCACCGTGAACGCTACGTCGAATGCGCGACGCAGACAAACGCCAGCGTAAGCAATAGAGAAGACATCCTCCCGTCTCTTGCAGTCTACGCTGTCGATCCTAACCAGGATTTGGGAGAGCATTGCCTCTACCATCGTACACGTTGGAATAATTGCTTACTCGAGCCTACGATTATGGAGGAGCAGGACGAGACCCGCCGTAAGCCCGGGGAGATTGTGACAACGCAGATCACAAAGGTAGGCGGCGGCGTGCTTTTTTCCCTACTGCACCCAGCAGAGGGGCAAGACCAGACCCGCCGTGTATGGTTGCGTATGAAAGCAACGCAGCGCACGCCGGCAGGCGGCAGCGTAAAATTTCATTCTGCTGCACCCACCAGAGGAGCAGGACCAGACCGCCGTCATATGTCTGAAGTACTGATCAACGCAGAGCACACAAGCAGGCACGGAGCGTTTCGTTTCTTTATCGTATGGCACATAGCCATTGTGCGAATGCGTCTCCCCTTACCACACGAAAGCAAAGCGTCAGCTGCACACTGCACACTAGTCAAAGCTCATTGCGTAGAACGATCGAGAAACATCGGCGAGCGGCCGCCAGCGTGGCATATATACCTTGCGTATGCCCTTTCTCCATGGAAATTGACACATCTGGCTCTGTTAAGAATCGTTGTACCTCAATTGAGGAAGCAATCCGTGCATCGTGCGTGCTTGGGGTGACCGAGAGGCAAGCAACCCCGTGCCTTTTGAAGCACAATAGCTACTTTACCTGTGGGCGGACATTTTGCTTGTACCGTAAGGACTTCAGCACGTGTACATAGTGTGGGTATCGTCCAGATCCGGAACCGTAATCGTTTCGTCTACTACCAGAAGTATCTAGAGAGGTCTCACAGACCGTAGATGCATTCTAGTAGGATACGGGCGGCCGCAAGAACGACATCTTTCCGTATCTGGTGTTGCCACCGCAAGACCAAGGCTTTCACTTTTACCAATTGTTAAGGAAGTCGTTGCGAAGCCTCATTCAGATTCCTGGCGTATCTTTCTCCACCTTGAACAGTGCCACGTATTTGTCCTTGCTATTGACTTTAAAATGGAAATCGAAGCATTCTCAAGGTGACGCGTGCAAGCGAAATGTTTGATCTGCGATCGCGTAGGAAGCAAACGGTACTTACCTAAGGAACTACGGACGATCACCAACCCTTACTTGTGGTCATGTGTATTGCACAAAGACCAGGACCGAGACCGACGTGCCCGTGTCTCTACTACTCATCGCCGGCCAAGACGTGGTACCCGTTCGTAGCTTTCTACCTGCGACCGTGTACCAAGCAGACAACGACTCACCTTAGAAGCGATGGACGGCGCCACCAAACCGTAAAAGGTTCGTCGAAAAGTCTTGTATATTGCACAAAGAACATGACCAAGACCGACTTAAAGCGGTGGCACGTCGAGGATGCCCGGCTGGGAGTGGACGGGTTTGCGGCCAGGGCTCCTACCCCGTCGATCTCTCAGTCTCTTACTCCCTTTTGGCGACCCTTTTTTCATATCAGAACCCTCGCTCGGGCCGACCTGTCTTCCTTTTGGTCACCGTCGTCGCTTTACTCTTCGTCTTGCCCTTATCGACGTTTACATCCACCCCCAGCAGGTCCCTTAGCCATGTAGCATACCAACGTCCACCGAATAGCGAGAACGACAGTTCTCGAAAAGGGCTCCAGAAGCCCGCTGACCATATATCTTCTGTCCGTAGGGGCGACTCTAGTCGCTCTTCCCACAGGATCGCAGAGCGTGTCGACCCATCGACTGATCAACGGCGTGGTGTGAGATTCTGAATCCACGAGAACACGAAGCGTAGCTGTTGGCGTCGAAACACCGTGTCCGATACCAGTGAGATCAATAGTGCAAGACTTTCGTCCGATTTTCGCATTGCCAGCAAATCTCTTACAAAAACGTACGCTGTGAAATGTCGCGTAGTGCGTCGCGCCCCCTTTGTAGTGGCGAATGACGATCCAAAGCGGGCAGCGCACGTCACCCTATCAGGTAGACTTTCAGTAAAAAACTATCCCTCGGAGGCTGTCAAGATTTTCCAGAAGCCCCGTTTTTACATTGCCGATAAGATACAACAGCAAGGAGAAGGTGAAAAAGCACGTAGACATGTCTTGTCTGCGTGTGGGCTCGAGTAGCCCAACCCTGAGGCCATGATGCCACCGGCGACGCCGTACCACTGAAGTGATTGCTGTACACCTCAGCGTAGGTTTGCAATCTCTCGTCTGTAGATTCCAAAGAGTCGCTGGTGCTGCTTGTTCATTGCTTGTGGTTGTCGATCAATTGCTCGTGATCGTCGATGAAAAATGCCTACACTTACATGTGCCTGCACTTACATATGCCTACACTCAATCCTCTGGGGAGATGTAGGAAGGAAAGATTCTGGGCTAGAGCCGGGGGAGGAGGGGGTTTATGTACCCCATTGCCCTCGACGCTCGGATCGCTCATAGCCCCTCTTTGCCCCTCTTATCGAGATTGAAGTCGCCGATGAGCCATTTTGCTGCGACTGGATGGGTGCGGGAATGGTGCGGCGCGGGATTTGGAATTGTCAAGATAACGAATGGAATGGTGAGGGGCTTTGGTGGGTTTGGATGGAATGACGATAGAATCGCGAGGCGCTTGGGGATGTTGGATGAAGCAACAATGGAATGGCGAAGCGGCGGAGTGGCGAGATAATGGAATATGGAGATAACGGCAGCGACGTTGGTGCAGTGGCGGGAGGACCTTCCGCCGAGTCGTGAAATGTGGCACGTGATTCCGGAAAATCTCCGAGATCATGCAGACTTCATCCTGGACAACACCATTGTAAAGAATAAGTGCAGAGGTAATGATAATCATATTCTCGTTCTAGACCGTATCTATGGAAGGATCATACCTTGAGCTCTTTCTCCGCAACCTGCTCTTGCGCCCTCGCTGCAATTCTCTCGGCTCTCCTGGTCCTCCTCTCTTGATCCTCCTGCATTCTCCTAATGAGCGCACTCTTCTGCCTTATCTTACCTCCATACCGCCAAAAGATGAAAGGAATCGGCACAATCGCTAGCTCCAATAATCCCAAGAACGTTCCAGCCCAGTTCGGTCCCATCGCGTCGTACATTGCCGGCCCTGCAAGGGGGAGTGTGCCGCCAAGAAAAGATCGCATCACGGAGTTGCCGGCTAGAGAGGAAGCACTGTATACACCATAAGCGCCAACAAGGTAGTTGCTTGCGTATATGAAGACAGCGGTATTGCCCGCACCAAACGGGATACCTGCAGCAATGGGAGCCGCCCAGTGGATGCTGGCAGGCATACACGTCCATGCGAACCACAATTCCCCAATCGGCACTAGTACCGCGGCAATGCAGACGATGCACATGGCTGCTTCGGGAGGAGGTTTGCCGGTGGCAGGGTCGGGTGCGCGAGAGTTGATGAGACGTCTTATCAAAGGTTCAAGGAAAATGACGCATGTGGAACCAACGCCGATGCCGATGAAGGCGAGGCCAGAGAACCCAATCGACCAACCACGGAGATTATGGAAGACAATTGGGTAGGCGACAAAGCAAAGGTAGAGAATGCCGTAGATTATGGAGATATAGACATTCCAAAATATGCTAAAAACTGTGAGGTGTTAGCGATTACACGAGGAAGAGATTTAACCCACCAAATCGGTTCCTTGAGAGCCATGATGAACGGTCGACTTAGGTTAACTTTCATGAGCTCAAGGAAGGGTAATTTCTGATCGTAGCGACACCACCATCGTTCGTCACCTGTCGCTTGGCGCTTCTGGGCAGCTCGCTTCTGTAGAAGCGCAGGGCCGTATGTTTCGCGTTGGATCGCCATCATCGTGAGAGCGGCGCCAGCGAATATCATGACAAGCCAATTGTCCCATCTCCAGCCAAGGTATTGCGTGACGAAGCCGCCTAGAGAAGAGGTGAGGCATGTCGCAACTTTTCCAATATTCAGGCGCTTACCTATTATAGGTCCGAAGACAGGCCCGTTGAGAGGTCCAATGCTCCAAATAGAGAAGGCAAGAGCTCGATATTCCGCCGTTACTATATCACCAACCGTTCCTGGTGCATTGGCGATCATCGCGCTGCCACCCACTGCGCCGAAGAACCGGACAACAATAATTTCAGCCATTGAAGTCGCCAACCCACAAGGTATCAGCATTAGGAGGAAGAAGAACATCGCGATCACATAGACAGGCTTCCGGCCATAGGTTTCAGATATAGGCGCTAAGATAAGGGATCCCACAGCAAGGCCTAAGAGATAAGTCGTCACGCCGAGGGTTGCAATTGGCTCGGAGGAGATATGGAACTCTTTCATCATCGGTTCGAGGCCTGCTGTATATGAGGTAGAATATACAACGCTCTGTGTATCAGCTGGAGCTGTTCAAGGACCATATTAGACTTACACAGTCCATGTTGAAAAGCTTATAAATCCAATCACCAATCCCTTATACCAAATTGGCCAATTCAGTGGGTTTTCTCGGTCGTCCTCTTCCCAATCCACTTCAAAGTTTGGGTCGGCGCCGGTGTCTGTTGTACCGACGGAAGTGCATTGTCGTAATAATGGCGGTCGGGAGGTTCTCGATACGTGTGGTGTGAGAGCTTTTCCTGGGTCTGAAGAGAGGTGGAAGTCATGGACACTGGATCTTGGGCTTGAGAAGGAGCTGTTGGTGGAAGGGCCGAAGGAGTCATGGCGCTCGCATGGTGATATTGGAGGCTTTTCAGGGTCTATGGAGGACATCTTTGAAAAAATTGGGGGAAAAGTTGGGAGAATGAATGTGTGTTGGCTGCTCAAGCTGGTGCTTAAGAGAAAGGTATAATTCGTGCTAGAGCGTGGTCCTGTAGTCCCAATTATGGTCGCATCTGTGGAAGGCGCGATCCGTTAAGACGAATGGGAGAGCGCGCAATGCAATGAAGAAAGGAAGGAATCAATCTACACACCGAGTAATTCAACAGGGACGAGCAAAACTTCACAGTCTACTCACTCTGCTGTCACCATAACGAGAAGAGAAGAAACACAGGGTAAACACAACAGAACAGTAAGAGATATAAACCTTGAAGCAAACCTGCAGTCCACTGCCACTCGACCACAATTTCGCCATCATGACTATCTCCACTATCTCCCTGGTGGGGATCATGAGGCCCGATGGCAGGGAGGGGAGCTTTGGTGGGTAGAGCGGTCATTGTTCGTAGGAGAAAATTCACTGAAATTACCCCACTGGATGTTTACGCCTTTCTACAATAGGGAAAGGCGGGTCGTTTTCTTGCATCCGCCGAGGAACGTTGGTCGATCGTCTTCGGCAAACTCTAGGCGTGGCGGAAGGGGCCCCGGAGAAGGGTCTTGTTGATACCAAACAGGCATTCATGTCACCCTGTTGAAAAAGATCAGCAATAGTACAAGTTGCCAGTATGTCGATGTTTGCGAAACCTTGGAGGTTTAACACGCAGCCAAATTTGAGGTGAGGTGAGACTTTTCAAGCCGACGGCGACAGCTGCTGGGTCCCGCCATCCGATGCCGTTATAGCCGATCATCTCCTCCCCAGGAAAATACGATTGGCATCGGATTGGTAAGCCGAATCCGAGCATGAAGGGCTTTGACATACGCACTGGAAACGATGAATTATCATCCATTGGCAGTGACGAAGATCCCACCTACTGCACCCGAAGCATAGTATCACGTCGAGCCCCTATCGCAATTGGGCCTTTCTCCAAAGTCGTATCATCCTTATGACATTGCCAATTGTTGCTGGTCTGGGTATCTGATATCAAATATAGAAAGCATCCCATTCATTTCAATCCATGCTTGTATGTGCCCCAGAACATTCCATCACAGATATATACGTACTCATACCCCTTCATTACTTCTTGGTAACCATATCAATCCCTATTTATGACTCGCAAACTTCTCCTCGGATTTAGCATCACCCCAATAAAGCTTGGCTCCTGTGCAGCCAACAAGTCCTCCGCGCTCGAGCTTGTAGTCGACCCATCCCGTGTATGCTCTCTGCCCAGCCTGTTATCTGTCAGCCCAGGCATTTGAGGAACCTGGCTGTATCCCGCTGCTGCTCTTCCGCTATATCGTGCACTTCCGCCGTTCTGTGTGCTGCTGCCTTCCGTGCTATTCTTCGCTAACCGGCTTGGACTGGAGTCGATCGGAGAACTCTTGTTGTATGCGCCAAAGACAGCCTTGTCGGCCGGCGTTGGCAGACCCATTGAAGCGCGTTGTGCCATGGCGACGTGATTCTTGTAGAGCTTGAGTTGTTTGCGGTACAACCACACGCAGAATCCAAGGTATGCTGCAAGAACCGCTAGCAGGCCCGCGATGACGCCAACGACGATAGCCACAACATTGGGCCCGCTAGACTTCTCCCCAGTAGTTCCTATGATGGTTCCATTACCACCTGCCGTTGCCGTTGCTGTAACTACGCCTGCCGAGTTAGTGATTGTGTAAGTGATAGGCTGACCGGTGGCCATTGGTCCAGATGTGGCGGTCTGGGCTGGCTTCGTGACAGTCGCTTCCCCTTGGGCGTTGCCACCAATGACGGATTGTACAGACTCGGGCACGGCATATCCAAAACTGCCGCTTATTCCCCTGTTATCTTTCGACTGACTGCTTTGCTGGTTGAGGTCATTCCCTCCTTTCAAAGCTGCGTAGTTGTTCACCCAGCTCAATTTCGAGGTGTCAAAGACGTAAACGCCGGGAAAATCGCATCCCTGCTCATTCCCTACGTAACCACCAACAACAACCATTTGTGAATTCCAGATATCGCAAGTATGGCCAGATCGACCACCAGGAGTCGCTTGAGATGAAGTGTCGACGGAGATCCAGGTAAATGAAGGAATGGTCAGGATCCACATGTCATCGTACTGTGTTTGCGATTTGGCGGGCTGAAGGTTCTGGCCGCCATACATGTAAATCTGCGTGGAGGTACCGTCCGCAGCAGAAGCGGCCACTGCGCATGGATTCACTCTGATGCCAGGATACTTGCCGCTGGTGGCTTGCTTGTACCAGGTCGAACTGTCGATATCGTACACATCAATGACATTCATTTGGGTGAACTTATCAGCCGATCCGCCTGCAAGACCAACAATGATCCCTTGTTTGCCGTACCCAGGAACGTAGATTAAAACACCATCAGCTCGCTCCGTAAAACCAGCGGTATCCTGAAGACCACCCTCGGTGATGTTGCGCCATAGGCCATCTTGTCCAGCAGTTGCTGAATTGGAGATGCTGGGATTCGACACGCCAGGAAACGTAAACTCTATCATAGATTTAAGGTATATGCGTCCGATTTGATTTGACCAGCCATCAGTTGTATGATCATCTTGATGGCCGCCGAAATAATACCCGCGGCCCATCTCCGGAATGTTCACACCAGCACCCTCCGCTGATCGTTGAACAGGCTGATTCCCGCTATTGGAATTTTGTCCATCCGATGTCGTAGGGTTTGAGTGTTCATTCCATGACTTAGATCCAAGGTCATACTCCCACATACTGAATGGAGTAGGGGGTTCAGTCGGAGAGTCCGAAAATTCTCCACCATACAGAAAGAGGGAGCTATATGAGTTCCAGAGATATGCGTTCGCGACAGCTGGCGGGCCAGAAGGTTGGGGGAGTGCAGTGAATGAGGGTGTGCTTATCTGCCAGTTTTTCGTGAGATCCAGGGTAAGGAAATCATTATCTATTAATCATCAGTCGGCCATCATATGACTGCAAAAGCGAGCGCTCACTCCATGTGTTGGTAGTTTGGCTTTGGTCAGTAATCATTTGCCCGCCATATATGTACAGTGTCCCATTAACAAGTGCTGTTTGATGTGACCATCTCTTGCAATACTGTGTAGGATCTTGTCTTGGTTCGAGGCTTGCTCTTGCCAGATTCTGTCTATGCGCAATAGGTTCGATAGGTCCAGCAGTCGCTCCAATTGGTGTCACACCCTTCTTTGAGTGCGCTATCATGTTGAGCGATGGCACAGCAATAGCCATCAGAACAGCGAGGAGGAATATTCGTGGCACGGCGGAAGCCAGGCGAGCGGAACGCCTGGGAACTTTGTGAGGATAGGGATATTCGCCTGTATCAGGAGCTTTGTTCGTGAAGTGTTCAATCTCTTCTATCGTGCTTCGAAATCGTACTGGTAGTCGAGGCCGTTTTCTCGCTGGTTCGCCAGGCGGTTTTGATCCGGCACGACCATCCACCTCATCCAATCCCACTTCTTTGAAAGCAGATGAACGTCTTCTGGGTGTCTCTTGACATCCGACAAGTGAAGTTTGTGAATCTCGATTTTGAATGCCCCTCACACTCGTGCCGATGTTTGTTCCATTGTTGCTTCTGCTGGCAATCCGAGTCGGTGTAGATATCGAACTTGGCGCTGGGAGAGTTGACGGAAATGATGATGATGATGATGGCTCTGAGGTCATAGTTGTTTTTGAACCATGTCCAAGATGATTATAGCGTGGTGAGGTTGGTTGATGATTCCAATATTCTGTCAATGGAGGGTTCAATGGAGAGGATCGCGTGAAAATTGACCAAATAGCGCCGCGCTGAAAAGGAGCTAATTGGACACCTTCGATGTAAGAAAATTTCAAAGTAGGAATCAAATTATCGAAGGCAAAGTCAACTTGAAAATATACTACCGCAGCTCAAGGAAAAGCATGGTCATTGAACTGAATTTCTAGCGCTCGAAAAAGAAGCTGTTGTAGCAATCTCTTCAAGAGACGATAGAAACCGTGCAGCCGAGAGTCGGGAGCACTGTGATGTAACCGTCGAACCAAAGCTGGCAAGGGTCCCTCGACAAGTTAATCTAGTGGTCTCAAGCGGCACGAATCACCAACGGCGGCCACGCACACGAAAACCTGCTTTCTGCCCTTAAGCGGTAGCATCATCGATGATCGCCCCGCCACGACTGAGGTGACTGGTCAGGTGTTCCGTTAGCATCTCGGGGACCCTTGCGCTGGTACGCCATCTCCTGAAGTTTTCTCTACACCAATCACATTGTTGCACGACCGGAGACTTTCTGATCCGTATTGAGCCATAGTGCACGGCCACCGGCTGTGGCGCTGCCCGGCTACACAAATTAGGGCACGATGGACAATAAACGAAAACACGATTTTGAGAGGGAAAGGATCCAAGCGAAGTGTTGGGGCGAGTCGAGAATTAGATAGCTTACGAGACAACACTTCACTATACATGACACCTTAGACGATACAACTAAAGAGTTACGCAACATCAAAGTCATCGCCTCTGAATGTTCGGGAGACATTTCAATGCCCCCTTCCCAGACTACAGACGATTCAAGCCAACATTCTCGCCAGGAGCATGGTAATTTGGCACCTTCATCTGCAAAGCGTCGCCAGAATAGCCGAGGTCCTCCGCAGCGAGTACAGCACACTTCTCTCCGATAAGGAGAGCGGTCTATGAGATCGTCAGCATAGTCAGGAACAGGTAATGGGAAACATACGCTGAAAGTGTTGCATCCAACATTGTCTGGGCAAATCGACAAATCGGAGACCTTTAGGCCCTGCACGCCGTGGACATTGAGACGTTCGTCTAAGACACCATGCTTGACAATGCTATTGCCGTCCTTTGGAGCCATTGAACAAGTTCCGAGCGAGTGCCATGTCGTCTCACAGTGCCTTTGCACCCATTTTTCGACGTGGGCGACATCTTGCTTCGTATACTTGAGATCTTTCCGGACACTTTGCTGGTTGGAGTTGAGGAAGTTAGCCTTCGGCACTTCAACGGCCTCGAGCTGCATGGTCCATGAACCGTGCTGGATGTTAGCTGTGAGGTGGTTTGGCCCAGCATATGCGTTTGTTGTAGCCAGATCCATGTCTTGAGCACGAGCAGGAGAATCGAACGCAAAGTGAGGATGCATTGACGTCACCTCGCCGGCATATGCGTGCATACGGCGGGCAGTCTCGCGTGATTTGATGTAGCCCCAGACCATTGGCGCCATATCACGTTTGTCGTTCATGAAGCCAGCATCGAAGTCGGGAGCTTCGTATGGGTCTGGTGAGGTGATATGGGTGAAGCCCCTGGAAAAGGGGTATTCCAAGAAATGGAACATCGTAAAGAATTTGCCCGGCGGCATGACCATGTGGTCGCCGAACCATCCAGCAATAACGCTATAGTGCATGACGGGCTTGTCTGGCTTGTTCTTGAAATATGAATCCCATCCACTAGGAGAGAAGTCAGGCGTTGGCCAAGACTGCATCTCTTTAAGCTCTTCCTCGGTGGGACGCGCCTTAACTCCCGCTTCGATGCCATTGGTGGCGAGTGGGCCAGTTCCTTTCAGATCCCATTCGTCAAACACCTTCTTCTGAATTTCCGGGTCGCCACGGGCGAAGTCGTCGAAGGATTCAGTCTCTGGCTTAGCTCTGTAGACAGCAAACGTGAGATAGTGGTCTTGGAAGTTGAGGCCAACGCCTGGTAGATCAACGATCGGCTTGACTCCGACCTTGCGAAGCTTCTCAGGATCACCAATACCAGAGCGCTGGAGGATGAGCGGAGAGCTCAAGGTACCTCCAGACACGATCACCAGCTTGCGAGCCTTATAGATCTTTGAACCCTGACCAGGCGCAAGAGGCTTGGTAGGCACCGTCTGTACCCCAACTGCTCGGCCATTCTCAATGATGACTTTGTCAACTTTGGTGTTGCACTTGAGATGCAAATTGTCGTAGTTTGCCCTTGTTGAATGGATATAGGCATGAGCGGCATCACTACGGCGGCCAGTATCACGATTGATCCACTTCAGCCAATGCTCCGCGCCATGACCGGTGACAAGATCCTGGAGATCATCCGTAACAGGGAATCCCTGAGACTCCGCCGCACGAAGGAAGTCTTGCATGATTGGATAGGTGTAATTGCCGAAGGAAACCTTGATTGGGCCCTCAAACCCGTGAATGTCTCTGTTAAGACAAGACCGTTGGTAAGTCTCATGTTTCTTCATCAAAGGAATGAGTTCTTTAGTAGTCCATCCTTTGGCTTGAAAGTCGTCGTAGTCAGAAGCCGACGCACGGGTGTACATCTACGTCTGTCAGGAATATATTTTGGATATGACACAATCTAAAGGACAATGTTGCCAAGAGACTCAAGGCTTACCATAAAGTTAATGGAGCTACCTCCACCAAGAACATGTGCACAAGGGACAACGGCTCGTCGGCCATCAAGCCATTCTGAGGGCCGGGAGTAGTAGAATGTCGCTGTCTTTGAATCCAATTTCATATTCCTGGGGTATATTCCAGGTCGGTAGACCCTTGTACCGACGTTAACAAACGCATCTCATCAGCCGCACGAACTTACCATCTGTTGTTGAGGTTATCTTCACCAGCCTCAATGAGCAGGACTTGGAGCTTGTGGTCCAAGTTGGCAAGTCTCCCAGCAGGCACACACCCTGCACTTCCACCACCGCAGACAATAATATCGACTTCGTCAGGGACAGTCATTTTGGCAATAAATCACTCCTGGTTTGGTTGAGATACTGTGTATGGATTTAGAAGCTGCACTTCAAATATCTCTTTAGAAAGAGCGATTCCATCATCAGCCAGCGGGGGAAGTCAGCTTTGAAATACACGCAAGCCCCGCACGTCTGCTTCGGGCTTCAGGAGGCCTTCGGTTATCCAAGGCTCCATCTTCATACGTTTTAACAGACCAAATCAATAGAGGTAGCAGGCCTGATTGTGACCGCGTGGCGCGGCATAGACAGCAACCCCGCTTCAAAACAACAAATTGTCTGCATCTTATGTGGAGATGGATAAAAGGGCCCCGCGAGAGGAACACAATGACCAATTGAAAGCAAGGTAAGGTGAGGGGCAAGGTTTCAAATAAGAGCCAAGGACCAGGTATTCAGCTTTGCAAGGCCAGGATAGAAGACGGTAGGGATAATTAAGCCAAAAGCCCAGTATCTCTGGAATCCAACGGAGTCCCGGCTTTCAGGACCTTGCACACTCCGAACGAGGGCTGTCTAGAATCTAGAATACGCAAAACTGCCGTAGTCTCTGTGAATTTAAAGACAAGCCAATCAGAAGCACTGCATCTTATGAGTGAACCTGAGGATCTCGATCGGAAGCTGTTAGAATTTACCTGCCCAAAGTCGCGGGCATGCCTCCAGGGGATCCGTGAACCGAAGGCATTAGAGTGAGCCACACCCGTGCCTAACCTGCCAGCGTCTCACATCTCAACGGTAGGTCCCGAAATAGCCTGACGGGACTTGCTTCAACAAAGCGCGGGGAAGACATACGAAATTGGCCTAGATAGGTTCACATAAGTCCCGACATATGCTGAGTACGTTTGAGCTGTTTGGTATGATAGGACAAAGCTGGTGTGGAGTTGCCGCAGAGGGGTGGAGGGCGGGGGCGGGCTCAATGCGGGGAAGCCGCTAGTTATGGCCTTTGACGCAAAAGGAGTCGAGGGGCCGTCTTAGACGGAGTGCCATGGCAAATGGTATGCCGAGCCAGCCTTAAACGGTAACAAAGCGCAGCAGAAAGGAAAGTAGCCACAACGTTGCTTCCTCATCTCCCTACTTGAACAGGTGTTGAGTTGGTGACCGTGGCTAGAGTTTTCGCCTTGCGCAGAGCTTGGTAGAACATCGCTCGAAGGAAGCCTGCCTGTGCAATGATCCAGTTTCGGAGCGGTGTTGCTGAAGGTTTCCGATCAACCACCGTGTCATACAAAGACTGCTCTTGAGTACCCAAGCTAGTAAATCCGGGGGTCAGAGTCCGGGTTGTCATCATTCAATCGCGTGAGAAGCTTAAGACGAAGCCAGGCGTTTCGCTAGGCATCCCGTGTATGGAAGTACCGATCAATGGGGAAAAGATCGTTCAGTTGACACTTCAGTACCTGGAAAGTTCCTGGTGTGGCGGTTTAAGAAATAGTGATCCAGTAGCTGCCTGGTGGATATCGAGGCTAGGTCTGTTGGTGGTACACTAAACCCTCGATACAAGAAACAGCTTCTGAGAAATTTCTCCATCACATAGACGTAAATTTTGTTGAAAATGGCTCGACGTCCTTCAGAGTAAGATATCACAGATAATTGTAGACTCCGAGATTCGATGGTAATTCTCAGAGCCCTCTAAGGCTTTGAACCATGTCTGCGATCGATTGTTTGTATCGAGAGCCACTGCAGGGAACTTCCCAATGATTTAGCGGATTATGGATCCCCTGAAGCCCAACAGTTTTCCAAGATTCGCTAACACATCATCGACAGGAGAAGCCACACGGACAAGCTGCGAGAGATGTTTGGTTATTGATCAAGTTCGAACATGAAGCCTGGCTTAACCTCTCAATGCGAATTTTGTTTCTTTCTTTCCAATATTTCTTTCTGCAAACCTTCTGTTGCAAGCTCAACTTCAATAATCTTTCCTATTCCTTTCCTCCACGCCTCTTCGAGAGCGGAAAGCTCACCCATAGAACCCTGTTGAGATGCCTTTCTTGCTTTGTTGACATCACCCGTAGACTCCTTGAGTTGTGACAACTCCTTTTCGAGCCCTCGCAAGCTTTCTTCAAGCTGCCAGTTCCCAATCAGCCAGGAGTTCTTGCCGTATTCTTCAAGAAGTGCGAGGTTGGTCAAGCGCCCAGAGAGGTACGAGTTCAATGCATACGCTCGCTGGAGAAGGGCCTTCCAGTCATTAATCTCGTTACTTGATGGCTTTTCCGGAGCCTCATAGCGACTGAGATCAATCTCGCCTTCAATAATTTTATTAGCGGCCCTTCGTTGGAGCTCCTGCTCAACCAGGGGGGAGAATTTTGGGCTCGGTAAAGGCGGAATCTGCGGATGGAGGGTATTGTGATGCGAAGGCGAGAGTTCAGAAGCAATCAGCCTCTCAGCTTTGGCTCGATCCTGGGCAGTGGGCTCGAAATCAATGTCTAATTCGCTTTAGCGGCGTTGCACACTTAAGTCTGTTGGTGGTCAAACTCACATGGCAATGAATCGTGAGACGCGTCTATGAGCGGCATTCCCAGGTAGTTTTGGCGTCTCGTGAGCTTCCGAATGAGGTATGATTGGAATTGTCAACACAAAGGGCAGGCCGCAAATTGCAAAGAGACTTGTCAGTGCGATCCAAGCTTGCAGGTTGTGCCTGTAAGAGAAGAGTGTCCGATGCTAACCCCTTGTGGTAGCCATCTCTTGGCGGTGTTATTGGTGGAAACCGGGTTGGTGGCTGCACAGCGGGGAGCATGATCGTCATTAGCCTTCACCGGCGCCAGGTTCAACGCCAGAATGTGACCGCGTGGTGTGACTTGCACATCGCTTTCCCATCTTCCTCCTGGCGAGGATATCCTACCCTTGTGACTTCCCCTTGAATGCATGCATTACCTCGCAAACAGGATATTGAGCAGGTCTCGGTCCGTCCTTTAACCCCTTTCTCGACCCGCATCCCCACCCTACAAGATGGCCAGCGTCGCCCAACCATGGCTTTCTCCAAGCTCGTGGCCGCCATGGCGTCGGCAATGTTTCTCGCGTCAGTCCTATTCCATCTTGTCGTGAATTTCATCTATCCCGTGGCACCATCGCTGCTGCGAAGTAGTGCAATCACAAATGGAACGACAAATGCGACATCCGCCGGCAACTTCCTCCTGGGTGTTGGCAAGGCGGACATCACTGGGTATGACCATGCTTTGAGATAAAGGGTTCGAGTCAACTGAGTCATTGTTAGACCGGTCGTTGAGATCAACTTTGCAGGATATGCCGATACCAGTCAGGTAGGCACCGGCCTCCGACAACGAGTCTACACCAGGGCCTTCATTGTCGCAAACCCCGACACTCCGTCCGATCGATTCGTGTATCTTATCCTTGACGCGCAATCTGGAGACACTGCTGTCAGGAATGGGATACTAGAGGGTCTTGCTGCATTAGGGGGCGACTACGCGGTATACAATAAGGATAACGTGGCAGTTACCGGCACACATGCGCACTCGTCGACGGGAGCATGGTTCAACTACCTCTTGCCTCAGATCACAAGTCTGGGCTTTGATCATCAGACCTTCGATGCTCTTGTGCAGGGTTCTATCACAGCGATTCAAAGAGCTCATACCAGCCTGACACTAGGCCGTCTCAGTGTAGGGACAGGGCAGGTTTCGGACGGAAATGCCAATCGCAGTCCCTATGCGTACCTTGCAAATCCGGCAAGCGAAAGAGCACAGTACAATGCTGATACAGACACAACAATGACCCTGCTGAAGTTTGAGGACTTGAACGGTACGGCGTTCGGTCTGCTGAACTGGTTCCCCGTGCATGGCACTTCGTTGTACGAAAACAACACACTAGTAACTGGCGACAACAAAGGAGCGGCGGCAGTAATGTACGAGGATTCTACTGGGAGCGAGTCGTTCGTGGCTGGCTTTTCACAGGCAAATGTTGGTGATACTACTCCAAATGTTCTGGGAGCGTTTTGCGAGGACGGAACACCGTGCCGTTTCAATGACAGTACTTGCAATGGCAAGACTCAAGGATGTCAGGGCCGGGGTCCATTTTTCCAGAATTTGGACCAAGGAACCGCATCTTGCTATGAGATTGGGAATCGACAATTTACGGCAGCTCAAAATGTCTTCAACAGCGAGCTCACCTACCTCGATACTACCACCGTCTCTTCCTACCATACTTTCGTCGACATGGTCAATTATACCTTTGTATCACCACTCACCAACGCTACAGTCCGGACCTGCTCTGCAGCGCTTGGCTATAGCTTCGCAGGCGGCACCAGCGATGGCGCCGGCCAGTTCGACTTCACCCAAGGTATCAACACCAACGATACATCTTCTCCGGCCCTCCAGAATCCACTTTGGAAAATCGCCCGTGACGCGCTTCACGATCCTTCCCCTGATCAACGTGCATGCCAAAACCCCAAACCAATCCTCCTCGATATTGGTGCGACGAAGATCCCGTATCAGTGGGGCCCTAACATCGTTGATATACAGATGCTTCGTGCGGGGCCTCTCCTTATCATCGTTTCCCCTGGTGAAGCGACCACTATGACCGGCCGTCGCTGGCGCAATGCCATAGCTCAGGCCGCTCCTTCGATTCTTGGCATCGACTCGCCTACCGTCGTCCTTGGCGGTCCCTCCAACAGCTACACCCATTATATCGCGACTGAGGAAGAGTATTCTGTTCAACGCTACGAAGGTGCCAGCACCCTTTACGGACCTCACACTCTAGAGGCGTATATCAACCTCACACTGACCTATATGCCCTTCCTGTCAGACGCGGCAGATCGATTAACCCTTCCTGCTGGCCCGAATCCACCGATCAATACCAACAATTCACTCTCATTTATCACCCCTGTGATTGTCGACAATCCCGCCATCCTGCACAAGTTTGGCGATGTCCTCAACTCCTCCTCTACGACCGCCACCTATGGCCCGGGCTCTAATATCAGCGCTACTTTCGTTGGCGCAAATCCTAGGAACAATCTTCGCCTCGGAGGTACTTTTGCCGCCATCGACAAGCAGGATCCAAATTCGAAGGCCTGGACGCAGGTCCTAGACGATAGCGACTGGAATCTGGTCTACAGGTGGACGAGAAAGAGCACGATATTGGGCACCAGTGAGGTGACGATCTATTGGGTTGTAGGACCTGGCGTTGAGAGTGGAACATATAGAATTCATTATTACGGAGATGCCAAGGCCATCACTGGGGCAGTGGGATCTTTTGAAGGCTTCACGAGCGGATTCACTGTCACCGGTGGATCATGAGTTACGCATGCAGGTATAAATCCTGATCTCCCTAGTCATATGTATAGTGGTCTGTAACAAAGACTCAGAACAGGTTGACCTGATATATATCCATTGTTGCGAGACTTGGAAGTCCAATGATGCGAGTAGGCGTCCTTTTCGGGTAATCTTCCAGCTTCCCCCGAGACCCGGCCCTTATCGACGCCAAATGCACGGCGATCATTTTCTCTTCCTTACAGTTTCCAAACATGGTCTAGTTTAATCTCCACAACGAGGGGAATCCTTGGCGATGCGCGTTGATCAACTTTTTCAGCGGAAACCTGCAGCACACCTTGCTTTTCTATTGCGTCAAGCGCGAATTGGCTTTGAATACGATAGCCAGGTATCGCGAAAGCTTTTCTAGGCAGGTAAGCATGACAGGCATGCCGGAGCTACAAAAAGCCGCCTTCGCCGTCTTTGCAGGTAGGTTTTGCTTTGCGCTCCACGTTGTGATCTCGTTGGGAAGCTTGCTGCAATAGCGCCGTCTGCGTGGTGAGCGAGGTGACATAGGTCTTTTAGTCATGCATTGCCATCATCTCTCGTTCTTACTTTGCACCCTCGCTTTACTGGTTAATTCTCAATTCGTCAAGCCACCGAAAAATCTCAAGAATACTACAGGCTATGCTAATGTCCCAGTGAGGTACAAGCAAGTCCCGATTGGCACTTGCGAACAGAACCCAAATGTCAAGTCGTTCTCTGGCTATGCCGATATTGCTCCAGACCAGCATATTTTCTTCTGGTTCTTCGAAGCTCGCAAGGCCCCGAAAAAGGCCCCCATTACAGTGTGGATCAACGGCGGACCTGGTAGTAGTAGTATGATCGGATTGTTCCAAGAGCTTGGACCTTGCGGTGTGAATTCTGATGGTGAAGTCTACAATAATCCATACGCATGGAATGAGGTCTCCAACATGCTGTTTATCGACCAGCCCACTACCACAGGTTTCAGCTACAGTATTCCCATTCCTGCGTACGCAGATGACAATGATAATATTGTCCCGCTGCCAAACAAGACATGCCCAGCCGATTATATCGACACTTGCGGGACCTGGGACATTCCTAACACGAGCTACACCGCAAACTCTACCACAGGCGCTGCCGAGCCCTTCTACCTTGCCCTTCAGGGCATATTGGGATCCGCCCCAATCAAGCCCTATGCCTCTAATGGTTTCAACTTCGCAAGCGAGTCTTATGGCGGCCATTACGGACCCGTCTTCGCGGCTTACATTCACAACCAGAATCTCGCCATTGCAAGCAAATCTTCCTCGATTCCTGCTGCGCATCACATCGATCTACGCTCACTTCTGATTGGCAATGGCTGGTTTATTCCTCTCATTCAATATCCGGCTTATTACAATTTCACTGTATCTCCCGGGAACACTTATCTCAAACCTTTCTACCCGAACGCATCCACCGAACGCGAGATGTACCGTGCAGCTTATGGTGAAGGCAACTGCACCGACCAAATCGAAACTTGCATCGCTACGGGATCGGATGACGATTGCTCTAATGCAGATTCATTTTGTTATGAAAATGTAGAGTACCTCTATGATGAAGTTAGTGGACGTGACGAGTATGATCTCCGAGAGCTCGATCCTGACCCCTTTCCGTACAACTTTTACCCTGATTACCTTAATTTAGCCAGCACTCAGGCTGCTATCGGTGCATTTACCAACTTCTCCGACTTTTCACCCATTGTTGGAGATGCCTTTGGTGCGACCGGCGATGATGCAAGAGATCCGGACTCCCTCGCTAACCTTGCCACATTAGTCGAGGCGGGGGTCAACGTTGTTCTCTATGTTGGCGACGCGGACTACATCTGCAACTGGATTGGCGTCGAGGCTGTCGCTGATCTAGTAAAAGCTCCAGGCTTTGGCCGCGCGGGGTATGCCAACATCCAGACGAGTGACGGGAAAGTTCATGGACAGGTTAAACAGGCTGGCAAATTTTCATTCGTGCGGATCTATCAAGCGGGCCATGAGGTGCCATTCTACCAGCCTTTAGTCTCGTTGGAAATGTTCGAGCGAAGCATTGCTGGCAAAGATATTGAGACAGGTAAGCAGGACTTGGGTAAAGGTTACGTAACTAGGGGATCAAAAAAGAGTACATTCTTTGAGGGTCCGAAGACCGTGCAGAATGAGGTACTGCCAGCGAATGCGACGTACAACATCAACACAGACGCGCCGGATCCACCCTCGCAGAAGAGGCTAGGAATGACAAAGAGAGGATTGAAGCAGGATGAGAGGAGAGGCTCGACGGTTACTAGAAGGTGGGGAGGCCGCAAGATCCAGGACGTCAACAAGGGCAGGAGATAGATGTTTTCAGAGTAACCAAAATGTGTTAGAATCTAGAAATATGAGATCTAGAAAATAAATGATTCAATCATCTTATGAGTATTTCAAGGCACCATCCGAGAATGTATCGAATGCTCATATCGAGAAAAGCCGACCTTTAGGTATAGGCAGGCGAGGCGGCTTATTCGTGTCACTGGGCGGCCATGCTTCCTTCCGCCGTGCCGGACCGACAGGAATAAAAATTCCGGACAGCTTTTTCTCCAACCTTAAATGCTAAGAGCTCTTCCTCGATTGGCGGTGAAAAGAAAGCCTGACGAAGCCTGTTTCACTGCAATATTACCTGTACGAAAGTCCAGCATCGCCTCAGCGGCCCAGTAGGGACCTCTCGTTACTTCCCAGATCCCGCCTTTTTGGGTCAAGTACTACAAGGATTCTCGGTCGTTTCTTCCACGTCTCAAAGGAGACATGGTCTTAGAAGTCTTGAATCCAATAGTAATATGGATTCGGACAAAATTGCAAGCTCCAGTTCACGGTTTAAGACAGTATTAGAGGGTGTTAAGGTAAGGTCCGGGGTTTTCAGCTCACTGAAACATCATCTCTTATCCTTATGATCATCTATCTCATCTTCGTTACCTACCAGAATTTATATTCATGTATATCAGACCCTCATCATCTTTATTGTGTGAAAGCATTTGTGTTCTCACGACTTGTCCTGTTCTACTCCATGAAAGATGTGCTCTCCGAACATAATAGCAGCCTTTATCGTCGTCGTCGGCCAAACCCTCGCCCAAACCACCATAACTGTTGATGTCGCATCTACTCTCCAACAGATCGATGGTTTCGGCATCTCTCAAGCCTTTGGCCGTGCTTCTCAGTTTCAAGCCCTTGCCGCAGCGCCCCAAAAGCAAGGTCTCGACTATCTCTTCTCAAGTACCGCTGGCGCTGGTTTAACCATCATCCGCAACCGCATCGGGTCCGGCAGTACTGGAGACAGTATCCTCCCAACCAGTCCCGGCTCTCCAAGTGGCGCTCCGCAGTACCTCTGGGACGGGAATGATTCTGGGCAAGTCTGGTTTAGCAAGCAGGCCGTGGGCTATGGAGTAAAGACAATCTACGCGGACGCGTGGAGCGCACCCGCATTCATGAAGACGAATAACGATCAAGGTAACGGTGGGTACTTGTGTGGAGTCACAGGGGAGACCTGTTCGTCCGGCGATTGGAGGCAAGCATATGCGAACATGCTTGTTCAATACGTAAAATACTATAAGCAGGAAGGAATTACGGTAACGCACTTGGGTTTCTTGAACGAACCTGACTACACGTGAGAATTTAAACCTCATCAGTCGAGGGCACCGTGGAGCTAACTGGCATCAGCACATCTTACTCCTCTATGCTATCCAACGGCCAGCAAGCCGCATCCTTCATCCCAATCCTCTACAACACCCTGGCATCCAACAGCCTCGGTTCTGTCGGCATCAACTGCTGCGACGCTACTGGTTGGCCCGATCAGAAAACCATGACTGCGGCTCTCGTCTCAGCGGGCATGGAGCAATACCTGAAAGTTATTACTTCCCACATGTACTCTGGCGACCCCAACTCAGTTATGTCCACAAAGCTCAAAGTCTGGGAAACAGAAGGCGCAGATCTCAACGATGCCTGGTGTACAACATGGTACAGTAGCGGTGGGCTCTGCGAAGGGCTGACTTGGGCCAGCAAGATTGCGACAGGTATACTGAATGCAAATCTTTCAGCATATCTGTACTGGGAGGGTGTTGAGGTGAATCAGCAGCAGGCTTCTTCTTACCTCGTCTTAAGCGATGGGACATCTGCTACTCCTTCCGGCCGTCTATGGGCCTTCGCAATGTGGTCAAGATTCGTCCGCCCGGGAGCTTACCGCCTGTCCACCTCAGGGACTGCCGCCAGCGTCGCAATCGGCGCGTTCAAGAACACAGATGGAAGCGTTGTCACCGTGCTGACGAACACAGGCTCTTCCGCACAGAGCATCAGGCTGGCATTCACCGATTTCTCGTCATCATCTGCAACCGCATACCTTACAGACAACACCCACACTGTAGCCATGACCTCCGTCGTCCTCTCTGGTAGCGCGGCGACTATCTCTGTGCCGGCTCATTCAGTCGTCACAGTTAAGCTTACTTCTGGGGGTAGTAGCAGTGGAAGTGGAAGCACGACTTCACCAAGGTCAACCTCGACACAAGCGCCAACCACAATTACGACCAGGGCGACAACGACGACCTCGGGAGGAGGAGCTGTGGCGTCGGAATATGGGCAGTGCGGAGGAAGCGGGTGGACGGGTCTGACGGCTTGTCAGCCACCGTACACATGCTCGACGATGAACGCGTACTATGCGCAGTGTCTGTAGGATAACAGATGAAGATTGTGTCAAGAGGAAACCAGTTTCCGGAGAGTCTGAGGCGTAGCTCTAGTAAGATATGGCACCTTTCTTATGGCGAACATGAAGGACTACTAATGTGAGATAGGCGCACACTGGGACCAAATGATAATATTCAAATTGTGTGCATTGTACGGTATCTTTTCATCGTACTCGCTGGCAGTCATCAAAATTGCCATACTAAGCCGGAAAATCATCGGCTAAACCTAAGCTCTTCCCGCCAAGCCCCAACCTTGCTCCTTCAAAGGCATTTCTTCTCACTTTTCACACATCTCCATACCATCCTTTTCCCAGCCGATTATCGTGCCGTTTACTTCAACCTCATCCAAAAAAATTTTCTCGCGTCTCGTTTCTCTTATTATTCTATCCCCTCTCTTGGAATTTTCCCTTGAAGATCCTTTTTACCTTCCAGCATCTTTGCTCTCCTTCTTCAGACAGTTTTTGACGATCAAGCCATCCACAAGTACCATGATCGACTCTCATCCCGAAAGATAGCAGGAAGAGCTGCTCGTCCAGACTGTGTTTGGCATTCGAGCTCCCAAGTTGAGGCATGTGATTGAAATTGATGGATATATTCCATACACTTTGAGGACGGTTGAATTACCAGACGACGTGATCACCTAGGTGACCATGTCCATGAGCTCCTCGTCTCGGTCAGCCATTACCTCATGGTCTGGGATGCCTGCCCTCGACCGTGCGTCTTCAGACCTAACACGGTCTTGCCGAGAACTATTAACTATTGCGATGCCTCCAACAGCCTCAACCGGAGTCTCGACCGTTTCCGCAATGCTAGTCAAAGACTCATTCCTCGGCGAAACTATCCTCTTTTTCCGATCTTTTGCAGCTGTAGCTGCATACTTTCGACCCTTTGAAACAGCAACTGGCGCATCGGCAGGAGTAGCAGACCGGGAGCGAGAACGCGTATTGTGTGCTGGACCAGCAGACTCATCATTAGTTGCAGAAGCCAGGGATTGAGATCTTGTTCCCCTGCATGACCTTCATGGAGCAGATGTGACAGAGGGTGTCGAAGCTTTTCGCGCCCTCTTGGCCCTTGCTTGAAGACGACTAGCTTCTTCATCCTCTATTTCGTACATCAGACGCTTAGCCTGACCGCGACCTTTTCCATCTTCGTTCGTATTTGCTGACTGCTCTGCGGATCTAGCTCCACCCACCGAGTCATTGCCAACGTCACTTGCGGTGGGGGTTGCTGATTTTCGCTGGCTTCTCCTTGTGCCGATGTTCTTGGTAGAACGAAACGCACTCAACGGAGCAGTCTTTTTCTTCGTCAATGAGGCTGGGAGACGACCTTTCGCATGTTCCGGACCAGCATTTGAGATTCCTTTTCGTCGTTTGGCAGGCTGTTCTGGAGTAAAGTCGTCTTTGTCATCTTTGTCATCTTTGTCATCTTCATCTGTCTCTAGATGTGCTGGGCCTCGCTTCTTTGCAGCTGGAGTTGGTAGCCGACCACGTGCACGCCGCTTTGACGTTAGCACAGTTGGATCTTTTGACATCTTTTCCTCATCGGAATTCACGAGAGCGGCGGGAGACTGTGCGTCAGTATTTGGCTTTTGGGCTTTCGAGTATTCAGATTGTCTCACTGAGCGCTTGACAGGGTTCACATCTTGATCGGCAATGGAAGCAGCTGAGGCTGCTCGGGTCTTGCGTCGTTGAACGACACTTGCAATCGGCTCATCGCTGTCACTATCATCATCCTCGAAGATGACTGCACGCGTGCTAGCAATTTCCGGAATATCCCTGGCCTTAGCGATTTTTCCGAGGAGCAATTTCCCCGCTGCCCGCTCCACAGGCGTGCTCATTTTCACAAAGTCGTCGTTGTGATGGTTTGGTTTCTGAGTCGGCTGGCGTTCCTGACTGATCGGGATGGCCTCGCCAGCATGTGAGCTATGTATGGACACGACCTCATCACGAGAACCTGATGCAGGAACATGCCCAACAGTCTTCTTTGCATTTGAAGCGTCTTCGGTAGATGCATGTGGTGCAGGGTAGCGTGTCGGGGTCTCCTGATTCTGAAATGCTCTACTGAGCTCGGAAATGCGTGATTTACGCACTAGGTTTCCCGCCTTCGCGTGATAGGGTCTCTTTCGTTGAACTCGAAGTATCCTCGAAACCTTCATAAGTTGGATCGTATACTGGACTTCGAGAGGATGGCTTGTCCGTGGTCTTATCCATAGTCTCGGACTCGTATTGTGTCTGGCTCGATGCCAGTTCATCTTTCTTCCAATAATCACTTACGGCGGATCGCAGCTGGTTCCCATTTCTACTTGCTCTATACTCACTTTTCCGACGATTGTACGAACGTTCCACTGAGTCAATGTCACGGACCCCCGGTGGGATCTTTGAGTCCAGGAGGGTGCTCTCATCTTCAGCTAACGGAGTCTCGATAATTGGAGGTGTCCTAAGCGGACGAAACCGCGCTGGCATCAAGGAATCAACATTCGCGTGAACTCCTGGCGGGATCGATGAGGAAATCGGAGAGCTTGTGTCTTCGTTGTACCTGCCTTCACTGCCATCGATTCCAGGAGTTCTTGGATAGTGGTGTGCAGGAACCACTTGCAGGGAACGATCTTCATTAGCCCTTCTATCGAGTCTCTCGGTTTCATGAGATTGGCGGGTCATAGCCAGATTAAATGCTAGGCTCCATTCCTCGCTGGTCTTCTTGAACATCTGAGGGGGCTTTTGAACCTTCTGTGTCAAAATACAGCTTGAAGCCTCGATTCATATCTTCGACCCCATCATTCAGGAAATCATTATGTGGGTTGGCTTCAAAATGTTCCAGTACTACTCACAACATGTGGCGTACGGCAAGCGTCATTATATCCATGACAAACTCCCACGCAAGATCTGTGCTAGACTTGAAGTACGCCTTGATTGCTAATCTGGCGTCAACGATGGCTTTTCCTGCAAGCTCACATTGCTCTGGAGTGTCCGCAAAAGTGCCCTTGCCAGATTGGAGCCGGTAACACTCGGGAACAAAGGTAACAAAGGTATTGTTCCATTCCTTCAGCCAGTCAGTGATTGCTCTAAGCTTCGTACGATCACCTTCAGACATGTCAGGAAAACGCCTCGTCAATTTTCCTAGAGCCCTCGCAAGCATCTAAGGTGTCAAGGGCATCTCGTCAACACCTTTGTTGGCCTCGCAATGGCCCCACACCTCGACGTGTTCAACATACTTTCTCATGAATTTGATAAGCCACGCTGAATTGCCGGTTGGTGACAGAAAGATCACACTCGGATCCGAGGGTTTACGAATCGATGGCTCATAGAAAGGTGCTCCGGGCTCCGGAGTGGTTGGCGAGATCCAGTTTCGGTCTGCTGAGCGGAAACGATTACGAAAGAACAATTGTTGTCGGTAATGCTCGTCTCTGGGCATCCGCGGCCATTTTTCTTGCCGGACTGCGAATATCTTGTTCCGTAAGCGGCCAATATCCTTGAACAATTTCCTTATTTGCTTCGTCCAAGAATCAGCATACTTGCTGTCGAGTAGATCTTCAAGTTCGTCCAAATCGGCCTGGAGATTCTTCATTTTAAGGATAGCTTCATCTTTGTCGACGCTCTCGGACATAGATTCTGTTTTCTCCCATCGAATCTTATCCTCTTCTTCCAGCTCTGTTAGTCTGTCCCACAGATCCTTGACCTCGCTGACAAATTCTTCGCCATAATTCTCCAGAGCGCTATTAGAATCGAGAAACTCTGCGATGTTCCCGTCATCATTGTCGTCGTCGTCGAAGACCGGATGCTTGTCCAGCAGAAGCTTCCGCGCTTTGGCAAAAGCGCATCCGCTTCAGGTTTACGGTATGCACCAAGTGATTTCAGTGAGCAAGCATCGGCATATCGAAGTCCGTGATAAATGCCTTCATCACGCCACCAGTCGTCGAAACAGACACCATTGCGAATCTGCAGCATCGTTAGTCTATACAGCATATGAGTAATGTTAAATAAAGCTCCCACCCATGTCTTCAGCTTTGTCTTCATTTTCTCATTCCCTTTCCATCCCTATTCATCTATCATTTGCAAGAGACACTCGTCAACGGTCTTTCTAACGTAGCCACCCTTATGCTCGAGGAGGCCATCCTCTTTGAACCAATGGAGCAGTTCCGACGCATTGTCTGTGTACCAATTGCAGAATTTCTGGTAGCTGGGATTGCCGTTCTGTGTGAAGAACCATCCTAGCCCCGGCGCCTTGAGGTTTGGGGCATTTGGGCTATCTGCGCCATTGTATGGGAGCTCGATGAAATATCTAGTCTCAAAAACTCCCGCGTCGGCAACTACGTCGGAGTCGGACTCTTCAGCAGAGTCTTCGTCTGTGTCGCCAGGATCATATCCAAGTTGATTGCCGGTTGGGAATTGGGAGACGTCGCTAGTGGTAATATGATTGTCGTCAAAGAGGTTCGGGAATGGCGGGGGTAACATGAGAGGGCAGACGCTTCCATCGGACATGACCGCGTTGTTACGTTCATTCTCAGCGTTGAAGCTGTTGATCGCTCTCTGTTTCTCCCTCATGGGCTCCTTTTTGGACTTGCCGTCTCCTTCATCGTCAGAATCTCCCTTAGCCTTCTTCCTCGGCTTCCTGGGCTTCTTGGCATCGGCTGCAATAATACCAGCGTTTGTGCTCTGAGCACCATCTATACGAGGTATTGTAACTCCACCATGCGGCCTTGTGGGTTCAAAATTCTCAGGACGAGCACTATCACCGCTCTGCGTCCTCCCTGGGCGCTTGGTCTTTGGTTTTGCGACGCCTTTGCCTTTGCCTTTGCCTTTATCGGTGTATTCGTATTCCCCTTCCTTTTCGTCGTTTTCCCAGTTTTGTGAGTCCAGTGGACCATTCTCATCTAGCTCCTCACGTATGACGGGAGGAAGGCGCTTGGCTGGTCCAGATTCGTCGTTGTCCTCTCTAGCGCTATGAAGGCGCTTGGTAAGGGGGTTGAGACGCGGAGCGGAAGGTTTGGCGGTCGTGTCAGGGGTTGATGTAGGTTTAGATTGGTTGGCCATGTTGGTGACTGTCAGGGAAACCAGTAAGTAAAACGTTTCTTTTCGAAGTTTAGTGTTTTGCAATGTTTTGGGGGGTTTCGGGCTTCGCATATACTCATGCACACTGCAAGTGAAGCTGCCAAGCTGAACTGCTATCGCCTCACAGTCTTTGAGAGATCAAAGTTGTGAAGCAGTATTGATTGTCTGTCGATTACTGCTTAGTGGGGGGACTCCGATGCCATTCTACCCGGGAAGATGACCTTGCAAAAGTGGACGCTATGAGAGCGATACTTACAGGGAAGATAATGTTTATGGCTTTCTGCAGGGAAAGAAGGTTAAAGAAAGTGTTGCGAGTGTGATTGTATTTAGAGCTGACGTTGTTGATGTCAAGCACGTAACGGTATCAGAAAGATTTCGAGGCTTGCAATCAAGGAGTTTGCCAGCGAGGAAGTGTGTAGGGGCAGTGGGGGAAAATTTGGGAAAGGATTCTTGGGCACGGGAGGAGGGGCTTTTATTTTGACTCGGTAGAAGTGATGGCTACTAAGTGAAGAGGGTCCGTGGGTAGGTGATTGTTGTTCATGTTTTGTGCCGCTGCCGGTGTTTACTAAGGTGAACGTCTCTAAGGTGATTAGGGCTACGCCAGAAAGGGTATGTTTGAGTTCACGCCAGGAGGGAGGAATGGTTGATGACGAGCATGGCAGCGTAGGAGCATCTACCGGTGATGACAAGAGGTGTGTCTTCGATACCATTGAACTATCGGCTGAAGACATTATGGGTAAGATGCTGAGATGTTGACGCGGTTGGGGTTCTCGACGGGTGCAAGCACTCATCCATTCAATCGCAATACTTCAAATATGCATGCGCTTGCACATTTCTCACAACCTCAGTCTTATTCATCACATCACGCTGCTCAATCTTTTTACTTTACCTCAAAATTGAGAAATTGCAAATTGCTTACTCGGCTTCACCGATCCCTTTTTGCACCACCATAACACCCCCGCTGGGTACGTCCCGACTCACGCGAAGCTTCGGCCCTCCTGCAAAACCACTCGCTTCATCAATTAACCTCGAGGAGAACAAGGGAAGAAGAAAAAATTGCCGAACCGCTGAACCAACTGAACCCGCTGAAAATGCACACGTATATACCAATTTACCCCTAACCCCCCTTCCTCCCAAACTAACCTAAGAGGCATCTTTCCCTTTCGATTCTACCCGCGCTCTCTGAGAGAGCCTCACCTAACAAGAAAATGTCCCACGAGCCCTTTCTCCCGGGCAGTCGGTGTTGTCTGTTGGTCTAAGGGGGGAAGCTTAGGACAGTGCTGGGCAGGGCTGGGTTCGTCTGAGGGCTGTGAGCTTGTGTATGTATTATGTTATATTATATTGTATCAGCTCAGTGGTGAAAGCGTAAAATTGCTCAGTATGAGCTGCGTTGTCTTTCGTCACTCGTGGACAGGGGGCCTTGTAGATTCCCATTCCTGTACATGAGACCAATCGAAAGGGGAGGGAGCTCTAGATAATGTTAAGTCTAAGGCACTTTGTGCATGTATACGGTGGTTTTTGGGCGCGCTTTGGACTCAGGATATGATGTGATATGGATTTTTGGTACATAGAGAAAAAAAAAAAAAGGGGGGGGGGGGGGGGTTCGCTAAGCCGAGTTCTGCCATTTTGCAGATTTTTTTCATCGCTGTGCTATGCTGTGCGAGGCTTATGTGTGATCTTATCAGTAGTGGTGCAGCCTTCTTTCATATTTGAGGTTATTTTCGCCGGTTGTCTGGTGCGTAACTGCCGCCAAAAATGTACGTTGATGTTAATGGCGTCTTAGCTGCGAGATCCGACAGGAGAGTGCGTCTAAGCGGGTGTTTTGCACGTGGTGTAAATATAGTGGTTTCGAATTACTGCGTATGTGCCTTGCTCCCTACCCCCCAGAGTCGCCGTACAGTCATAGAGCCTTGAATGCGTGCGAATGCTTAATTGGTCATTCTTCCTATCGCAGTCTAAGCCTCCCTCCTCTTGACCCTCATTGGCATCCCATCCGACGGATATCCACCAATGTGATTCGCCATATACGCTCGATCTCCTAAACCGTATCATAAAATCAGCAAACACAACATCAATACATGCCAAGCCGGCAGGCAAAGCAGAAAATCACGTGCACACTTACCAAAAGCCGTCCTAACCCCTCCCTTCTTCTTCCGCCCACCCCTCGCATCCCACTCCTCATACCTCTCCTCAAACTCCCACTGTCTGCCCGTCATCGCCACAATGAGCCTCAACTCCAGCATCGCGAGCTCCTGCCCGAAGCAGCTGCGCGGGCCGCGCTCGAACGGCCGGTACGCCGCGTGCGGGATGTCCTGGAAGTTGTGCGGTGGGGGGAGAAAGCGTTCGGGGATGAAGGAGTCTGGGTCTGGGAAGAGGTCGGGGCGCCGGTGGATGGCGTAGTTGTTGATTGTGACGAGGAGGTTGGTGGTGGAGTAGGAGGGGGATTTGGGGGAAGCGGAGAGGGGGGCGATGCCGGAGCGGGCTGTGGCGGCGAGGGGGTGGAGGCGGAGGGTTTCTGCGGGTGAGAGTTAGTTGGGATGGTAGGAGGAAGAACGGAGTTGGTGGTGCGAGGGACGTGGTACCTTTGATGACAGCGGTGGTGTATGGTAGGCGGTTCAAGACCCGAGGATCGGCTTTGATGGCTTCAGGAGTAGATTCAACAGGTCCTAAGACGGTATTGTGCTCTTCTCGAAGTTTTGACAGCGCTTCAGAGTGCTTCGACAGGAAATAGTAAATGAAACTTATCGTGTTAGCAGTTGTCTCGTGCCCTGCTACAACGAATGTCTTCATTTGATCCACCATGAAACTTTTGAATTGGTTGTCCGGTCCCCGGGAATTATCCTTTGAGCTTGAAAGGCTTTGCTGTTGCGCGCGGTACTCATCAAGTGCTCGATCGATGGCAGGCTTGCCCTTGGTCGCGTTGGTCTTCGTTGTGTCGCTGCTTTTGAACCTGTCGTCGATGACTTTGAGAAGGTATTTGTTCATCTGCTTCGTATAGAACCATTGCCAGAATGGCTGAAGAGGGTGACGGAAAGGATGTAAGTTTCCTGGCTTGTATCTCCATTCAGCTGCATGCCGATATGCTGTCAGAAAGTCATTTTCCGCGTTTTGAGTGTTGAAGCTATGGTCCAGGACGACACGCCCGATGATATCTAATGTGAGATTTGCGGCAGTCTCGGCCATCTGAAATGTCTTACCACTGTCAGCAAGACCCGAGAGAATTTTGTTAAAGACAACCACTTCATCTACCAACGCCGGAATCAGCGTCATTAAGTGAGAAGAGGTAAATCCAGATGCGAAGATGGAGCGAATGTATTTGAAGGTTTCGCCTTCCGCATAGAAGATGCTTTGGGACCCTGTAACGGACCCTATGACCTGTTCGATAATAGGGTGTTTCGGCCATGACGAAGTTACAGTAATTTGCTCAGCAACGGCCTGTATGATTTTTGTTAGCCTACCGGTACACAAGCGGATATGCGGTCCCAGCCGTTTGGAGCACTTTTGTATTTTACGAGCTGGAGCGCGTCCGCTCTCCAGGTACGTACAGGATCGCATATGATTAGATTCGGCCAAGACGTAGCAGGATATAGATCCAAAGTATACATTGGGCCGAGCCTATGCTTCCGATGCAGCATTGTTGATATTACATTGAAATCGGCATCTTCCGGACACTCCTTCAGAATGTCCGCCATGGCAGGTATATTTCCTAATAGCAGATTAAATGGAGGCTGCTTCAACGAGCCGTACTTCAACCCGTCAGCAAACAGAATATGATGCTTAGGTGGAATCTTACCAGTCTGGCGTACTGGCGACGATATCGGAGAAGCAGGGAGAGTGCAACCAGCGCCGTGAGAACAAAAGCGCTAAGGCATAGAAGTTCAGTGCTCCGGCTCGAGAGCGGGTTTGGCAAAGCTGCGCGCAGAGGCTCCATTGTCGTTCAAGAGTATACTTGGAAGGGTTATTCTTAACGGTCTCTCCGACTCATGGGCCCAGTGATGATGATGCTCCACGCCTTGAACGAGGCTAGAATCAAATCTAAAAGACTTTACGCCGTGTGGTGAAGCGCCGCAATAAAACTCGGATATCAGCAACTCTTTTGCGTCCACAAATACAGGCTTTCTGAATCTATGAGCTTGGCTTCAAACAGTTAGAGATCGGAGACTCTATAGAGGACCGTGAAAAAGGTCATCAGAAATTGTCGAAGCGACTGAAACCATGAGAGAGAGCCTGAGTCTTGAAAGTATGACTCCATAAAGGAGAATCTGCGGTCGCTCGTAGAAATGACGGGAAAAAGAGCGAAAGTCTTCAAAATCCTCCTTTTCAATCGACATGAACAACAATTTAGCCAATGGGAAAGGATAGTTCGCGAGCAGCGCGTTATGCTTCTCCACCCGTGCTCTAGCATCTGGAAGGATTGCGGATCCATCGCTTCGGGGCGGCGACCGTGCGGCGCAGTGGAGTTGGGGCTAGTCAATGGCGCCTCTTACCGTTGACACCCCTCGCCTTCGAAAACCTTGTGAGTTCTTTCTTCACAGTATAAGATTAATAAGCATGGAACGAACGTTCTTCTGAAGATTTGATCCTGCGAGAAAGCTCACGCGGCTTGTTGAAATCAAGCTTGAGCCTTGGCGGGTGACACTGATAGAAATCCGCACCAATCTCTCGGTCGCCCCACCCCATGCTCACCTATCACTCGCCTCCTCGACGCCGCTTTTACTCACCGTCAACGTCGCCGCTCGCGAGCGTCCAGCAAAGAGGATAGCTCATTCTATAAAAGCCGGTCGATACCTTCGCCCTGTAGCTTCATTTCTCCATATTTTCTTACCTCTCTCTTTTAGTCGTCGGATCCAAATTTTATCTTGCCTTCTGTCGTTGAGTGTTTGTCCCGCGCTTGATATCTATCTGCAGGTGCCTTGCTCAACTTCATCAACTCCAAAGGGATCAGCAAACATTTCACGGCAGCGAATGACTAATTAAATAAAGCAATACTCATGAATTGCCTGAATGTCTTCAGAGATTTGACTTACAATCTGGAACAAACCTAACCAGAGACTTGTAGGCGTTTGCCCCACATTCACTTCCAAGCTGAGCAAGAGATCGAATAGCTCGAAGGCCCTTCATCTTGATGGCGATATCTTTTCTGCGAAGCGGACTCAGATCACGGAGAAACACCCGCCATGACTAACTAGCCGGTTAAGCTGCCTAAGCGAGCCAGCACAACTGTCCTCGGCATACCCGCTTCTGTAAGTAACAGATGGGACCGGCCAAACCATGCTCTTCTTGACTGCAAAGAATGAATCCAGTGTGAAGGCTCGAGAAAATAGCTGCAGCGCACCAGGCTCGCCCCCAACAAGACGAAAGACAAACCGTAAGGCAGTAGAGATGGAGACAATGGGAAGTGAAAATTCCGGACGTGACGAATTTGAGACATCCAGGGGGCCCAACCAATGCAGGCGCTCAATAAATAGGAAAAGGACACATGCTATAGCCTTGGGGAAGACAACGGTAGCGAAGAGCAAGAAAAGCCGGAGCCCGTGGCTATGCATCGATATCGCTTACCTTTTAGCGCTGTAACTTTTCTTTCCGAGCAAAGTGATCCGCTGCCGTCGTTTCTGAACCCCTGAATGGCGGGTCCCCTAAAGATCTGCCGTCAACGGCGCAAGGCTCGCAGCCCAGCCAAACTTATCTTTGTAATCATGAATTTTTCTTCTGCACAATTCTTTGAACCCAATAACTGGCCAAGCTTCCTACTTGAACAATGCTCCCTGATAATAATTAACTTGTGCTTCGACTATTCACTCCAATTTGTACGCACCACCTGTTGATCATAGCTACGGTTATGGGATAATGACGTGAATGGGGGAGGCTGCAACTGCATTTCCCCCCACAAGGGGTGCCGATCTTATTTAACGTTTTCATGCTAGCGTGGCTAGGTAAGACCTGTCCATGATCTCCTACCTCGAAGTACTCCGATCGACGTATCTATCTATTTCGCCCTCTTACACATACGCCCTTGTTTGCCGAAGTGTTTCCCGCTCGGCCGCCTTCAGTCTTCCCTCAATCGCACACTAATCCGCATAGCTACCCAGAAAAAGCCTTAGCTAAACGTATTGCCTTGCAGTATGATATGCCCTGCAACGTACCCTCTCTGGCGAAAACGAATCTTTCCTCATTTCGACAATTGGAAAACCGGACAGAGACATCCTCCCTTTTCTTTCATCTGCCTGACGACTGACTTCGTAGCAAACTTTCGCGGGGAACTTATGTACCTTGACCATAGTAGGGGACGAGCTAGGGACAATGCATAGAAAATGGGGCGGATGGGAAAAAGCAAATTTGATATCGTCTCGGTAAGGCTATCGAGGCTTTTTCAACGTCACCGACGATACTAACGAATGAATGCCACAAAGCCTGCAGATCTGTCCCATGCCCTGCTCATCGTGGCTGTATCATGCTCCTCCAATAGGCTGACATCTCTGGGATCTCGACGATTCTAAGCTCACTTTGACGGACCTGAACAAAGCTAACAATTGAGACAATTAATGTGGTCTGATATGGCCCATACTATGAAACCGGCCTGCACGTATCGTTCTATTGACTGCCTAATACGTGCAACGGTCCCTCCGGTCGACAGACTTGGTAACGACTGACTCACCTCAACGAGTCCAGAATTTGACGCTTCAGCGTCTTGGACCCCAAAATCTCTTTCAGCTGTGGCGTACCTATGCAGCCGGTCGTGTCTTAATCGGACCGATAGACGGCACGAACATTTTCTCTCGAGACTGCCATCTTCACGTCGCTTGCAGATCTTAAAGGGCAGTACTACCTAGCTTTGAGGCTCGAAGTCGTCTGATGTCGCCTTCCACTTTTAAGACTTTGGATTGTGCAGCATTTACTCTTCGGAAAGGTTGCGAATCATTTTCGGAATTGTTTGCGATTCCAGAGCATTTTGCAGACGCCCTAAGTGAATGGAAGCAACTTTTACGATCGCTGTCTTGCGACTCGCAGACACGATGGGCAGTGGCATCGTGGCTGTTGCATCCGACAATTCCATATTCACCGGCATTTGGATCAACTAAACATACGGCAAAGTTAAAGGTGCTACTATAACTCTTAACCATCGCGATGCAGGTTTCCTGACAGCATTTCTGGCGCTATTTGCGTCAATTACTGGAAGAATTTTCTGGGGACTCTTTTGCTTTATTATGCATGCAAAGCTTTCCGTAAATAATCCAGAGGATGGGCTCTACCATCAGCGACAAGCTACACTACGTAATGCGGCAACCGACATAGATGGGCTACAACGTTTCATTCAATTATTTTGGTACTCGCGAACCAGAGCGACAAAGCGATCATCTCGGCTGTTCCCGTTAATTTTCATTACAATCATTATCACGAGTTCTTTCTACGCTGCGAGTATCTTGTCATCCCAGGTAAGTTTACCATGTTCTATTTTTCTTCATAATGCGTTGTAGTGGCACAAAGCAAGTCAGCCCATAGGAGATATTTGCACAGGTCTTCCCACAACGCAAATTGATACAACACATCTCTAACGAGTAATGACACTAGATCTCAACAGCTCCAGGAAACGAGGTCCTTCTCTCTAAGAAACACTGTGGAGCGCTCACGCCTCCATACTCGTTTATTGAATACTTTCGGGACTATCAGCCTTATGCAATCTCACAAATAAGCTCTGCCTCTGCGTATGCGCAACAGTGTTACAACGACAATGCATTAATGCAACTCTGTTCTACTTATGTTCAAAGACAACTTCCAATCATTCAATATACTAATGCGAGCTGTCCCTTTCCGGAAAAGGAGATTTGTCTTAGTAACTCCAAAAATCTTTGTCTCGACACAGGATTACACGATTCACACAACCATTTTGGAATTAATTCGAGACCGAAGCACCGGTTCGCATTCCGAGAAGTCACCGAGTGCGCTCCCTTGTTGACGGAAAAGTATACTCGGGTAAATACCTCAGCACCATTTTCACCTCAAAACGCTTCCGTCGAGTTCATGTACGGAGGATTTTTGTTGGGTGGAACCAACAAAGAGACAAACGATAACATCACATATCAGATATCGCTCACCGACTCGTTGCTCAACAACGATGATACTGATTATATGATAGAGTTCGTGCTTTTCCCAAACTGTTAAACACTCACTAATGTTCCTAGTGTTGAGATCTACAACCCCATCGCCCTCCCCCAATCGACTTTTAAGCCGATCCTAGAACTGCGAGCAGACAATGCGACTATGTTTCTCGTCTTCCTGTCGGCAAGGGACGTGGCATTCCTTGAGCTGGTAGACGACGTCTAGTTTTCTGCCCACCAACCAGGTCCCCCTGCAGCCTCAGGCTCCGAAGAGTGGCAAGTATATTACGCCGACCGGCTTGCGAATGTGCTTGGCTGTACCTCAAGACGGCAGGCATGCAACCCAGTGACAGGTCGTTGCTCTCCGCTTGGTTATGAGCAATATCCAAGTATCACGTGGAGTTCAAAGGAGCAAGAGGATACTTTCAATTTCTGGGCGGCAAGTACCGGAAGTCAATCGGCGACGGTGTTCAATATACCGTAGACTCTACGTGCGGTTTCTTTGAAAGCGCGGAGTAACTTTTACGACGGGCTTCAAGGACCGTTGCCGTCAGATCAGTGGCAACGCGAAATCCTATCCTGGGTATCCGTTAGTCTTGCTGATTCTCAAAGACTAGCAGTCAATGCAGTTCGAAGCCCTTCCGATAGATCGATGGAGAAATATCTACAAAAGAATGTTCCTGGTTATATCAGCAACAATTTTTGTGTGGATCAAAAAATTAAGAGCACTGCCTATACTAATTTTAGTATCCTTGGTCTCGCTATTACTCTTATTCTTCGTGGACTAATTATTCTTTTATCTAACACAATAGAGCCTATCTGTACGTTCTTTCAGAGACGAAAAAAGAAGTTTACATACCCTCGGCTCGAGTGGAATGCAAATGGAACTTTACAGCTTCAACGAATGGTTCACGAAGAGCTTGGCTTTGGTACGTGGTCCGGTACCTCGTCAAGCATTCCGGTCACCGAGAAGAACGAAAATCTAGGTGTTTTTAATATTTTGGATGAAGAACATGCAGTTCTACTGCGCCCATTATCCAATGGAAGCTTTGAAAAGCTCAGTTCGGGTTCACAGGACACGCAAAGTGCACCTCCAGGCCAGTCCACAGCTAACAACTCCTCTGAGAGCGCCGAAAGTGTTGACGACCCACCTTCGGGCCCTCAAATATCGTCAGGGAATCTTGATCAAAATGAGCAGTATGCAGTTGGTGTTGAGATGCGTTCCCCATGCCTTGCTTATCCACAGGATACTATCAACACCGAAAGACAACATATCCCTGGTGTGGAGACACCATCTGCAGTAAGTGTTATTTCACGCGACTACAACATGTCGCGGCGAGAGCCTCCATCATCTTCCGCACCTTCACTACACGGTTTCGATCAATCCAGCGGTCCAATTGGAGCTTCGTTCATCGATGAGATATTCACACGCGAACCGGAGCGTTGATACCAACCCTAGGATAAGATGACTGGCGCATGTACAACGACGATGACCGAAGTTGGGAAGAGGGTTTTGAGAGCGGGCCTTTACGTTGGACTCAAGTTATGTCCCTCTAGTCACCATGTACGCGTTGAGTGGAGAGTATGGGACATTTCGTGTGGAACCATGCCTTTTTTGGCTTTCTGGAAGTAGCACTGTCACAAAGTGATCGCTGTCGGAAGCTGAGGATCTAAAGTCAAAACCGACGTGTTGTCGCCGAGGTGAATCGCCATTGACTATATCCGCGGACAGCCGTGTTCGATTCTCTATGCTAGTCATCCCAAGTTGTCCGCAAGACAAGCCTCCAGCTCCAAGTTCATACCTTCCGATTTCACAAGATGAGCCGACTCATAGTAATTCTGTCTATTTTGGCTTTAATCTCATCTGACTGGGTGCAACTCCTGGGGGTGAATGCGGAATTTAAAGTATATTGTCGTGGCGCGGAGACTACCTGACTTCTGGACCTTATGCCCTCCGCACTTGTTGAGGCGAATGAACCTCTGGCCCGCAAACTAGCAATCCTAAATTGCTGCAGAACGTCGCATCCATTGTCCAGCTCATTCTTCTTCGCTAATAACTTCATCGCTTTCATCTCCATCATCAGCGTCACTCGGGCCGTCCGTTTCCAAATCCATCTCATCCCCCAGGCACCGATCTATGTCCTCCGTGTCCTCCACGTCCGCTATATGGTTGTTGCGACGCTTCCTCTGAGCAGAAGCGCCCTTCATGCCCTGCATCCCAACAATTCCTGGATGCCCGAACCCTGGGAACCCATAATCATACTTCCTAAAGAAGTCGTCCGCCTCCTTCTTCTTCCTTTCCTCCGCAGCAGCAGCCTGCGCCCTCAGCAAGTCTTCCCTCTCCTCTATGTCGAAACTTTGATAATCATTGAACCGTGTTCTCCTCACCGCCCTCCTCCTCTGCTCCCGCCTCACAACATCCTTCCCCCTATCCTTCTTCTCCCACTCCGCCAAAAGACCCTTGAAAACCTCATTCACTCGATTATCATCCCCCAGCGCCCTCGTCTTCGTCCGAAAAGCCTTGCGGATCCTATTCCACTTGACACGCTCCTCGAGCTTCGCTGGGTCTTTGAAACGTGCCGCTCCTTGCGGATTCCGCCTTGTCAATTCCGCATAGGCATCGCTTTTTCGAACTGCTGCTCTAGCTGTCTTTCCGTTATCTTTTGGTTGCCGCTGATTTCGCCCTTCGTTCCTGCGCACGTAGCGCTCATGTTTCCTCCACCACTCCCACTCCCATCGCTGTAGGATCACGTCAAGGCGATCTCCTGATCGAGTGTCTTGATGGATGATCTCTCCTCCGGAATCTGACAGGTCGTTGTCGCTCTGGTCAGATGGAATGTCTGTGATGATATTTAGCTTACGACCGAGTGTATGGGTCACCTGATACTTTGAGCTCACCGCAGCGAACCTTCAGGCAGACGATGAGCGATCGCATTCTTGCGACAGGTGGGTGATGGCTTGCTCTCTTGACGCTGAAGAGAGTGTCATCTGGAAGGGTTATAGAACAGCGTGTAAGACAGAGCGGAGCGAATAAGGGCGACGTGTGATATTAAAGAAATGAAAAGAGATGGCAGGTCAGACGAGTGAGGTGAATGGAAAGAGCATGTTATTGTTTTGTTTTCATCTGGATATTTTGTTGACTCCCCGCAGACGCTATTCAGTAGGTGAGGTCAAATCGTTATTGAGCGCCATTCAATCAATTATGTGAACGGCTTCAGGGGCTTCTGCTAGCTGCTTGGAGATTTAGCGTCGTGTAAGCGAGGTGCCGGGTGCGGAGCTTTCTATCAACGTATTTAGATATTTTCTCGTTTGACGGTCGACGAAAAGAGGCAGCTTTGTCGCTCTAGACTCTTTGGCCTGAAGGTATTGGACATAATCGAGACAGCATTCAAGGAAATGATTTTGAGATCAGAGCAAACGTCAGAAGACAACCGTGTTTCGTGAAATCTCTGTTTTCGGTCACAATCATGAAAAATTATTCCGCTCGTCAAATTGAAATACCCCGTGCCCATACATGCTGTGTGATCCGGAACTTCTAACTCCATGTATCATAAAACCATTTAGAGAAGAGAATCAAGGCGCGTGAACACGCTTAGGCAAGCAGCGACAACCTAGAGATGGGGCGTCAGCAAATCTCGTCTTTAGAACGCGTCATAATTAAAGAATTCATGAACATACCTCCAGCTGAAGCTCTTTGTCCTTAGCTCTGTCCACTTCGTCGCCAACAACTTGACCGATATTCGCCCCAATACCTTGGCCACCGCCCGCTCGTTTTCCAAACGGCCACTGACTGTATTCCGCCAACAGTTCATCTACCTGTGCAAATGCTCTTTCCCTTGCATCGTGGCTCAGCGTTACCAGCGCGTTCTCCAGAACGTTGGCCGCATATGCGGCGCAAACCATGCTAACCGTTCTTAGGTATCTGAACTCCATCTCCTCGGGCAGGTATGTTGTAGCAGGAAGGACGACTGTGCGGTCGGTACAGATTTTGCGGACGCGGCGGCGGATCTCGTCTTTCGCAGTGTTGTCTGCGATGGGATGAGTCGCCATGTCGAAGAGGAGAAAATTACGTTTTTCGGTGCGGAGGATGCCTTTATCCACAAGGCCTTTGGCAAGGCGTTCACGCACTTGCTTCAATTGGTAGCCAATCTTCATGAGATTCCACGTTTCGCCTGATAAGGAGAAGGTAGTTAGCTCTGAGAAGCTTAGAGGCAGAGGGAGAGGGTCATGTACCACTCATCAAGTCGATCCAGGAGCTAACACTCATTTTTTCACTGCTTTTCATCATTTTGAGTGCCTCATCCAGGAGTACTTCGCCTGTTAATGTATCATCAACGACTTCGATTACTCGGTCGGCGAGAGGAAAGCGCCGCCTCGATGAATCTTTCTGCATGCTGATTCTTCCTCTGAAGGCTAGTTCGATGACTATGCAACCTCGGAGAGCATACGATATGTTGTCGTTCCAGAAAGATAAGTAGCCCTGGGAAGAGAAAGTACCCGTTGGTCAGAATAATGCCTTTTACCCGAGCGATAGAAGAAGTGCAGCCTTACTTGCTTGTCCTTTAATCCCAGCAATATCACCTCTTCCATAAGAGTCAATTTTGGCTGTTTGCTCCTTTCCTCATTTTCGCTGATATCCCGAGGGTCAAATGCGATCTTGTGTCCATTTTCCGAAGAGCTATAAGATGTTTCCGGGGCTCGACTCTCAGCATCGGTTTTCTTTGGTGCGGGTGAGGCAATTCTGCTGGCTGGACCGTCATCGCCATTTGAAGTTGCAGCGGCATTTCCAGCGCCGCGCCTGCGGGTGAGGCCACCTTGTGAAGCCATTCAAGGAGGACTCGAGATTGAAGTGGGGGGCATGCCAGGGATGTGGGAAGATCTTCAGATTCCGCAGGAGAGTAGGAGTGTTCAAGGCTGAGGTTGTAGACGGGAGTGGTGTTGCGAGAGGAAGGGAAAAGGGCCGTTCGTGAGAAAGTCCTGTCAGGTTTGTTGTGCGTTCTCTGGCACGTGTGAGGTGTTCGTTGCGGAAAGCTCGTGACGGCGAGGCGGACGAACTGTAGACAAAAAAGGCAAGGTTAACCGCAGCCCTGTGTCACACCAAATCGAGCACGCTTACAACTCTCCTCTCCAGCACCCGGCTAGTGTCGTAAGGCTTGGACGAGCAACAATAACCACGAGGTAGAGGATCGTCAATTGAGAAAATCAACGGCAAGGCTGCCAGACCTGTTAGCTTATGTGTCGCGATGTTCCGCCCCCACAGCCGCCCTCAGTGGCGAGGCGTTTGTTGAGTGCGCCTAACTACAGTAGGTGCCTTCAGATGTTGTTCGTATATTTACCAACCTAGCCGCCGTTCGGCCTTCTTCGAAGATTTTGTGCTGGTTTTCCAAGTCGTCCCCCTTCAAAGCCGTCACATGGTATGCCTAATTTCTGGTAGGCTCTCCGATCCTTAACAAATCACAATCAGTCGATATACTCAGCGACGGTTGGAGAGCAAAGGCAAGAAAATATAGACGGCACATTGCTCTGCACGGTTTCAAGATGTTGGTGGGCAGGCTTTCGGTTCAGGTCGTTCTCGACAGCCCCACTCGACTTATCGTTGGATCCGAAGATATTGTTTCCGGCAAAGTCGTGGTGTCATGCCATCCAGGAGACACTCGTGCAATGGGTGAAATCTTTGGACCTCTCAAGCTGCAGGTGCTTCTTCACGGCAGAGCCAAATCCAAAATAATTAAGAGCAACGGGCAAAGTCGAAGCGTTTACCGTGGCCGGGCGCCTCTTTTTCGCACCTTTGCTGTGGTGCACAACGGCCCCTTCAAAGGCGACATTGGCGGAGCATACGAATTTCCATTTGTGATCGGATTTCCCGACAAAACGCAGCTTGGTGGTGGCCTATTCGAACAACAAGCAGGTAGTAGCTTCCATTCTACGCCCGGTAAACCACTACCGCCAACTATGTTTCTGAGCTATCACGGATTTGCGCATCGTTTTGACTGTTTTGTGGAATATAAGCTGGGAGTAGCAGCCAGTATGCCAGGTATTGGCGTCGCGGTCTCTACACCAGAGGATCTTGCCGTTCAATATGCGCAGCCGGGCGTCAAACGTGACTCCGTCATCTACAGGACTTTCGATGCCAGAAGAACTTTCACTGTCTCAAATGCCAACCTATTACCTCCGACTGACCGCCCTAGTGGATTTAGGGAGAAGACGAAAGCAATGTTCAGCTCGGATTACTACCCAAAATTTACGTTCGAGGTCACACATGAGGCCCCACAGTATCTGTACGTTTCAGAAAAGCCTACATTTACTATACGAATCCGACATCTCCTAGACTCGTCTACAGCACCACTCGTACCGGACATCACCCTCGACAGTTTCAGTATGAGCCTCAAGGCACTGACAGACGTTCGTGCCGAGCGTCAAATCATGTTCGAACAAACAAGCCGCGGCGACGAGACTCTCTACAATTGCTGGAATGGCAGATTTGGTCCATTTGAGAAGAGTCGGGACTGGACATGGCGAGTACGTGGCAAGGCATTACCCCGGACATTCACGCCATCATTCACAACTTACAACATCAATAGACGATACGAGATGAACGTGAAATGGGAGGTAGGATGCGCTGAGAAAATGTTCAAAATTGAGCGTACCTATTCTGTCATGGTCAATCCCGCGCCACTTGATGAACCTGTCGAGGAAGCAGGCTCTTCGTTTGAACCCTTGCAAGATTTCTCTGGCATGGAACAGGCACTTCAAGATGGTAGAGCAGGTCCAGGCGAGGAGCTCCCATCGTATCAAGAAGCAGCAGGAGATGTTGCTCCACCTTCCATCCAACCATTGTCCACAAGGTCTTCCAACGAGGACCTTTGCGCTTCCTATAACGAACCTCCGCCATTCGACAAAGAGTATGATGCAGCGGCCAAGCCCGAGGGACCGATAGTGAACACCGCAAAGAGTTGAGATGTAATCCGAGACTTGATTGAACCATTGCCATGCCATCTTCTGAATCATTCCAAGCCAAAGGATCCTCCCAAAGTCTCCGTTTCAGCACAATTTCCTTAGCGGCGCCACAACAATGCAGATCCATCTTCCCAATGGTTCTGTGGTCCCAATGCCTGCCAATGCCCGCTGACTCCGTCCATAGTCATTCTAAATCCTCAAGCGTTTTCACCTTTGCTGATTGATATTCGTAAAGACACGCGCCATGATCATTCTCCATTCTCTCCTCCTCCGAACGCACCGATCACAAAACTCATCCCCTTGAAGATCGTTTCCACGCCGTCTGTGCTCGCCTCGACACCGTCGTCGTCCACAGTTGATCTCTCCATCTGGAAATTCATCGTAAGGCTCGCGACAGCCTTTGCAGAGGATTTGACGTATTATAATGTCGCACATTGGCAAAGATTGGGCTTGTGTCTTCACTTTCTTCGTGACTGAGTCTATCGTAAGGCAGTGGAGGAACAGATCTCGAGGTCTTGGTCAGCCGCGAGAGCCAGAAATTGACTCGAACTCGAAATCACTCAAGGATATTGATCAGGCTGGACATATGGACAATGCTTCTGAGATCAAAGCTATCCGAGGTCTATACTTCATGTGGCGTGGTGGCGGAATACCTATCGGTATCTTACCGCCCATCCTTCGAACGCCTCCTTGCATCAGTTCAAGCCTCCCTTCCGAATCTGCCTAATATATCCAGACTCTGCTCTCTTTATTCCCGGATTTTCTAGGCAAACGGAGCCGACGTCGAAAGATATTCCTGGTAGCTATAATTAGCTCTATATAATTATATCATAGACTTAACGACACGCTTGGATACCGTGTCAGTCCAGGTCCGCGGAAACTACGCATCTGGGATAGTGGAGACTTGCACAGCCTGCCACTGCAGGGAACCTCGAGCATTGCATAGACAAGCGGTCGATCGATCCTGTAGGCATTCTGCAGGTGACATAATTCAAGACACTGCATAAACCCCACCGTTCTGCGGGATTTTTGAAACATGATGTTTTCCCTGTCCTTGATTGATCAAGCTGGCAGCGATAGAGGCTGTTTAATCAACATGCCGCGTGGCGGAGGCAGAAAACGGCGGTCAGATACGGATAAGGATATATTTCTTTTTCCAATTACTTCTTTGGTCCAGCTGCATATAGTCCGACAAATCCGATGATTCACGACCGATCTAGCACGCTATTGTCCAAAAACCGATCTCCTAGTCCAGGGTAGGTTGTCGCTACGAGATTGCCGAGCCGAGCCTATCTATTACCTCTACAATGGTATAATTTTGGTGTAACGGATGATCTTCCAGCCTCAACTTTTACAGCAGAAAGAATAGGCGAGGACATGCATTAGCAAGGAGATATCAAAGATCCTTGTTCATTTTATTCAGTCATCGTATGACCGGGTCTAACGGCCGTTTCGCTTCGAATAAAACGAGTGCCGCGAACCGAGGAGGTACTTGAATTGGTTTGGCACTTTTAAATCTTTTCTTTTTTCTTCATTTGACCACAATCTTTCTCGAGGGGCGAACATGGAGGTTCCCAGATCTCATCCAGGGCGAGTTTAGCCTGAACAGAACAATATATCCGCTAGACAAGGAACAAGTTGACTAATGCTTCTCTCGGAAACGCGAACAAGATGTCTCCTCTCAGCCTCGACATTGCTGTTGGTGCACGTACCCGGAGAACAACTCCGTGATGTTGGTCTTTGAGACCTAAAAACATCCTGATCTAGAGACAGCTCGAAGCTCTTGCTAGCACCTGCCGATGTTCGGTATCACAAAGTCAAAGAGGTATTGAATCATTACGAAAAATCTCCGGGTCAAGGGAGAAATTTCCAAGATTGAATCTTCAGAACAACGCCAAAGGCGCTCTCGTCAATCATCACCGAATGTAACATCAAGTCTGGTCGGTAAATTTCGCAAATTGTCTCCCTTTCTGGTGATTGATCCCCTTGCGCACGATTCCATCTCTTCTTTGCCGGATACGAATCCCCAAAACCGACCCTATGGCGCGACAGGTCCGCCGAAAGGACCTTTCCTGTTCGACGATTGATACGCTCAAATGAAATCGATCATATAAGCACAGTTGAGACACATTCAATTCCTGAGCGGACACGAATTCTATTTTCTCGGCGATACCAGCCCTCTACCACAATGTCCAGATCCCCACATCCGTAACAAAACCGAATACCCAGTCTCCCAAGCATTCCCCCTTTCCCCACCCACTTCTACACGCCATCCGTCGATTACCATGCTCTCTCGTCCTCCAGCATGACTGGCCAGATAAGTACCCGCCACAGCACCACACCTTCTCTTTCCGAACTGGCCACTATTCGCACTGCTGTCCTATCCGGGTTTAGTCCATGGCGACATCCACTCGAAAATACGCCATGAAGCGCCTATGTATCGTTTGAATAGAGGTCCCAAGGCGTTAGGCGCCATAGGACTATTGACATGATTACGGGGATATGAAGCAGAATTGGTATACCATGCGGAGCGAAGAGAGGAAGCTTACTCTCCGGTATGAATGACGATGTTTGTTGTTTCTCTTTTATTCTTTGAAACCGCCGTCGATGGTGCACAAAACGATCTTTGCGTTTTGCAGAGTTCTGACACTTACCTAATCAAAGGGAAGAGCTTAGGCCGTTCCTCAGCGCTTTCTCTAAGCGCGAGGGTGACCACGGTGATGTCTCGAGCCGGTTTTCGAGGTTTGAGAATCACGGTGAGAGAGGATCACCACGCCCTGGAAGAAGATCGAGTTATCGAGCGTAACCGAGATTGCAGTACAATTGGAGACTAAGACCCCAGGGCGAATGAAGATTTCCGATCCTGCTTAAGGTATTGTGTGCGAGAGATCTGGGACATGTGGTCGCATATGGGCCAGAGCTCGTTCAAGCATATCACGGACCCGGGCAGGGTCGGCTGGATGTTCTGGGAGAAGGCGAGTGGGAGATGACGTTGAGATTATAAAATGGGAAGATCAAAGCGTCATGAAGAGGGGGAAGGCTACCAGCTGATATTTGAATTCTGGTGTTGTATCTATGAATTGCCTTAGAAGTGTGCTTTGTAGTACACAGTTTGGGAAAACGGGGATCAGGACAGGACGAGATGTAAATCTTGACTTTTGAAGATTTAGCAGAGACCAGCTTTGGCGTCAGATAATCGCAAGGCAGAGCAACGTTATGATAGCATCACGCATAGGAAAGCTGCATTCGTAGGAGTTGTGGATGGTCTAACCAGCTGTGCATCTCATAAGAAAGCTATCAGAACTCCAGCTGCCAAATGTACAGACTCTGTCAAAAATTGGTTTGAGAACCGTTTTGGTATTATACAGCAATGTCTCTATAGCTGTCCATCTTCAATGTGCTAGAGAGTTTGTTAGAAGGTGAGACAGCTAGAGGGAGGATTGGGGAGCCATTGTTAACGAGACGTACCATCTGGCTGAGCGAGAATATATGTCACCGCCTGGTCCACTGCAGCCGTGTTAGTGTTTATCCCTCGGAAATAGCACCATGCTGCACGTACCACTGTGAATGGCATCTGCTTCTCGGTCTGGGATTTCTATACTGAACTCTTCCTCTATCGCCATAACCACTTCTACCGTGTCCAGGCTATCCAATCCAAGGTCTTTGGAGAAATGTGAGGTTCCACTGATCTGAAGCAATTCTTTAGTCTGTAGAGGGTACATCAAGAGAGCGCATATGTACCTTTGATGAATCCGTTACCTGTAATACTTGTTAGCAGAGCTCCGGAAGATTTAGGATGACTCCCGAACCTTGTCAAAATTCTTTAGGACCGACATTATCCGGCCTTGCACTTCCTCTTGATTCAGGCCGGCTGGCGCAGAGTAGCATCTTATGTTTTGGCCGTAAAGCGAGGAGGCAACGGGAGAGGTTCGGATGGATGAAGAGCAGATTGGTAGTCTGGGGTGCCGAGCTTGTTGGACGACTCGTGGAGCAAATGGGGCGCGAAGTGCGCGGACAGCGGTAGATCGTAGCATGCTGAGATTAAGGTCTTGTACTTGGGTTGTCGAAGGACAGAGTGAGCTAGGTGTTCGTGGTAGTCTTGTTGAATTGGTGAGTGCAAAGCACATCTCAGAAAAGCTACCAAAATTTTGGAGATTTTAGGTCGGAAGCTCCACCAGCCAATCAGCTGTTGCCAGTATTCCATGACCTAACGATCACCTACAATTGAAACGCTGTTCGCCTCCCACCACACTCTTTTCGACGCACTCTTTCTGTCCGGCATGGCGACGACAAGACCACTGTCACGGGTCGTGGCTAGGCCGCAGGCTGTACAGTGTCTTCTACGACAGCCGCAGTTCCAAACACTCCGACCATCTGCGACCTTCCATAGCTCCGCACGTCAGAATGCTTTGCCATCAGGAGCTCCGCCCAAAGGGTTCAGGCTTCCAAGACCGAAGAGATATGACGAGGGTGAGAACTCGTTTGACAAGGCGAGCAAATACTTTCTTCTCATGGAAATGTTCCGAGGGATGTACGTGGTAATGGAACAATACTTTAGACCCCCGTAAGTTGTTGGACCCAGCTCCTGGCTTTTTTAGATGCCTATACTAAGTTGGAAACAGCTACACAATCTATTATCCCTTCGAGAAAGGCCCTATATCTCCACGCTTCAGAGGTGAACATGCCTTGAGGCGATATCCCTCCGGCGAAGAACGATGTATTGCCTGCAAGCTCTGTGAGGCCATTTGCCCAGCTTCGGCGATCACAATTGAAGCAGAGGAACGGGAAGATGGGAGTAGGAGAACGACAAGATATGATATCGATATGACGAAATGCATCTATTGTGGGTTTTGCCAAGAGAGCTGTCCTGTGGACGCGATCGTGGAGTGTACGTACTTGTTCGTGGAGGACGACTGAATCTTAACTAACCTTGATATTAGCACCAAACGCAGAGTATGCCACGGAGACGAGAGAAGAGCTGCTGTACAACAAGGAAAAATTGCTTGCAAATGGCGATAAATGGGAACCGGAATTGGCTGCTGTGGCGAGAGCGGATGCACCGTATAGATAACGATTTTTCACTTGAGACTTTCCCATGTCTCCGAAACTCCCTCGTTCAATCTTCCATCCAAAATGGGCTCTTAGTGAAGAATATGTTGCAAAAGGATTGTACAAAGAATTTTTCTATTTAGTGGTCGTTCTTCATTTTGGTATTCCTTCCTCTGATGCATCGACCTTCTTTACGATTGCTTGCCTTCGTCCAAATTATATTGTCCTGAATGTGACTTACTGCTTAACAGGATGCGCAAGACTGTCAGAACAATGTCATTCGTCACTATCAGAGGTTACTGTCGCTATTTTCAATGTAAAACACCCATACTACCGGCTCATCCTACTCCTCTCTGCACCTTTTTACTTTAACCTACTCCACACACCCGCCTCGCCCAGGCCTCCAAGCACCCTATACACATCATGTCAATCTCTAACACCTCCATCGACCCCTGTCTTTCGCAGATCCCGCACAGCCTCTCCCTTGCACCCCTGTGCTCCATGTCGCCGCTCCAGAAGGCCATGTCGTCGCCTTGGTCCTCTGGGAACATGCTGCAGGCGACGGTGTGATGGCTGCACGACCAGAGAATGGTCGTCACCTTGCAGTGAGCGGGTTGGGGTTCGTGCTTTGGAATGTGTTTTGCGAGGGGTCGGCGGGGGAGGATGAAAGGCTGTAGATGGCGCATGGCTTTGTTCGTTGCGTCGGTCTTTCTTTGATGCGTCTGGGTAGGGTTTTACCTTTAGAACAAAGTCTGACGGAGAGGCGCTGGTGGAGGGGAAAGGATAAGAGACATGTACTAGGAAGAAGCGGAATGACTTGTGGACATTTTACTTTTTTGTTTGGCCGCTGTTACTGGGCTTGGGTTTGTTTGAAGTTTCATGATTTCGTGAAATTACCGTGGCAGTTGATGACCACGTCATGTCTTCTTCTTTGTCTCGTCGAACCATTAGGGACCTAGGTCACGCCAGAAACGCCCGTCGCGCTCTCGCCTGGATGAGAGTCCCTCAGGCGGTCAAAATCCCAGATCCCACGCGCCCTAATATGCAGCAAACACGGCGTCAAGCTTCACCCTCCACACCTCAACCATTCAACTCATAGCCCTCATCGCAAACTCAACCACTGCAAATGTCCCGGCACTCACCGGCATAGCCCTCACTAACGTCGGCCCTATCCCCTTCCAAAAGCCTCTGGCCCCTTCAATCCTCCACGTCTGCCCGAAGCAGTCTCTCATGCTCTTGTATCGCTTCCCGTCACCAAAGCCATCGGTCTGCATCTTGCTCTTCACAACATCGAACGGATAGCTAGCAATCCACAACGCCTCTCCAGCTATTCCTCCGTAGGTTGCGACTTTCAGGCTGCTGATGTCCTCGCGAGTGCAGTTGTTACGAGCGATGTCACGGTTCATGAGGTACTCGAAAACTAGAAACCAGGCCCCATAGGCTGTAGCTTCACGATAAACCGTCACAGCTTGACCTCGGTATAATCCACGCTGTGCGGCGAGCTTCCGAATACAATCCAGCGGTCCATTATACAGCCTAGCCGCGCCGTGGGGTTGGGTTTGCAGCCGTATCCTTACATGCTCAATCGGTCCTGAAAGGACGGAGTTGGTGACACCAGCAAAGGCACCAGCAAGGTAATACTGCGAGTACGAGAGAGCGGGATTGGAAAAATTCTCGGCGTTGGATTCCTCAAAGAGCCTGCGCGCGTAGTGAAAAGCGCCGAATTGGACAGAGACGCAAGCGCCAATGCCTATGAGTGGGGTAAGGGTGCCTTTATAGAAGGCGAGAGGTCCTTCATGGCTGAGAATCGAAGACGCGCAGGAGAAAGCTGAAGGGTACGTGGTTGTGGTTTGGAGGCGGACTTTCACGATGTCTAGGAAGAAAGTCAGGAGAGGAAGGCTGAGAAGAGAAAGAGAGGAGCCAGACCAAAGGGTTGTCCTGGGAAGATTGTTAGTATGGCAACGCAAAATATAACAGTTCGAAGGAGGATTGCGCTGTCAAAAAGGACCGATTCAAAGGATTGTCATTATTGAGATAAACAATGTAAATACTCGTCGTGGTGTTCGGCTAAGAATGTAGCAATAACCCAGTATGAGTCGTAGAAATATCACCAACGAAGAGAAGAAATGAAAAAATGGATTTATAATTTTCTGAATTCAACTCGTCGGCTTACCTATCAATACCTGAGCGATTCCACCAGCAGCACCTGCCGCCAGGTCTTTGATGGCTCTGAGAGAATTGCCGGTGTCTTCTTTCAGCTCGGCCATAGCGATTTCACCCTCAGTATGTTCAAGCTATGGCTGGCGGCTATACATGTCACCTCTGGAAGACTCGAGACAAAATGTATCGAGGTACGACGTAAATGTGACCCGTTAACTCACCGACTGTGGAAATTGATGCCAAGCCCGGTTCTCGGAGGCAAGGACGACTTCGGGTTTAAGATGATCCGGCAAAATTTCTTGACGGCAAGTCCCCAATGGATAATACTCGATCTGTTGTCGCCGTCAAGCTCATTGCGACCCCTGCGTTATGCGGCTTCGTGGTGGACTCAAGGTAATCTCGTTATCCACAGAATAAGATATTGCGAGCTGACTCAATTCGAAAGGTTATCAAACAAGTGGATGTCTGCATATTTTGTTCCTTGAAATATGGACCACGATTTCCTACGTTCGATGGAGCGCCAACGGCTCGCCAGGTTCGCGCGTACCGTACGACGCAGAAAAACTTACGTCCCACAAATACCGCCGTGGTAGCAGAAGAGAATGACGGTGATAGTCCGCTGCCGTCTTTTACGGAACATAGCAATCCTCCTCGGTATCAACGCTCGAATTTCTTCAATCGAGAGTCGTTGGAGGGAGAACCCAGTACGAGATCACGGGTAGAGAATTATCAAAACTTTCGCTATCAGTTTATTTCCTCCTCCATTCCTTCAAGAAGCCGATTCTCAGGCCAACAGAATGGGAACAGAGGCTCTATTTCGCAAGATTCTCGGCAACGGAGCGCATCCGGTGCCATGGCTGGAGATAGTACAGCTAGTCGAAATACTGTCCCGTCTGGAAGCACGCCTCTCCAATTCACTAATGGTAAAATCCGTGAGGACCAAGGAAGAACTCATCAAGCAATGCTTTCACAAAAAGCTCCTCAGGCGAGGACACCAATGTCTCAGATGTGGGCCAAGAGTTCCACTCAATCGACAGACAATACCACTCCTACGTCTTCCGCAAATCCTCATGGATTAGGGGGCCTGCTTAGTGACCGGGACTCTGAGAGGGGTTTTGGCGGAGAAAAGCCGATGCGGCAGCAAGCTGCAGAAGATACCTGGGGCTCGATTTATAATGGCGATGAGACAGAATTAGACTTCGAGGCCCCGCGGTCGAGGAAAGCTGATGCGTCTGTGGGAGACCCAAACACAACCCAGAAGCCGTCAATAACGTCACAGCCTCCTACCGCTGCCGCTGCCTCCAGGGATCCTAGCAAAAGTGCGGCTCGGGGCTCTGGTCCAGCTTCTTACAGCAGCGGGACACCGCGTGCAGCTGATGGGATGGTTGGTTCTGGACTTGACCAACTTCAGCAGTGGGCTGAATATGACAAGAATCGACACAACATTCGTCAAGATCGGCCTCGACAGACAGACACAGTCCAAAGCTCCAATCATGACAGATCTAGTTCACAACTGCAAGACCTGGAATACAGGAATAAGCATGAAAATAATCCGCGTAATAACTACTCTCAACCAGAGAGCAATCGTTGGCCGAGCCCATCACCACGTCCCTACAGTCGCGAACCTGACATCAGCTATGCTAATAAATATTTAAGTGGTGCCAAACCCCTCCAATCCCATGTCTCGTCAAACCAATTCGTCCCGCCTTACTCATTAGCAAACACACGCCAAAGGACTAGCGAGCTATCGCGACAGTCTACGAGTGGTTCCCAGCATTACGAAAAGGAAAGTCCAAAGTGGGAGATTGAAACGCCACGAGCATCTAAGCCTAGAGATCGCGCGAGTATCCCTTTAGTTGCTGAGCAAGTTGCCGCACCACGGAAAAGTACCCAACGACAATTGCAACGTTTTGATTACGACTTTACCGACGAGACAAAGGTGAGGAAGGCGAAGAAAGAGGTGTCCACTCCAAGATGTCCAAGGCGGCGTCATAGTGCCGATGGAGAAGAAGATGATGGGGATGAAAGTGTCGAGCTTGAGGAAGTCTGGCAGCAAAAGAAAAAGAAAAAGAAAGACAAGAAGCTATCACGCTCGTCCGCAACTCCAATCAAGCTTCCCCCCTTCATATCGGTTGAGAGACTAGCCCAGGCATTGCATGTCGGTCTCCATGTATTCCTTGTAAGGCTGCGAGAGTTGGGTTACGAAGATCCCGCTTACGACAACATTCTTGATTTTGAGAACTCCAGCATCATTAGTCAAGAATTCAACTTTGAGCCACAGGCAGCGGAAAGGGAGTTTTCAGATCTCGCGGCTCGTCCGCCACCAGACCCTGCTACGGTGCCATCCCTGCCACATAGACCACCAATTGTCACAATCATGGGACATGTCGATCATGGAAAGACCACTATTCTCGACTGGCTCCGCAAGTCCTCGGTTGCATTAAACGAACACGGTGGCATTACGCAGCACATCGGTGCTTTCTCGGTTCGCATGCCCGATAGCGAAAAAACCATTACTTTCTTAGATACGCCAGGCCATGCTGCATTCCTCGAAATGCGTCGCCGCGGGGCTGTAGTCACAGACATAGTAGTACTTGTTATCGCTGCTGATGACAGTGTTAAGCCGCAGACGATTGAGGCTATTAAACATGCTCGAGAATCAGGGGTGTCTATGGTTGTTGCTATCAACAAAGTGGATAAGGAAGACGCCAACATCGAGCGTGTAAAACAAGACCTTGCTCGGCAAGGAATTGATGTTGAGAGTTACGGTGGCGATACACAAGCGATACCCGTCAGCGGGAAAACCGGACAAGGCATGGTTGATCTCGAAGAAGCAATTGTAGCAGAGTCTGAAAATCTGCAAACTCAGGTTGAGTTTGATGGCCCCGTCGAAGGTTGGATTATTGAAGCATCTATAACAGTTGCCGGCCGTGTAGCCACGGTTCTTGTTCGTCGCGGCACCCTGCGGCCTGGAGACATCGTCGTCGCTGGTAAAACCTGGTCTCGCGTCCGCACTCTGAAAAACGAAGCAGGTGTTGCTGTTCATTCCGCTCAACCTGGAACACCTGTCGTGGTAGATGGATGGCGCGAACAGCCAGAGGCTGGGGCAGAAGTGCTCCAAGCCGACTCTGAGGAGGTTGCAAAAGACGTCGTTGAATTCCGACAAGAGCGGGACAAACAGTCAATACTGGCTCAAGACGCTACTGCCATCAATGAAACGCGACGCCGAGAAGCTGAAGCCCGCGCTCAAGTAGTAGTATGGGAGAAGGAGAACTGGGCCAATGTTACGCGCTACAAACGTCCCAAGGACAATGTAGGTTGGATCGAGTCCAAATCCGACCAAGACGGTGGTCCAAGGCGTGTCGACATTGTTGTCAAGGCTGATGTTATGGGCAGCGTTGAGGCTGTGGTGAATGCCGTTAGCAGCATTCGCAACAACGAGATCGCAACCAATGTGATTGACGCTGACGTTGGGCCAGTCACTGAGTCAGACATCCAGTATCTCTCAGCAACAGGAAATGCTGGCTATATTGTGTCATTCAATCAAGGAATTGATGGGGGTATGTTGGGCCGTGCGGAAGCAGCTGGGCTCGAAATCCTGAAGCACAATATCATATACAAGGTGACTGACGACCTTACGGAGAGATTTGGCGATTTGCTCCCTCCGCGTGTAACTCAAAGAGTTCAGGGCGAAGCAGAAGTTGGCGAGATCTTCAATATTAACATAAAGGGAAGATCGTCTTTGAAAATTGCCGGGTGCAAGGTTACCAATGGCTCCGTTACTAGGGAGCGTAGAATCAAGGTCTTGCGAAATAAAGAGACCATTTACACCGGTAAGTCAAGCCTTAAGAATTTATGTCTTGAAAGCTAGAGCCACTCACTAATGGATTACAGGCACGCTGCAGTCCCTAAAGCACTTGAAGAAAGACGTTACAGAAGCGCGGAACGGTACCGAATGCGGCATAGGCTTTGATGGCTGGGATGGCTTTGAGGTCGGCGACCAAATCCAGTCGTTCGATGAGAAGAGCGAAAAGAGGACATTCTACCTATAGAAGGGTGGTTGCATGATATTCTAGAACTCCTGCATAGCGTAGACGGTTGGGCATTGCATCTTATGGCGGGTGTAGATGGGTGGTTCAGGATAGAGCCGTTGTTCCATGATGGGCCCTGTCACCCCGCCAAAATGCATCGGATTCAATAGAGGACACGAGTTTCCAATTATCCAGAGTTTGGGCTGCCCGCTATCTGCCGGGGTTCGTTTCATTGTGGTTGACACAGAACGGGCGCATAGACCGCGGCGACCGTTCCTGACCAATCAACGCGCACCGGGGAGCGACTCTTGAATCCGCTTCCGCGTTTCATCTCCGCCCCGTCCTTTTCCAGATCTCTGCACTCTGAGCGCCTCAATGGTCCGACTTGGTGTACCCTGCCCGACGCACGACGAATGACATAATGTCGGTATGTCGCTCAACGCGCTCCCGAAGCATGAGTCCGCCGCGTTGCCTCGAGCTTCGAGAGCCGCCACACGACTCCGTATGGCGGTCGCACGAGTGGTCAAGAGGATTTTGGGACCGTGATTCGCGGTTAGCGAAGACCCGAAGACCTAGGAAGACATCTTCACCACCGCTATCCGCAGCTTCCTTTCCTTTCCTACTTATGTCCATTTCTCTGTAGATCTTCTTTTGTCAACATCAGGTGCTGGTTTACCTGACCTTTGTGCCTGGTTGGCAGGAGGCAGCCTTCGAGGCAATCTCGTTGATTTTATTTACAGTCTTTTTTAATATTGGCAGTTTTAATTCCAGTCTATTTCCTCGTCTCTATCTTCTTCGCTATCCGCATTTGAATCTAAGGCATGCGACTGCCCGTCGAGATTTTCTCTTTGGCGTTCTGCCTGGGCGCTACGACTGCTGGGCCACTATTAAGGCGAGCATGGCTTCGCTGATCACGGCTACGACCATATACTAATTGATCATAGATACAATCATGGCGACATAGATCCACATGCGAAAAGATCCCCTCGGCCGTCAAGTACGACTCTCCCAGCTCCTCTTGCAGCACGCACGTTTGGCGTTGCAACGCCTGCCCTAGTTACCGTCATACAGACGAGCTCAGATCCCTCAGCATCAGCCAACCAAAGCTCGGCGACGGAGGCACCTCCCTTCCCAATGAACGCTACAAGTTCTGAAGGCCAGAGCTCTAGCGACATGTCGGGATGTGGAAGCACATCGATAGTAAGGGGAGGATCTATAACAAGTTCAATCATTGGCACCGGAAGCCTCTTAGCTTCTGGCTCAGCATTGACAACCACCCAATTGCAGCGAAATATATCGAACTCGCAAACATCGGATAGCAACGCGCCTTCTCAAGCCACCTCAGCATCCACTACCTCTTTCTCGAGATCTTTCACACTCTTCACTTCGACCAGCTCAACCGACACAAGCACCACATTTGTAAGCAGCCCAACATTCGCAAATAGTACGGCCTCGCCATTTTCTGCTTCGCCGACGCCGACGCCGACACAGCCACAGCCACAGCCGCAACCGACCGAATCAAGCCTACAAACAACTTTTACCATTGTTGTCGGCGGTGGAACAACCATGACAATGGGTCAGCCATCAAGCAATGTGCAACCCTCATCTACACCCTTTTCTACGACAACTATCGAGGTGCCAACGACCTCGACTTCGACTTCTACACACCACACTCGCCACTCCGCTGAAAGTTCCGCCCAAAGCATCCAAGTTATACCCCTTACGCTGACGTAATTGTTTAATGACGGTGGGAGAAATTAGTGGCAGACATGGATACTCTCCGTTTTTGTGTTTAAACGGGTGGATAAAGCTAATGTAACTACTTGCGAAGATATCTGATTAATGTTTCCAGAAATGATTACTTTTCCTTGTGGCAGCGTTGAAGAAAGGGAAATACCTTGTTCATATTCAGGAACCGGTACTCCCATTATAATGAGAATGTGGATCGTATTTAATCGTCATCTACACCGCAAGACTAGACCCATAACGACGAATATCGCGTGGTCTCTTCCCAATTTCTGCGTAGTGGTGAAGCCTGCCCTCGGATATACCTTCTCCCGATCCGGATACCACACCAAAAAAACCCGATCCGATCTTCAGACCTCCACCACCAAAAGATTCAACCGAACATCCACCGAAGTTTCGGCGTATCGATTTCTTTGCTGGCCGCAAACTAAGCAATGTCTAACGTGCCGCAAGAGTCTGCGTATCCTCCTCCGCCAGAGGGTTACGAGAGCCTTGCGCCGACCAATCCACCTACTTTGCTCCCCGCGCCACCCTCTACCGATTTTTCCCAGTTACCACAACCTCAGACGCCCGTTCAACATGAATCGACTCCTCAAGGACGCTCTTCCGAGCACAAGGCGCCGCAGCCGAGACTACGAAAAGCTTGCGACAGTTGTAGTGCCAGGAAGGTGAAGGTAGAGCAATTGCTTGTTGAGGCCGAGTATCCTATTGTACTAACTGTCTGCAGTGTGATGAATCTGGTCCTCCCTGTCGCTCGTGTTCAGCTCTCGAAATCCCTTGTACTTTTGACCGCCCGAGTCGCCGACGAGGACCGCCCAACAAACATGCTGAGGCGATTAAAAGACAACGAGTAGACTACGGCTTCAACAATGCCAGCATGTCGGCCACCGCTGACGCTGCACAAAGCCTGGCTTCCCTTTCGACTCCGAACATGATATCAGCGGAATCGATATGTCGGATGGACGTCCTGCAGAAGCTAATTGATGACTACTTTACCTATATCCATCCATTGGTCCCTCTGCCACATGAACCGTCCTTTCGCAGTGCATTCAGCCAGCGACAAGATCGGGTGGACAAGAAATTTCTGGCTCTGGTGGCAGCAATGGTTGCCTTTTTGGTTTCATCCTTTCCAAGACGACCAAGGCAACTTTTTGACGCTGATATGTTGAGACAATTCCCGACTGCTGGTGCTGTTATTGATCGCTGTCGTATGGTGTGGCACGAAGCTCGCGGTCCTGATATTCTCGAGAAGCCTCTTTCTCTGACAGACTCCCTGACGAGCTACCTTATCGGGGGAACATTCAGCTACATGTTCGACATGCAAGGACTTCGACTCTATTTCAATCAAGCTGTTCAGATCATGGAAATCTTAGACCTGCGCAGCGTTGCACGGGGCTTACCGGGTAAGGGTAATAGTCACCAGTTTTACTCAAACGGAAACGCAAGCAGCGAGATCGATTACGTACAACAAGAACTGAGCCGTCGTCTCTTTTGGGTTCTTTACGTTGGCTATGCTTCTATTCATCAGTTTGGTGGGCTCGATGATGGCATCAACATTCCGCCTCAAACTCCCTCGAACATTTACCCGCCATTGCCGCAGGAAATTGATGACGCGAATATTTTCCCTGGGCAAATAGTTCGGCAGCCTGACGAGATTGTGTCGGAACTGACAGGGTTCAACATTAACGCAAAGATATTGTCTACGTGCAACAATCTTACGGCATGGGAATTTGCATTCGGCGCAAATAACCTCTCTGATTGGGAACAGCAAAAGGCAATGATCCTTCAAGCACTTCACGATGCGAAGAAGGCGACTGAAGATATTCGCTCGGAGCTCGTGCTTTCGTCTGACTCGTCTCAGAGCCAGTGGAGTCAGAACATGAACGGGCAAATAGACCAGACATTGCATCCTAGACAGATCCAATACGAGATCCAAAAAGCTAACATCTACGCGTCTCAGCTGGCAACTAGGTCCTATCTTAGCGAGAAATATTGGAACATGAATGAGGCTCGACTGAACGCCATTGCTGGTACCGATCCAGCAGATGCAACTGTTGATACGAGGCTACGGGGCGACGACCAGACCCAGTTGGCTGATTCGCATGAAGACTACATGACAGCCGAGCGAGAGGAGATCTTCAAGGATCTCGCTCTGCTCTTGCGGAGTGTCTCACAGGTCAATATGGAACCGAACAGTCTCAGCTTTGTAAGTACAAACCATCATCTATCCTCTCCTCTCACCTACTCTCATGCCTGACCACTATAAATCTAGTGCCACAAGATCCGCGCCGTCGCCTCGACGCTCGTTTCAGTGCCGCGCTCCCGCATGGGCATCACATCGCTCAGCCAAAATGCTGTACAGTCCTATCTCGATGGTATTGTTGACATACTCAACAAGCTCGAGCGACTGGGGACTGGTATGATCAAAGGCTCTGCGGCGGTAGATGGAGGGGTCAGCGAAGGAGGTCAAGGTGAAGTCTTCAGTCCCGAGACTATTGAAGATGCGGCATTGGTGAATTGGGCGAGCTTAAGGGAGCATCAAGAGCGCTTTATCCGAGAGAACGGATTCATGGGGACTCTCTGACGGGTCGCGCGCGCGAAAGCTGGAGATATGATAGGATTGGGAGCGAATCAGCGATGGATATGAATTACGGAGCGAAATTTGTGTTTCCAGGTGCGAATTTTTGACTTTGGTTCTTGGTGCAGGCGATGTTGTGGATAGGAAGGGGCCCTCACCCGCTGTATGACAGACAGCCCTTTTGAGTTCTTGAACTGGGGGCGTTTGCTTCTGCATTCCATTCGCCAAGGCCATCTGCGGTTTCAATGCCAAGAATCACATTCAGACTTCGTTTCCTTTCCGACCAGCTGCTATTCTGACTATTCCCACTCCAACTCTTTAGCGTGGGCATTTCATCAAGCTCGTTGCATCACTTTACTTTGCTCGAACGCTCGGAGAGCTTACCAATCATCGTGTGTTCCTCAATCTCGTCCATCCATGCATGCAAAATCCCGAACAAGCTTGTGCTCGACGCATCTAGCCCGCATTTTTCCACACACACACACACACACACACACACACATTTTTGTCACTCGGCGTCCGCTCCGTCAAGCGTTTCTCCAACCCCTAGGTGTCACTGTCACACTTGGGCCTCTGAAAGGAAGCTATCTTACATGAAACGGAACAGAGAGACTAGAGTGTGCTCTGCTTCTCTGCATCCAAGCCACTTGCCGAGGAACACGTCTCGGAAAGGGATACGTAAAGGTAGATGAGGAATTATTGAAGCTGCGATAAAAAGTTTGGAGGTTTTTTCATATTCGGAGTTTAGAGGGCAAGAGAGAGGTATGGCGGGAAAATAGAGAGAGAGAGAGACCATTAAGTTGTGTAATGGTCCATACATCATCCTTTTTTCAGCGGTAAGCTATATATAATAAGACCGGGTATCGCAGAACGTAGAGCAAATATGTAAGAGAAGGTTAGGACTTTGCCAAAACCCGAGTTCCGGTATGTGTGTATGCACAAAACAGCCGCTCTCCCCCCCTCTCTCCATACAGTCGGCTGCTAATTCAAGCAAACTCCAAATGGCTACTCAGCGGCCCCTCCAACGCCTCCTCCCTCGCGCTCTCCAGCCACTTCTCGATCCCGTCTCCCCCACCCCTCTCCGCCTCCCCCGCAAACCCGACCCTCTCCCCGCTCAAGTACCCCAGACATATGCCGCTGATCTCAACCCACCGCCCCTCTGACAGCCTCTTGACTATATTCATGATGCGCCCGACCCACCAGCCCATCCATCCGCGGTCGGTGTTCCAGTCCTCGTCGCCGTAGAGGAGGATCCATGTCAATGCCTCGATGCTGACGTGCCAGTCGAGTTCCTGCTCGACGATCCGCAAGGTCAGATTTTTGAGAAAGGCTTCTGATTTTTCGGTGGCTTCGGACTGGGACGTAGTGGTCGTGGTGGAGTGGGAGATATCGAGCAGGACGGCACAGAGGTAGAAGGCGGAAGCGAGGCGGCAGCAGGATTGGATATAGTCCGGGTCGCGGACGCCAAGGCGGGGGCCGGGCGCGGAGGTGAGGAGGGCGTGAAGTGGGGATGGAGGCGTGAAGGTGGAGTAGCGGCGGGAGGGGGAAACAGGGGGTGTGGAGGGGGTGTTGTGGTGTAGATGGCGGAGGAAGGTGAGGAGGGAGTCGGTGGCGTGAAGTGTGTCGGCAAGGGGGTCAGAGGGCGGAGGTGGTCGGGTGAGGAGGGGCGAGGATGAGCGTGTGGTGTTGGTGGAGGTGGTGGATAACTGGTCGGGAGAGACGGTGAAGGAGGGTGAGGGGGTTACTGGCCGGAGGGCGGAGGGGTCATAGCCGGTCATTGTTATGAGGACCCTATTGGTAGAATTATTAGTAAGATTGGTAAGAAAGTAGCGGGTGTCGTGTTTCACGGGCAGGGTGTCAAATAGCATAGGTGTGTGCTTGGGGCACGGCGCGACCTCAAATAGAGTCATCAAAGCCATTTGTTGCCAAGGGAAAATTGCGTGCCAGGTAGTCCGACTGATTGCAAAGCTTGGAAAGGGAAATGGCTGGACTCGTACCATGGGGGGTAACTAAAATCACAGAAGTAGTGAGACACAGGTCCAACCTACGAAAAACAAGCGAATTCCGAGGTTTACTTACCAGTTCATATATGTCTGTAAGCGGCGGTTACTACCGACGTCAAGTTTGCCAAGTAGATTTGATAGCATCGATGTCGCTGCTCGCATATGAATCCAGGCCGCTCTACCATCACCAAATCGATCCTAATACTGTCTCAGCAATGCCTTGTTCCGCGGGGGGGTTTCGATCCAGCTTACCTCGCAGGACGAAAGAGAAAGCATCGCCACCATGACATCCAAATGCTGGCTGTGCTTTTTCACACCGAAAAAATGCTCTCGTAGCCGTTGAAGTGACTGAACTCGGTGCTTCACGGACTGTGCCGAATCCCCCCGGCCGTGTAACCTGGCGAGATGGCCTGCTGCAAATGCAAGCGCTGTGGCTTGGAAAGTGATTGGATCTCGTAACGAGACGGGCATTATTACATCTCTAGTGGGATTGAACCCAGCACTTCCGGAACGTATAACCTTGCCGTTGAAATTGGCCATTAGCTCTGGTACTATTGTGACATCTGCGGCTTTGTCAGTTTGCTTGAGTTCTAGGATGCGGAAGATGAATGACAGACAATGGTCCACGAGAGGAACGTCCTCGTCATCTAATAAAACAGGTAGTGATTGGAAAGGGTCTCTTCTTGATGTCGTCAATGGAGTTTGAGCTTGGCCCAGCGGCGAGCGACTGCTACTTCGGTCTGGGATAGAAGTTCGGGTTGAAGCGCTGTGTAGGCAGTTCTCGTCAAGCTCGCTTGGAGATCTCTGCAATGAGCATCGCACTCTCGATTTCTTGCGGATTAAGCCCTTCTGCTCAGCCAGCCGAAGCTCCAGAGAGAACTCGGGTCCTTGAAAGTCATGCGTTGGAGGTAAGGGCTCAGGCTCGGGCTCGTTCGGAGACACCAAAGGGAGTTTCTTCTCGGGACGTTCCGTTGAGGTCTGTCGTTCCTTCGGTTGTCTAACACGGGCTTTGAAAGGCTTCCGAATCAGCTCAGTGGCTGCCGCAGCGTCTTCTGGCCTCGAACGTTCCTGGGGTTCAACACCGTCACTGCGCTCCTTCCGTCGTTGGCGCATGAACTCGCGCATAACATGCGCTCTAGCTTGGCGACGGGCATTGCTACTACTGACGTCAACAAATTCGAATCGAGTCGTTTCTGACTGAGAGTTTGTTGTTGGGGCCTGGCGATCCTGATCGGAATCGGCGGATAGATCTGGAGTTGGTATTCTCGAGCTATGGGTTTGAGAGGAACGACGGGATTCTCCGTTGAGTCAGTATTCACATACCAGTATCAACATTTACCTCGGAAGCGAAATACCTGCTATTGAGCGACCATCGTCAGTCCGCTTCTCGGTCATGTCGGTCAGATAGTATTGACCGATCTTAGATGCGCTTTCACAGTCCCTTAGAGACTTCTGACTGCTTCTGCTGATACATTGTCCGGACAATATATTTCTCTTTCTAGTAGCCCGTCGGCGACAATGAGGAAAGGCGGTAACTTCCGTCAACGAGTGTTGGCGGAGACCAGTCAATCTATGTGTTGGTCGCACGGGAGCGCTAATACGCGACTCTGCCGCTGTCTGTTTGCACCAACGAGAGATTAGAATTGAAGGAGGCGCATAGATCAACCTGATAGAGAACCAAAATGGGCTATCGACCAAACGGGAAATTTGGCAGTATACGAGAAAGGGAGAAACTCAAAAGGCGAAGTGGTCCTCTGGCATACGCAACGAGAGATGGTCTATCATGTTAATGATCAAAGGTTCGTCGGCCTGGGCGTCCATTTGGCCTGGTGTTTGGCCCCCAGGTGACGGAGGTTGGAGAACGAGTTGCGAGCAGGCGTTTGCAATAATGGATCGGCGGCCAGGACTTTGAACGGCGTGGCAGCCTTATTCCTGGACCAGTAAAGCTACTCAGGGCTAGGATGGCCGCCATGCAGGACATCCCCGGCACCATTATCGGCGAGCTAGCGCTTATCCGTGTTAAAGCATTTTTCATCGACGGCTAAGGAACGTGCGATTGACTAACGGAAGATTCAATAGAACGTGGCGCCGACGCCGGGCCACCTTGTTGCGGGCCAGGGACCCAGGGTAGTGTGGTTTTCCGGTTAATTGCCGCTTGCGAGCAATTAGATTGTAGATGGGCGACGACGAACTAAAACGAAGTGCAGGGCACGGTACAAGCCTTGAAGCGGGCGTGACAAGGCTGTAACATCTATGGTGAGGACGGTTGTGGTGAGGTTGGGATAAGGTCCTCGGCAGCCGGCAACCTCTACCGACTCCTATCTTATCTTATCCTTTTTGTAGGACAATACATGGGGTCAACTGAAGCCACTGAATCGTTCCTTGCAGTTGGAATCACCCTTTTCGAGACACTGTTTGGGGTAAGGCAGACTCTTGTCAAGACGGTGACTATCTAGTAAGCCATGCGGCCGTTTCCCTTAGATTCTTCTCAGACCCAGGCCCGAAGGTCGAGGATCCAGAGGATCATCAACTCATTCAGTTCAATTTCATCACTTGAAGGCAAAGCTTCAAGATCTCAAATGACCCGCGTAGAATTTACACACCTAAGGACGAATCTGCCAGATTGATGTGATATGCCATGTACTTTACTTCTTCCCCATCGCGCCACGGCTACTTCGTGCCCGGAAACTACCTTCGAATCCTGGCCTCTTCAAAGGCTTACTAGCCGTCCCCTTGCCCTGGCCGTCCTTCTTCCCTTTCCCTCCTCCTTTCTCTTCTCTTCGCTTTCTAAGGTTCTCCTCCCGCTTTCTCTGTTTCCCCTCTATCGACTTCTGTACCCCCCCCCTTCGATCTTGCCATTCTCTAGTACTCTTCCCCTTTTGACTCTCCTTTCTTTTGAGTGCCTTTTTCAGTAGGCTGGTATCATCACGCACCTTCTCCCCTCTTGCACGCTTGTTGGCATTGGCCCACATATCTTTCTCTGCGATCTTGGCCCTCTTTTCCTCATCCAAGGCTGAGACTCTATTCTGTTTGGCTTGGGCTGACCGAAGGGCTGTGGCAGGGTCTGAGGGGCCTCGCTTGCATTTTGACCCTAACTCGGTCATTTGTGACCCATCTCCAAACGCTACTTGCCCGAACGTGAAACTGTTGCTACCAATATCTGACGCAAGCGGGGACATTGGACTTGCCAGAAGGCTTCCACTGCCGCCGGGAGAAAAACGTTGGGCCATCTCCTCATCCCGCTTTCGAGCTTCTTCCTCTTTCGCTTGACGACGGAGCTCCTTCTTGTGAGCCCGACGCTGTTCCTCTTTTTTGCGGCGTGATTCAAGTAGCTCTTGCCGTGACCGTGCTGGTCGTCCATTAGGCCCATCGGCATTGCGGGCTTTCCGAAGTGCCTCGATCCTGACAGCTAAGCGTTCTCGGAGTTCAGCCGCGGAGGGTTTTGGCTCTTGAGCAGTCTTCGAATGAGGAAGCTCTGGTCGGTCATTCAGATTTATTGTTGGACCAATATTTGACTTCATCCCTTGGGAAGCCAGCGAATTTTCAGCCTGAGCTTGTGTAGAGGAGATAGACGATGATCCAGAATAAGCGGGTGAGCTTTGAAACGTATCGAAGGTGGACGAGCGTGCTTCAGGAGATGGAGAGGCTGTAGATGCCGATTTGCGTGCATCAACGACTCTAGGGGCAGATGTTGTAGTCTCATTTGAATATCTACCGCCGGTTTCTATTCCCTCCTGAGTCCCTCGGTAGCCCTTATCGCTTTCCAAAATTTGACTTGAATTCGTGTTCCTTTCTTGGAGGGTATGAAGCTGCTTTCTTAGTGTCTGACTCTCTTGTTTCTGGTTCTTCTCAGATCGCCTTTTCTTGGGCTCGCGAATTGCGGGTTCCAGGTCTGTCTGTTGTTGACTTTTGGCAGAATTTTGGGCTCCTAGCTCGCGAAGACCTGAAGTGCTATTTCCTTCTTTCTCTCCAGTATCTTCACCACTGTTATCAGGTCTTTGCGTCCTTAAGCGTTTCACGCCTCTCTGTCTTTCCGCGCTAGACGATCTTGCAGATAAAATTTCATTTCCTTCAAGCTTTCTTTTCCAGGCAGCAGCTTCAGCGCGCTCATCGAGGACATTTTTGGCGGTTTTGTAGTTGTTTGGGTTCAGCTTTGCTCTTCTCGCGGCCTGCTTCTGTTCTTTCGTCTGCTTCTTCCGCTGCCATTGGTCCTGCCAGCTTGCTTAGCGAAACTGCCATGGTGGAGACATGAACGAATGTGAACGAGGTGACTAACGCTCACATCTTCACCGTAGTAGAGTTTGGCGGGAATGAGGGATAGCAAGCCATCGAATGCCTCTGCGTGCTTGCGAAGTCGCTCCTGAACTGCGTTAGATTGCAAATACTCCGGTAGAGAGTTCGGCTCACCTCGAGTTCATCCGTCATATTCTAGATAAAGGCTATGTCTAGGAGCTCGGGGTCGGAGCAAAGCTACCAATACTCTCACAATTTGTCTTGCTAAACTTTGGTAGACTTGAGTGCTGTGTGTGGGGAAATCTTGGCGACGCTTGTTGACCTGGTCTTGGCGTTGAAGCTCCGAATTGAAGATTTTCTGGAGAGCCTGGTCAAGCTCGACACTGCGTAGAATTTTCGCAAGACAGCTGCTCAAATGATTGTTAGACAAACTTGCGCTCGGAATGGTACTAAAATGCGCTCCGCATTTATGAAGATCTTCACTGACGGCGAAAAAGGTCGGAGCGCGCTCCAAGTTCCTAGGAGAAAAACCCTCTCCCGTTGCCTCTCTAGCCTTAGCGAACCTTCGTCCGCAAGCAAAACTTATATAGAGCGCTCGATCGACCTGACATCGCTTGAATCGCAAAATGCGGAGTTGCAATTGGAAAAATCGAGCGAAGCCAATCTAGCATTACAGGCCAAGCTTGAAAGGATAACCCGGCGACTAGCTCGATCAACACAGATAGCCAAGTCAGAGAAAGAGTCTACCGACCCACGTCAAAGGCGGCATGAACGGATGCAAGCCTTTATTGAGCAACGGCGCGCACAACAAGAGGCCCATTCATTGGGTAGCATAAATCTGCCTGGTATCTATCCGGACCATCACCTCCAAAACCCTGCACCTTCCTCCCAGGTCACACTTCCTGATCTCCTCGCTGCAAAAACACACCTTGGCCATGCGACCTCTCTTTGGCACCCAGGGAACAGCTCGTATATCTTTGGGATCCGGGATGGAATCCACATCATTAGCCTTGAGCTTACACTAGCACATTTACGACGTGCCTGTCGGGTTGTCCAAGAGGTTGCACGCTCAGGAGGCCTCATCCTGTTTATAGGAACGAGATCTGGCTTCCGAGACATCGTCGTCAAGGCTGCGAGTATGAGTCAAGGGTACCACATCTTCGACAGGTGGACACCTGGGTCTCTGACGAACGGCCAGCAAATTCTTGGACACTGCCGATTGAAAGTGGTGGACGCCATGGATCAGGAGATGGAAGCGTATACAAAGAAGCTCGAGGACTATCCTGTGGTGCGACCTGACCTTGTTGTCTGTCTCAATCCCCTAGAGAACGAGGTCTGTCTGCACGAATGCGGTCTTTACAACGTGCCTAGCATTGGCATTATTGACACGGACACAAACCCAGCATGGGTAACGTATGCTATTCCGGCTAATGACGATAGTCTGCGATCTGTGACGCTCATTACAATGGCGATGGCTGTGGCTGGCCAAGAAGGCCAGAGTATGAGACTTGACGCTGCTAAGAAAGGAGAGATGACCTACCAGCCGGTAGATCTCAGCGGCTTGACTAGTGTAACTGAAGGAGAGGAAGAAGAAGGGCAGGAGGAGGACGTGACGGAGCAGGAAGATGGTTATGATGGACAGTATCCGAAGATTGACTACAGTAAACTACACGACCTGGCGGCCAGAGGCGCAAGAATGGATGATCTGGATGACGTTGCGAAGGAACTTGCGGCCGGCAAGGCCTTGGATGAAATCCTTTCACCTGATGTGTATGATGAGTATAAGGAACATGTAGTCGATGAAGAGGAGAACGATGGGAGGCATGAAGTGGAGAAGTAGGGGGAGGGTGATCTGCATGGTGACTTGGGCGACAAACATGATGAGCTAGACCTCAAGGACTTGGAGAGCGAAGGTGATCGGAACAAGGAGGGGCCACCTGCAACGGACACACCACCGAAAGGGTCAACTTGATTCTATTATCCTGGCCTCGAAACACACCCGGGATGGACGTAAGGGACAGAAAATAGTACGTTCGCCCAAAAACACGCGCTAGAGGAGTAGTTTCCACCACCGTGGAAAGCGAGGGTCAAGAGGATGAGATATAGGAGTAGAGTCAGGCTAGAGAGACGCCATGTATTAGAAAAGAACACCAATATATCCACCCCAACATCTCAGACACAAGTTACAATAACAATTCCCTCTAGGTCTCTCATCGACCGGACTCCCATCAAGCTGTCTCAACGAGCACAGCCTTTTGCATCCAAGGCCGAACATAGCAAGGCTGACAAGGCCTCCCTGCGCAACAAGGCTCGCACTCGCATTCCCCTTCGAGTACGCGTGCCCCACGCCCCACTGTGATATAGAAGAAGAAAAAAAGGGCGACAGACGAGCCCTGCATCGGGGCATCTTGTCTCCGACTCGCCGATCTCCGCTTTCCGAGCAACACCCCTGTTTCCACGCGCCCAAACTCTAAACCATGAGCTTAATTCCACTCCGCCCCCAATATCTGCTAAAGTGAGACAACAGGCCCACGATCCTTTGAGGCCTAATGGGGCCCATAGTTTCGACCCATCACGGCGAATTTTTTGGATTGCCTGATGGCTTGTACGTACACTTTTTAACGACGATGCAGATTGTCATAGGTGGATTTGAGTAAGGAGCAGAAGCCCTGGGATAAACCAGTCGCAGCAGCATGGATTTGCCCGATCATGCCTGTGAAATAAGGCGTGCGAAACCCACAAGCTTGACATCCGGCCGTCGGACGAGTTATGAGCACATGGATCGATGGTCTCGCACTTCCGCGGAATGCTCGATGCAAGATCGAACAATGCTGTCAGCCTTGCAATTGAGACGGCTCGTCCATCTTTCCCGAAGTAATGAGCTTAGTGCCTGCCCACAAATCCCCTGTTCGCTTTTCTGGGCGTATCAGTGTTTGCTTTTTCCGGATGAGTTTCACGAACCGAGATGGGGCGATGGGTATCTGCATGACGCGGCCGTTCTGGAAGCTCTCCGTCGTTTAATTGTGCGTTTCCGCGCAATGCCGGTGCTGGGGATAAATCGCAGGGTAGTGTTCCATCGCCTCTGGAGCGTTCGAGATCTAGCACCGTTTGTTCCTATTTTAGCGTCATTTTTGGTACAGTCTCTTTAAGGATAACAAATCTATCTGATTTGAGAGCTCCACGAGCGCCGCAGCGTTGATTGGAATGGATTGAGGATCCGCGCAATGTTTGCTGCCAATTTGGGAACTTGAAATAGATTGTGAGTACGCTTGACCTTCTTTTTCCTGACGAGCCTTCGCTGCTGCACGTGCCCATCAGGCAAGAACCAATGCATGGTGAGCCGATACTGTAAATCGAAATCTAACCAAGCATTGACGATGCCGGGGCAGACCAAGACCGCGGGATCATCTCGAAGGTCGGTCCTCATCGCATACCTGGTGGGACAAAGGATCTCTGTCTCCGTAGGCGAAAATACCGTCACCCACTTCTCGACTTTGCTATGGTCGCCATATCGCAGCCATGTCATGTTGCAACAACTACACCAGCGCACTGTTTTCGGCCACCTAGCGGTCGGAGGGTGGAATGGTATGCCAACAAGATCTTCACTCTCGGAAAGTGTAGCGGGACTCGGGACTTGGAATGGCTCTTTCATTTTGAAAGCCATTGCAATTGATAATAGAGTCTTAGATGCGATAAAAAGGTGCAGACAGTCATCACTGAAGGGCACGTAAAAATAGTCAAGAATCAGATAGAGTATGTCCAAGGGCAGAGATTCCAGGCGGCTTTTCGGACTTTGTGTTGCCAAATTTATGCTCTGTAGATACCATTAGAAGGCTTTCAAAGACATAGTGTAGGAGCAAGCATGACCGTACCATAGGTATAGTAATTATTGACCGAGGTGTAAGCTGGTTTGTGGATGCATAGCCGGCCATCGTAATTACCTTAGGAGCTAGTTTGAGTGGCGGCGGTTTTGGTGGGAAAGGCAACAGTTGAGGAAGCATCTGATTTATGCCCGTACGATGTAGAGCATAGTGGTGGATATAAGGACTTCTGCACATAGTGCGATAGAAATCTCGGGAGTGGAGCCAATCTTGATTTTCCATACCACTAAAAGCAACGCAAATATTGGTGATGGCTACGAATTGAATCTCTTCGAAGTATGGAGATTATGAATATCTGAAATCTGAGAAAGAGATCTTCTAGCCTTGGAAACGTGGCATTACCTATAGGGACAAAATTACGCATTTCAGGTCAAGTCATCTTCTGAGTGATAACAGATCCTGTCGGCATGGAGAGCAGATTTTTAGACACCGTGCCGCAAATTCAAAATCAAAGCGGTCAGCAGCGGAAGAATTCAGAGAAATATTAGAGGCTGCCATAGGTTGCCATCCATCCAGAAAAATCTGCATATAGGAGTTGCAAATCCACATGGGGACAGGCAGCAGCCAACAGCACGTCTTAGTCTCTTACCGTTGAGCGTGGCCGCAACGTGCGTGGCGAGTTGCAAGACTTATAGAAAGCTTTCTCTTGGCTTCTGCGTTTAAGCATAGGTACCGAGCATAGGTGCTTCTCTTTAACGATAAAGTCTCAGATTGAAAATGTGGCTCCACGGATATGCAACTAGGTAGCGTGGACAAAGGGCCATCTGGGCCCGCCGACCTCATCGTCAAGAGTGGGATAGATTTGGATCGGAGAATAGGCACGCGCACAGTCGTGGCCATCACTGGCAGATTTGTACGTGTCAAAGGTCTGTAGACGAGTAAATGTGGCACATATCATGATTTTTCAGTGATCGCAGATGATGCGTGAGTACGCAGATTCAGCAAGGATCATATGGACCACGACGGGGAACACAGGCTAACTGTATGCACGCCTACAACAAACATACAAAGACGAGGTCGCGATCCACCGAACAGACTATCTATAGCTAAAGCTACAAAGTTAAGCTTCAGTCCGAGGTGGGGAAGACTCTGAAGAAAAGTATACGGTGGATTCCTTGTATGAGCTATGAATGAAAGTCCGAACAGTGAGAGCGAGGGCAGCTCCAGCAAGTCCAGGGAGAAAAAAGTGCATAGTCTCAAGAAGACTCTTTCGCGACAGCACGACCGGGGAGCATGCCTCAGAGCTGCTTTAAAGAGCGCTCTCGGTATCAGGCTAGCTCCCGCGGGCTCACCACATAGCCTTCGGCCGGGCTGTTCGTCGAGCTCTGGGATGCGTCGCTGCTACCTTTAGAGGTGATCTTCGTAGCAATGCCGCCGTCTTTGGTGGTAAGCTGCAAATCCTGTATTCCCCCTTCATTCTTGTCACTCTTCTCGATAGACTCTCCGTCTCTGCTATTGGTCTCGACAAGCGAGATGCTGGCATCGTCTGTACGAGAATCCTGCGAGCTGCGGTTCTTCTTCTGGCTGACATCCGTCTCGCTCTGCTCGGTCCCGCTGCTGTCTTTGCTATCTTCTTTATTGTGGTTCAATTGCTCGGAAGCATTCACAAATCTTGGATGCTTTGGATCGGAGCCGTCTAGCACTCCCAACAATTCTCCCTTATCCGTAACAGGGATGACGTGTGGTCCCGTGCAACCGACCCAGTTGCCGCCCAATCCAAGTTCTTCGTGAGTCATGCGCTGAAGTTGAAGAGTGTCGCTACTAAACCATTCTATGCTACGGATTTTGATGATGCCACGTCTTTCGAGAAACACGATGATTGTCTCCAGAGAAAATTCGAGCCCAATAATGAAGAGGCCGAGGACAAGCAGAATGATCAGCCAGAGAGTGGAAAAGTTGGTGTAAGCGGTGGAAATAATTTTCTGTAGACGAATTAGTGGGTGAGTGATTATAGAGCATTGCCGAGTCGAGTCTATGAAAGCCATGTGTGGGAGTGGTAGGTCTGCCAAATTTTATGATCGACTCCAAAAAGACAATCTACGTACCTGATTCTTGCAAAGGTAGCGCTCTTCGGAGTTTTGCGGAGGTGCCCAGAAATATTGCAACATTCCAGCATTTCCTGGGCCTGTCGAAGCGTCAACGAGTAGTCCCTGAAATGTTGCCAAGATGATATTGTGCCAATTCTCGACTTCTATCTGCCACTGATCTGCTAGGATTGAGTCTTGATACTGATCGTATAGCCGAAACCTTGAAGTCAAGGCGGACGTTTTCAGCGTCGAGATTATTTCGTTGAGGAAATAAGTCGGAAAGGTCCAACTGATTATCCTATCTCTCTTCGTCCTGGGATCCGTGTAAGCGAAGTTAAGGTCCCTAGGACCGCCCCAGGGGGTGCAGCCATGCTCAGGTGCCTGAGCCGGGTCACAAGTCTGATATGACAATTTGCAGCCTAGTGCCGAAGCTGGTTCATCCGCAAAGAAAACGGGTATTGCCGTGATGTTGTCCGGAGTTACTGACTGCAAATCATGAGGAGCCCCTTGGTGAGCTGCATACCAATCATCGTCGACCGGCGAAGTGTAGAATATTCGATTGGCGGATAGGAAAATGACTACTGTGTCGCCATCACTAAGCGTAAGCTCCGGTATTGGGACGAAGGTCGATCTCTGAAGATTTGCAGACCTATTGTAGACCGAGTAGACTCTGGAACTAAAAGAAATGAGCCGAGCGATTTCTGACGAGCGTGACATAACTAACCTGATACCATAATCTGCTAGAGAAGAACTGCTATGCTGCCAGTCTATTTCTTTGGGGGATCGCTGCTCAACTTCGTAAGTGTAGTTAATAGCTTCAGCATCGCTATTACCAAGCAGCGTCTGAGCACCAAGAAAGTACCGCATATACGGCTTTTCTTGAGAGTGATTGACAGCCCTTTGACGATTCTCGGTAGAAAGAGGAGCGCAATGAGTTACCATGCGCAAATTGTATTGAGAGTCAGTGGGGCCGTTGACACCGAGATCTGCTTGGGAGTTAAGATACTCAGTGTCGAGATTGATATTTCCATTCTGATGTCGACAAATATCCCCTTGGAATGGACATTTGGCATCGCGATTGATGTTACTGGGAAGGCGTCTTTTGACGAAAGGCATACACGTATCTGAACTTGAGCTATTAGAGTAACATCTTTGGACGTAGTTGGCGTACGACGTTATCTTCTCTGCCATCCACGGATTATAGATGTCAGCAAACTGCTCCGCGCCTGGCTCCGCGTCAGGAGTGTATCCTGGTACCCCACAGTGAGGGGTTGCAATTAATACTTCATTTCCCATAGCAGAACTGATCTTTGATGATAACAAGCTGGCCGCTACTAGAGCGGCCGTGACGGAGATAGAGAATGCAATGATTGGCAACATTCGATATAGGGGACGATTTGCCCTTACGCGCCATGCTCACAAACTTCTTAGAAGCTTGATTAAACCTGCAGTGCCATCGCTAGCATTCCGTAAGATCGCTTGCCTTTGATGGTAGAGTCCGTCTTGAGGCACGTCCGGCTTTGCCAAAAGGAATTGATATAAAGCAAAACAGGCAAGGCGCCAAAGTCTAGAGCCTGCGAATGTAACGAACAAAGCGAGAAATGCGGTAAGGAGAGCACCATTGCGGCGCGTCATTGTGATCGTTGATCCCGTAACTTGGTTTCCGAGAGACCAGTTCACCCAGACACCCAGATATACAGGGTAGTCGACAATTGTGCTTGAGTCTGCCATGATTTTTGCTCTACTGGGAAATCAAGTCAGTCACAGAGTTGATAGGTTTCCAATGGCAGAGACAGGCCCAGGTAATTCACATATGTCTGGCTGCAGCTCTTACCTCGCTTCGAAGTCTTGGATGTATATAAGGGAATGGCGGCCAACGGATGCTAAGGCTGGACACCGCCCAGAGGATCACGCGACCTAGATTATCGTGCGATCTAGCCTTCGACGATTTGCGAAAAAACGATGTATTGCTGAAATAGTATTGAGCGGTAGCGGCGTAATTTCTTGTGCTCTTGGGAGAAGTGTCTATGTCGAGATTGTACCTGGATAGGAAGAACGATGTGCAACCTTGAAGTTAAAGCGCAGACAATCCATCTGCCAGATCTTTGGCCCAACAGCAGCCTCGACGCAAGAGGGCCGGGGTATGGGATCTTATGCAAATCTCCTGAGGTCAAATCTAGCGCATCCCTCGTCGCTTGTCGGCGCCAAGTTGCTGCGAATCTGGCGGTCCGTGACATTCCTGGTTATTCACATATACTCGTCTCCCTTCTCTCACGATCGATGAGTGGGCCAAGACACCGGTCCTGCGCCCAAATTTCTGGCGGCATCTTCCGTAGGCTTGAGGCGACTCTTCGGATTTCCGGTCTGAGCAATGATAGATCAGGGGCCAGAGAAATAGCAATCCTAAGACTCTCAAGTGGCAAATAAGTGGAAGGTTAAATTGACTGTGAGTTCTAGATCGGTGGTGGCACGTATGCACAGCTGTCTGTAACCTTAGTCATGATGGGGCCAAACGAACATGAAGACAAGATGTGATTTCCATCGGCTACTACGCCCATTTTGAACAATTGCGTGGCTGCCAAGAGAGTGGGCGGAAGAGGCCTGTCGCTGATTTGTGTAACAAGTTCTTAGGGCTGACAGGAGCGGAAGATTCCCCAAAGTCTTGTACCTTGCCGTCGTGATAGGCACTCTCCCAAAAACCAAGGCGGATGATTCCGTGATAAGAATGCGGAAGCCAAATGATTAGGCGGGACGCGTGGCGTAGGTGATGATCAGCCCTATGTTAGTCCCCTCCAGACCGACTGAAGATTGAAGTGCCATTATGGGAAGATGCCGAGCGAAGGATCGAATCTGAGATAGACCGTCGCGTTTCCGGTGACGGCGCGTTCTTGGCGTTGCAGAGCGGGGAAGGTGGCGCGAGCGTGCCAAGAGAGCATCGTACACTTCGCGTTCTTCCGAGCTCGATGTTATGAGAGAATAATTTCTGTCTGTCTCTATCAGCCGCGCAAGCTATCGTTAAGGCCTCCCCGCGATCCAATCTAGCAGAGTATTTTTCCATAGAGAACGTATGCTAAATCCTTCCGGTCCATCAACTTGCACACACGAAGCAATCGGATGCTGTCAATTCACAGCCGCACTGGGAGATCACTTCTGCTAAGAAGCTAACACCTGTCGTCGCAGATTATTTGAAGGAGCTCACTGGTTGCTGCCGCCGACCGGTGCTTGTATCGAGGTGGCCTGTGCCAACCCTCCGACACCTTTGCTGACAATTCTTCTTAAGTAAGCGACAACTTGGGCAATCTCCGTCGGATGCCTGACGATCACGGACTTATTCCCCTGTGCCGGTCCAGCAGAGTTCCTGTCCGTACGACGGGAAGACCTAAGTGCTTGAGATCCCTCGGACCCCTGCGCCACTTGGCAAACGCACCGTTATCAAGACTCATTTAAACTCATCCTGGGCTACAATTTGGATATGAATGCCGACCCTGTGGGCATTTTGATGGTCATAACTCGCAAAACATGAGAGCGCAAAGGACCTTTGCGATTGACACAACCCCCTCAAAGGGTTTCACTTCTCCAGGAAACCCTTTGTTAACAGCCATCGGCGCTTCCTCCCCTTTTCCGGTGTAATACCACCTCTGCGTTTTTGGGGATGGGGGTTAAGATTGCTCGTGCCGGCCTGGTTAAGCTTAAATTAGGATGGCGCGGATCATCCTCCACCTCCCGAAAAGGCTGCTAATTTCTGACAGTAAAAGTCACCCCACAGAGACAAAAACTTCCTATTTCTTCCCAGAGAGTTTTTCAAAGAAGATAGCTCGAAAGACCTCCCACGTCTACAATGTTCTCAAAGCAACTTCTCCTTGACCGATCGCCAACAGCCTAATTCTGCCTGCAGAAGGCACGGGCAAACGAAGTTTTCGGAGGTATCGACCGTACTCAACATCGAATGCCTTAGGAGATAATAGAAGTCAGCGTGGCTACAATTTCAATAACACGGCAACTCCGATTTCTGACTACTGCGCTCAGGCTGGGTTGTGTAGAAGACCGATCGAATGTTGCCTGAAGATCGTCCGCCAGGCAGGCAGACTATTAAGGCTCTGGAGGAACAGTTTGGACAATCGCTGGTCGAGATGAGGGTATCTACGACATAGGCGCTCTCCCTTGCTCTACAACACCTTCAGGGGTGATTCTCGCTTTTGGACCATGCTGGGACAGCCAAAGTAGGACATCGCTCGTTAGATGCGATTCCTAATCGGAATAGACTTCTGGAGTAGTTAGCACGTCTGAATTACTTGTAACACTAGAGCTTCTACAATCTAGACCAAGTAGATACATAGCGATACAAATTGCATCTTTCAACGCACAAATGTATCAGCGATAGGATCAAACCGGCAGCCCCGAAGAAAGCTTTGTTTCGATACAGTGCACACCAACACAGCATGCGGATCTCACAGCTCATCCTGGCTACCGATATCCATCCTATGAATAATGCCCTTTCAGAGCAAACCCGGCCGCAGAATTCTCCACTCCGCAATGACAATGCGGTCAGACCATGTGGCACTTTTCCAGACATTTTCAACACTGGCAGCATTTGCAGTACGTGCTGGTTCCGCAGTTGACCTCCTGTAACCAGACAGCCTCGTCAGCGATCATAAACAAAGAAAGCTCGAAGTCACAATGTTCCTGCATATCAAATGCAAAGTGTCTGCAATCATCATGCCCCACCGTATGAGGGTTGGACTCACAGTGCAGCAGCAACCGCAAAGACAGTACCAGCCGCAGTCGCGTTTGTCCACACGCTTCTCCAACAGGTTCTCCACCGGGCTCACATCTCTTTTCGGGCCGCAGTTTTCGGCTCGTGGTTCAAGTCCAAGGTCTTGAGGGGCCGTTATGCCTGGGGGCATGGCGACGGTGAGGGAGACCGAGAGGGCGAGGATGGTCGCGGAGAGAAGGTTGAAATGCATGGTGGGAGAGGCGGTTGAGGCGGGAGGATCTCGAGTACTTAAAACTTGACAGGAGGGGATGTTGAATAGGCTAGATAAAGGCTGTTTCCTCGCCGAACAGGTCTGAACGCAAAGAGAAGAAGAACTCGTCCACCACTTCACCAAACATCTTTTCGAGCGAAGGAGGAAGTGGTCATTTAAACAGCAACATGCACTTCGGCCTATCACACCACCCTTACCTTTAGCCAGGCACCGTTGCCACTGCGGGAACACAAAGACGATCAATTATTAGACATTAGCTGGTCCCTGAGATGAGACTGAGGGTCCATCCACGCATAGTAGCTTAATTCCGTCTGCATTTGTAAAAGGAGAGTCGTTGAGAATACAACAAGCAGGAGTAAGAAAGAGCCAATCTTCGGAGACAGAGGAAGCATGTTTTCGAGCAGCAGGACTCTATTGGCGACCTAAATGGCAGGCTAATGACTTCGAAACAATATGGAAGAAATGTTCACTCTCAAGCATTGCAAGTCTTGCTCTTGTGGATGGTCAACCGTCAGCTTCAGAAACGGTAGATTGGGGCGGGAGCGGAATCTTTGGGGGCCTGCCGAGCCGCGGCGGGTCCGCCACGACTTGTTCGGACAAAAAAGCGAGGTGGCTTTCGACGAAGCATGTCCATCTGGTTAGAGCTCCCGCCTAACACTGAAAGTAAGCAAATGCTAGTCTTTTCGTGCCTGGACACAAAAGCTTCGTTTATGCCCTACGGATACCGGAGGAAGCTACCGTTCCGCTGCTGACACACCTTCTCTAGCGTTCATGTTCATTCAAAGCTGTAGGGACCTCAATCGTTTGGTTTACTGGCACGTCGCCATTCAGGAGATGGAGGATATACCTGTCCATGTCTCCTGTAGACGGTCTAAAAGGGTGAGTGTCATTCCCTAGCAGCATTTGGATGAGGAGAGCATCTTACAAAAAGTTCTTGAGACAATCTGGAGCGAGGCGGAGGAGGTTTTCACATTTCGCTACTCTCTAGCATTACAGCTCTAGCCTGCTCACCCTTTGTGAGGTCCTTGTATGAGTAACTCCTCTCACAAAGACGCTCGCTTTACCCGGTGAAACATATGCAGGGAGGTCAGTGAGCAATTCCTATTAGAAGTGTTGTCGGAGAGATGAAAGTAAATGTAGCGGACAAATATTAATAGAGGCCAATTCATGCTCTTGGACATAAGTTATGGAATGATTCCTTGAAATAGGCGATCCACATTCTTCTGCGCGTGCGGAAACATTCTTGGCTACCTTCAGAGCGACATTTCATTCCCGTTGGCAAAAAAGTTGTCGATAAGCAGCCGATTGCGTATACTATTCAGAGTCCCGGAGAGCCCTAAAAATCGCTCTTAAAGCTCATCGACTTTTCTTTTCTCTGAAATACCACCCTGGAGGTCGTCGAGTGATTCTCACCAAAATTCACATCTATGAGACAAAAGAATTTTCCCTGGAAGCTGTTGCATATATCGAGGGTTTACTGTATCCTCTGCTCGGCAAATATGACCAATCGGCCCTAAGACCAAATGAAATGAGAGGTCACGAGGGATGTTGACGGCGTCTCTATCGCTTGCGAGGCAGATCGTCCATAGAAATCTCTCCCTCAAAAACTCGAAGTAGTGCAAGCGCGTCGTCTTCGGGCCAGCGCAGACTCCATTCAGAATGCCGAAAGGCACGAGGTGGTTTACCGAGGCTTCCAATTTCGTCGTCCCCATATGGGTAAAGGCCGATGATATAGGCCTCATCATAGTCTTCCAAACACCAGACTAGCGGAGCGGGGGTAAGGATCCGGTCGCAAAGTTTTAAATTGACCCAATCAGCAAAGGCATCAGCCATAGTTTTCTCTTCTTCCTGGCGTTCAAAGCTGACTCGAACAAGGCAATGCATCTCTGCATGGTTTCCGCTGTAGAGAAGAAGTCTCCATCCGCTATCGTCAGATCCAGCAGAGCTATTGTCATCTGCATTGGCGAGACGAGTCCTTTCCTGCAACCATTCCTGCTGTTTATCGCTTAAGATACCGGCTGCTGTACAGGTTGACGAATATCGAGGCCACACGCGGCGCTGTAGGTCGTGCCAAGGCAAACGGATTCCTCTCGAATTTAGATGGCGAGTAAGTCGTCGATCTAACTTCAGCGGTCGCACCGGTCTTTGAGCATCCGGCAAAGGTGATCGTAGATATCCCTGACTCCCGTGACACCAGACACCATTCGTGATTGAAAGCCTATGTTGTGTTCTGTCAAGCGTGAGTTGTCCGAGTACATCTTCCAACGAGTGATAGACTCCGCGTCTGCAGTTTGGACATGTTCCAGACGTGGTGCCGAGAATGCTTGTCAGAAAGCAGTGTTCGTGCCAGCTCTTACCACAAGCTGAATGTGTCGCCAAAGCCATTCCAGATTCGATTTTGTCGTAACATATCGTGCATTCATCGGATTTCTTGAGTTTGCGACATGGATGATAATAGACTCTGCCTATTCTCTGACGTTGAGGTGGCTCATCAGGAAAGGAGTACACTTGATCTTGCATCTCCATGGTGATTCTTCAGAGTTTGTTCTAGAAGATATTTGAATAGGGGCCATCTAGAAAGAGGAAACTAACATAGCGCTTTATATGTTATGAAATCTCCCGATGGAACGCTCATTCAAACGAAGTCAATGGTGAATAGCCCGAACAGCGAACCAAGGTTAAAACGAACAAAGCAAGCAGTGAGGTGAAAGCGTACCAGGCACAATGCGATTCCGCAGTACATCATCAGATGATTCCAACAGTGACCGTGAAATCCACCTTTCACCGATGTTTGAGTGGCTAATTCTTCCACAGTAAATCCTCGATATAAGCAACAACTTCTAGAGGAAATTCTTCTTCCTCGTAGATGTGAGATTTGTTTAAAATCACTTGACGATCTCCAGAGTGATACTTGAGAGAAAAAAATATCGATGAGATTCGAGAGCGACGTTTTGTAGCTCCTTCAGATTTGAACTGTATACGCGATAGATTGCTTGTATCGAGGGTTTACTGTAGAAAGGTTTTATTGTCTCGACGACCATCCTGCTGCTGAAAACCGCTCTGCGGCCTCCAAAGATTCTTCGCTCGACTTTGGTGAACTCTAAGACATGTTGATGGCTCCCACAGCCTTTCAAAGATTTTTGAGCTCCATCGCAGGAAAATGTCAACATTAAGATTTTCTTGTACCGTTTCACCGAAGTGACCGACACTCATGGGCATCGGCGTAAAGATTCTTCCTGACCCTCCATACCAGTGGCGGAAGGCCAGCGACCAAATGAATTCTCAGAAAGCCAATGCGTCTTTCGGCCGAAAATGTGCATTTATTTGAGTAAATTCGTCGATGCCGTATAGTCTTTTCCAAAATATTCCATTCTTGGCCAATCTACGCGTTGATTTTCGAATCATGGAGCAGTTGCGTGTTAGAGCTACCGAAGAGGGTTGTCGTGCACTGTCTTGAGATGCATCTGTTGCTCTTCAGGATAAGAGCTCAAATAAGACTTTTGAAAGGCCATATGAAGCTTGGAGCTAGGGTGTATCACGATTATGAAGAGGGATGAACGATGTTGCTTCAGTGTGAAGTCCACGCGGTCTGTTTTGAGACACCTAATCCTTTCAGTGTGTGGCCGCAAGTGCGTTGCATTTAGCGGCATTGACAATAAACATTAGGATCGTGGCGTCCGTCTATCTTACCTGATCGAGTCATTTCGTAGGTTTCGGACGTGCACGACGGTGCAAACTTTATTTGAAATAAGTCGGCTTTCTTTCAGGAAAGCTTGCTCCTACATCTGGTTACCCAGCTGACTTCTTGGATGAAGTCGCGTCTCATAAGAATTCCAAAAGAAACCTGCTCTCATGGGAACAGATTCTATCTCACCAGAGGAGATTGACGCCGCAAAAATGGGAGAGAACTGCCAAATGAAGATAAACGGGTCTGAAATACTGACGCCGTCATTGCGCCGCTATCAATGTCTTTGCAAGCGTCTATCAAGCATTCACCAGTTTTGCGCTATCACCGAATCGAGGGTTGCGTGTCAGACCGGCCCCATCCGCGAAATGCCTCAAATTGACACAGCAAGCGGGGAATCTGTCAAAAGATGCACCGTAAATTTAATTCGAGCCGTGCTATCGATGATCCTACAGGTGTTACACTTTTTAGATACATTCTCTACACCGTCGTTGGCGACCATGGGGTTCCCTAACGTCTCACTTTCCTGGTATTAAACCACAACCACCATGGCGGAAACGAACGGAAGCCAGCAAAAAGCAAGTTCAGCCTCGGAGAACGCTTATGCAAAGTCCACCCGTCAGAAGACCGACTACCCTTGGTATTCTCCGAACATTGACAAACTTCTCATTCCAGAGGTCTGTGGTCCTCAGCTCTCCTCAAGGTCAGGGGCTGATGTGAATGACGTGGGCGCAGACTCGACAACTTCTCGCGGAGTACAGCGGGATTCCGCCAGATACGCAGTCGGAGCACGTGCACAGGATCGTCGGTTATACGCTTCTTTATTTCTCTTTGCCCCATCTTCATTCATGATACTGTTGTCACCAAGCCCCCCTTCCTATGTCATGGCCCCTCATACAAGCCCCAATATTTCTTTTCATTACGAGCGCCCTATCCTAACCATACCATATAGCGTGATATCGCCTTCTCAATCCGCTCTTATCCCTGTACCGGATTAGGCGTTTTCCTTGTTCCATATATCCCGCGCTCCTTGGCCTACCAGGAGACCATCTCCCGCCTCAAGTCCGGAGCCACCTTTCTTGACATTGGTTGCCACATCGGCGCCGACATGCGATGTCTTGCCCACGATGGCGCCCCGACTGAAAATATGATCGGCGTTGACATTGCCAGCCATTGGGACGTCGGGTTCGAGATGTACCAGGATGAAGGGAAGTTCAAGGCCAAGTTTATTCCGGGGGATGTCTTGGACAAAGAGAACAAGCAATTGGGGGCGTTGGAGGGCAAGATGGATATTATCAGCATCTCGGCGGTGCTGCATGCGTGGCCGTGGGAAACGCAGATTGAGGCCTGCGAGAGGCTAGTCGCGTTTTCGAAAGGCCCAGGGGCCTTGATAGTCGGGCATCAGATCGGAAACACGAAGGCCGGAGAGTTGCTGCTGAAGGCGCTGCCGGTCCCGGTGTGGAGGCATGATCCAGAAAGCTTCAAGAGGATGTGGGAAGAGGTAGGAGAGAAGACAGGCACGAAGTGGGAGGTCGAGGCGAGGCTGCTTCGGTGGTTCGAGGATTTGGGATGGGACCTGGGGGCTATTACTTTTATGGAGGAAGGGGCGACGCCGATTGACTTTGTGATGAGACGAGTTGCTTAAAAAGGAGAGACAAGTGATGGGTCTGGTATGTGGAAGCTGTTAACATTGGAATAGCTTAGTTTCGACTACAAATTGTGAGCATGTATCACAGGATTCCTGGCACACCAGTGTAATTTTTTGACTTAGGCTCCCGCTGCTTCCTTCCCGTCGATGTGTCATTTTGTTGCTGTGCTACAACGGAGTTCTTTTGTACCTCCCTTTTGTTCAAGATAGTGCTGAAAGGCGACTGCAGGCAGGCAGAAACTCTCTTTTGCAAAAGCACCAAACAAAGCTTACAATCCAGCAAGGCGTCTCAGCAAAGCCTGAAAAGCCGGATCCTGTCCAGCAAGACCGGCGGGCCCGAACACGCTCATCAGATCTGCCGGTGGCGGTGGCGGCCCATACTCGTTGAGACAAAGCTCGCATGTCTTCCGGTTGTGTCCATGAATGGCGGTCTTCAAAGTATTCCCAAGCCACGGCTTCAGCGGCGCAAGTTCCACATCACAGAGAACCTCGGGTTTTGCGAGAGCCCAGACACCTCGGTGGAGCACGCCCTTCTCCTGGATATTTTCCTTGTCTTGTGTGAAAGATACGCCAATGAGCATTCCTGGGCAGTACAAGGAGAAAGTTCTCTGGTATCCGCCGGAGGTCTCTTTGATATAGCTACCCCACTTTTCGGGGTCTGAGTGGTAGCCACCAATGGCCCAGGAGAGGTTGCAGGCGTGGCAGCGGCGTATAATCTTTGGATGTTTGATAGGGTGGTGAGAAGAACGGCGTGAGCCGGGAAAGACTTCAGTGACTCTTGCCTGTAGAGTAGCTGAGAGCATGGACTTCGAGGTGAGAGCAATGTGAACGAGGTCGGCAAGAGGGTCTTTGTTTCCACATCGTTCGACTAGCTGTGTGATTTTCGGTAGTTTAGTCGCAGCATCGTAATGTAAGTGCTCAATGACCTTGGCAAGAACTTCGCTTGGTAGCTTGACGAGGCCTTGCTTTGAAGCTGAGGTGGTAAGATTGAGACTCTAGTTGCGGTCAGTTCGTGGATAGTAGTAAGAGAATTAACGCTGGAGGCTCACCTTGGGGAGATAAACGAGAGCTTTGGCAGCATTGTCTCCTTTAACTGTGTAAGCGGCCACAGCGATGCCCATTGTAAACCGGGGGAAAGCGATACCGGCTCGTAAGGCACAGTGGCTTGAGATGTTTGCCGAGTTAAGCAAAGACTGCACAATATTTAGGGAAACAACTTTACGCTTGAGGGGTCCAGGCTAATTTCGCTGGTTATACCTGGGTGTGGTCAAAGAACGTTGTTGAGGAGAAGGCAAAAGAAATGGACTCAAGTCATTTCTAACGTTAGTGGGCAGATGAGATTGACTGGGATAATGATGTCTAGTGGAGCAATGTGACGAATGTGTGATTCTCTCACGAAAGATCGAATACATACCCGCAGAATCACTACATCTCCGAGCCGATAGTATCCGAGCAGAACAAACTTGAACACTACCCTCAGATATGCCGAAGTGTGAGTAGATCTCTCGTTCACAAGAATTGCTGCAGGCATAATGCTGGAAGGTTACAGTGGAGTCATCATCTGTCAGGGAGAACACGTGCTGGATGACGCTCCCGGGCATGGAGTCGCTATAAAGGCGTGGCGTTGTACATATTGTTGATTAACAGAGGCAGTAAAGATGGGGAAGAAGACAAGGTAGAGCTTCTCGGTGAACGAATGCTGAATGAACCAGTCAACAGAACAAACACCACCCTTGAGGGAATGCTCAATTATTGATTGGTTGAATCGCGGTATGCTCGATTTCTCATAGTCGTAATGAGCCGCTACAAAATCTCATTTTCTCAATCTCTGCGGACTCCATTTGCCAGAAAAGGCGGTTGCCGAATTCCTTCCCGAATACGCTTGCGTCTTCAATAATTCCCCTGTGATATCTCACTTATCGTCTTCAGCGCCTCTAGCCAGTCCAGATGATCACGATACTTCTCGGGTTGTTTGAAGCTCGCCGATCAGCCTCTAGTGGCAATATCTCCCATCTTCATATGGTGCGCGATAAGCTCGTCGTCGACGACCGTACTCTACACGCTTCGCCCAAAGGACATATGAATTCTCAACCGCCGACCTGAGGCGACGCGGTGGCTCTGGAAACCATTTTAGGAGCGTATCTGTGTGAACTCTGGGTCCCGGACGCTTCCATACAATGCCTGGCCGGCGTCGCGTTGACTGTCGTTGTCCCGGACAAAGATGTTCGCCCATAGAGATATAAGCCCAAAGCTCTGGAACGGAATGCAAGCCGCCAACTGCCCAAGCTAGACAACAGCGCCGACAGAAACGGATGGTTTTCGGTAAAGACAACCTTCTTGTCCGGTAACGGCTGATAGGTTCGAAATGGAAAGGTTCTTTGAACTCGATCATGGTTGCAGCTCCCATAAGTGTCTTGGAAAGGCGAGCGAACTCCATCACTTGAAACATGCTGCGATTCCTTCCTCTACGAGAGATAGATCGATTGATTGCATTAGAGAATACATCCATGAAGAAGAAGATTTGGATGAGGATCTCAAGCGGTAGAGTCTGAAGACGGCCTGTCATGCGTGCTGTCTCGAAGTTGACAACCTACGCCGGCCTTAGCATTATGTCTTGCAAATTTTAGAGACTGCCTCAGGATTCTCTCACATGAGGAATATTGATAAAAGCCAGTCTCCCCGAGTCCGTGCCTGCTGCAAGAGCGACCTTTGTACCAACGTGGTTGTCCATTGGTGTTGATTTGGCTTCTGATTCACGAGATTCCATTAAAAGATACTGATCATGGTATGTGCGATCTGTTTCTTTTGCAAATGTTCTAGCCGAAGTCGGTAGGGTCTAGAAATGGTTCAGAAGGTGGTCGCCTTGAGGCTCTTAAAAGATCAACCGAACTAAAGGAGTGGTATTGTCTCCGCACAGAACAACATAGTATCAAAGGGAAACTACTGATAAGATCTGAGGGCAGCTTTTTGGACGCCTGAAAGGTGGTGATGTAATTGCGCTATACTTTTCCTCATCTCGTCGGTCATAAAAAGGTTTATCACAGCGCAAAACAAAATGCAAAAGCAGACAGCCTCGGCTTGAAGTGTGTATTATTTTCATCTTATGGCCACCGTTTATTCGTCCTTGAATCGCGCATTGTTTTTGTCTTGCAAGCCTATCGGGCATAGCTGAGAAGTTGTACGTGCGACACATTCGACCTTGGACGACGTTCATATGTTTACGAAGTTCTCAGGGTGGCCGAATAACGTCGAAAGATACCGAAGTGGTGACAATAAGGTCGGCCTCATTGAATGGTGAGATGATTGTCTCAATGATATTCACGCCATCAAGTTAAGATTTCGTCCGCACGTTTTTCACCGCACGTGCTCGCGGAAAACCGCAGCTTCCAGATGCTTAAATCTTACCCACTCCACACAATCTTCTCACCCCTCCTCTCTGAGCTCAATAAGTGTAGTATTGTTTGTTCTTTGATATCTCTAGGCAGTGATGACACAAGAGCCTCATCAATCGAATCTAGACTCTCTCGCAGCTAAATCGCGTGGCACGGCTATGGTCGCATTGCATCTGGCATTCCAGCTGCCTGTCATCGGGGGAGCGTTGTGATGGAAGGATCAACGTTACCCAGGGTAGTCGAGAGACCCGTCTGAGCCTGATGTGAACACTGAATTTGTTGGTATGATGTAAGGGGATGGATTATGGGCGCATTGCGGTAGGCGTGATGAGCTGGGGAAGACGCTGTGACAGATTTGCCAATGCTTCCAGAAAGTACGCCGTTCGAAACCCATGAACGATGTTCTGAAGCCATCATGCCGGCAGGCTAGAGCTAGACATTGGGCCGGGTAATAAGGCTCTACCAGGTGGGGTTTCGGAGTATGGAGGAGAGTCGAAGCATTTTCAAGTAAACGTTGAAGATAACCTGTCTAGTGCCTTAGTAAGGGAGGACAAAGCGGGCTGATCGGCTTTGAGCAAGACAACATAGAGACTACGGGAAATGAATTTGGGCGCCAGCCTACCATTTTCGATAGCAGTGGACTCCTGTTAGGAAATCGCCGGCTGCGTTGTAATGTCTTCATTCACGTCTTCTTCCACCTCACCCTACCAACCCATTTTGCCCAGTCCCTGACGTCCTCCCTCTCCACTATCTTCTCGATAGTAAACCACTGTGTAGCCAGCTCTTCATTTTTAGCCATTCTATGCACAAAATTATGACAGGCTCTACACAACCATGCCACAGCCTCCAACTCCCATTCTTCATGCCATCTTCTCTTCAAGCATTTCCCGTGCGTACTTTGCGGGATAAGGTGATGATACGTCAGTGGGATCCAGTCTCTGCCACAGATCTCGCATTCTGAGGCTCTTGAGGTGGGAAGGTGCGGCGGCGGTGGGGCAATTGCAGCCGAGACGTAAGACTGGAACGATGGAGCAAGGAAAGAAGCAAGTGATTGGAAGGACGGAAGGAGAGAATATGTTGTAACAGTATCAAAGACTGTAGGTGGAAGCAAGGAGACAATGTTTTCAAGGACGTCGAAAGAAAGAGGAAGGGAATATCGCTCTGCCAGTTCGGAATCCTGCTGGATGGCGGTATATGATAGGGTTTGTAGGTTGCCAGGGAGCGCGTCGAATATCTCATGGGCTAAGTACTAGTGCTGTCAATTAACACGAATTTAAGGACTCCTCGATGTCCATGAAGAGGCTCTACCTCGACGAAATCTCCGAGCTCTTCAGGGTCATGTTCTTGATGCCCGCTGGGACGTTGATTGTGTTCCGCTTCCTTCCGTGATCGTCGTGTTTTGGGGGTAGCTTTCTCCGCGCGGTCAAAGATCCTCAACAGACATTCTGAAATACAGTCTCTATAAATAGGAAAATTATCAGGTACGTTGCCATAATTTGCCATTGGCCATGAAGGTACAGTAAAACCTCGATATAAGCAACCGATCGTTAGTATGGTTTTGAAGTCTAAGGGAGCTTTGAGGAATCACTCTCGGTTTCAGCGTATATTCTTCCTTATGAAATATTAATCTGGAGGTCGTCAAGCTGTTTTCACTAAAATTTAGACCTGTGAGACGAAGGCGCTCTTCTCGGATGCTGTTGCTTATATCGAGAGTTTACTGCATTTCGCACGTAGCCATTGGAGTTGAGAAAGCTGGTGGTGCCCGAGTACTTGTCCTGTGAGAATTGGCGCCAAGCATTTTGCACCAACGTCACCGTATCTGAAATATTTTTTCATTAGGCGGACGTTGAGGTCTAATCATGCGCAATGGGAAATAGCATATCTATCCAAGCTTTGGCACCTCTCAAGATCTCTCGGATTGACTGTGCACCTATATCGCGTCGAGTTACTTGAACTGTATTTACTGCTCATAGCACAAAAGGTTGCTTTTGTCGAAAGCTTGCTGCATCACAGCCTTGCGCTTCCCAAAGTCGACCAGATTATCTCGTCCCTACAAGCATGGCACGCGGTGTTGTCCTTGCCTTCGATCTTTACGGAACCCTCGTCAGTACCCAATCAGTCACGAGATCGCTTTCTACTGTCCTAGAGCGCCAGTACCCATCCAAAGCCATACCTAAAAAAATTCGTGCATTAGCAGATAGATGGCGATACCGTCAACTCGAATACACCTGGAGATTGAATAGCATGAGTACTATGTTTGACCCTTCAGCAAGCTCCGTCTTTGGCTGATAGCCCTTTAGAAATATACCAACCCTTCTCCGAGGTGACCCGCAATTCCCTTCAAGACGTATTGTCGAAATTCAAGATGCCGCTTTCGGAACAAGACATCGACAGCGTTATGACCGGCTATGACTCGCTGAATGCCTATGAAGATGTCTCACCAACCCTAGAAATACTCGCTCAGAATCAGAGTTCCCGCGCCGTCATCTTCTCGAATGGAACGAACAGCATGGTGACCAACTCTGTGAAAAATTCTCCCGATCTGAGTCCGCATAAAAAGTTCTTCTCGGATATTATCACGGTCGAGGATGTCAAATGCTTTAAGCCTGCGCCTGAAGTGTATAGATATCTCGTTGAGAAGGTCGAGAAAGTGGGTGAAGAGGAAGAGGTACACTTGATTAGCGGGAATCCTTTCGATGTTGCAGGAGCTCGCCATGCGGGTTTGAGAGCTATCTGGCTTAATCGATTTAAGCAAACTTGGAATGACAATGTTGCACCTAAGCTTACACCAAGCGTTGAAATACAAGATCTTCAGGATCTTCCGCAACTTCTTCGAAAAGCATGAAGGAAGCCCAAAGATCATGAAGGGTCATCGTGATACTCTTCACGCAAATTCTCTCTCTCCTCACGTCTTTGTCTTGCGTTCTCCATCTTCGATACCCAAAGTGCACTTCCTGAAGCCGTCGTCAAGAGAAAAAACATGCTCAACGCAGGGACTAGCTGTAGCAACAGAGCTACTGTCCCAAACAGTGTGTATTTGATCTGACGCCTCTTCACATAGAGTTTCCTCTCTTTCTTGTCAAATCCGAGCAGCTTGGCGTACCTCCAATGATGCAGTGGCCCAGCTCTGTACCCGGTGACAAGGAGGAATATCGGAACGCCAATGTACGGGATAAAGTTGAAAGGCAAGAACACGACAAACTCGATTATCTGCCTCAGCGAAAACGGACTGTACACGGAACTTGTATTGGGCTTTCCAAGCATCTTGACGGGGTTCCCATTCTCCGTGTGGACGACCCTAACCTGACTGACGAGCTCTTGATGACCTTCATTTATGAGCACTGCGTCGAAAACGTCTACCAGCGTTTCGTCAACGAAGAAGGCTTCGAAGAGTAGAGCTACAACGGCAGCTCCTTCGCCGAGGACCAGGAAGGTTGCATTGAGCCATGCTCCTGCGCCGTGAAAGATTGCGAGAAAGGCGACTTGTGGGAGGTATGCGAAGAGGAAGAGGTTCGCGTAGATGAATGCAGAGAGGAGAACGATGGGGATGAGGCGTCCGCTAAACAGTGGCCAGAGGAATCGGTGGCTGAGGAAATAGATGATACCCTATAACGCACATTAGAAAATATCCTCCCACGAAATTCACGGGCTATCCGATCTAGCCAAGTTAACATACCTTGAATGGATAAAGCCATGAGGCACCACGCAATGGGTTGCGCAACATCATAGCGCGGACAGAAAAATACAAAGGTACAGTGTCCGCCGTCCGCAGCCGCCAGACAGTCGGCAATAAAACCTAGGATAGAATAGCTGAGTCTCGTCAAGTCTGAGAAAGCGAAAGCAACCTCTCCATAAGCGGTCTTTCCATCCTCTTTGTAGCACTCAACATTGTGGGTAAGGTACGCACCTACCAACTCAGCCTGCCGATGACGCACACAGCCTCGCCCCCAAACCCTCTCTCACCCCGGTACCCTGCAAGGCTGCGTGCAGCCTTGCCTCCCCTCCTATGAAAATCTTCCGCTCCGCTGCCTGTTTTTCTCTCTCTTTCTCCAACAAAAACTGAAACCCCTCCGTATTCACTCTGGCCTTTTCTTTTCCCGCAATGGAGCGCTGGAGGGGAAATCGGAAGGGGAGATGGAGAGAACCCGTCGACTTACCCCGATTTCCGACCCTATTGTGGGGAGTGAGGATTTGCGGAAATTTATGAGAACGGGACATATTACTGAATATTGAGGGGAAAAGATACTAGAAGAGGTAATTGAGGAATTGATGGCACCTGCTGGTCCTGAAAGGCGGCGAACGGGTATTGCTTCGGAGTTTTCAGTGCCCTTACAGAACATGAGCGCAACGGTACACCGACGCACAAGTCTGGTCAGGAATCCTCTTACGTGGCGATGGGAAACTAGTGGAGAGCGCAAATGAGGTGGTGATGCTAGTTATTTTCACTGCCCAAGAAGAGACGACCTTCTGAACACCTAGAGAATTGCCTTAAATTTATAACCCATGGTTGCATCTACTACTCCGTAGCCAATAATGCCGTTTTCGAAGTCCCGGGAGCTCCTGCAAAGAAAGAATATATAACCCAGCCCCAGCCAAACCTAGGCAATAAGCCACCCAAAGAACTACTTCCCCCCAGCTAATGCAGATTTTGCTTTCTGCTACCCAAGAGAAAGTCCCTTCAGTTGTCCTTCCCACCAGCCCCATTTTCATTCGTCACAGCGCTGATATTCCCACCTCCAGTTACCTTTGCGGCAGTGACAGCACCCATTTTCTGGCTCCAAGACCCCGCCGGCGCTTTGCGGTGGTGGTACGTGCGGACATCGTCGGAAGTATAACCCGGGACGCGGATATTGTAGTTGCGCTCGAGGACGAGTTGAATGTCTCTGGCTTCAAGCTGCTGTGCACCACGAAGCTTGGCGACACGGCAGGATGCTGTGAGGAGGTCGTCAACAAATTCATCGGCGACGGATAGAAGGACCTAGATACACGAAGGTGAGTTTGCTGGATTTTTCAATAGGTGAACAAGTTCGTACCTCTTCAACTTCAGGTGTAAGCTGCTCTGCATCGATCCCAGTAATCTCGCGAACAAGCTCGTCAAGTTTCTTCTTAGAAAGAAGACGGCCGTCTTCACTACTTTCTAGGACGTAGCCCGGCATCTTAGGTAGAGCTGGCTGTCCGAGAGGACCGCCGACAACATGGCCGGAGGAGCCGGTGAGAGTTGGGCGACTTGGTGGCATAGCAACTGGTCTTGGAGATGGAACATGGTTCATATTCTTGGAGATGGGAAATCCATCCTTTTTGACCGCTCCAACAAGGTAACCTGGTGGGTGAGCGTGAGTGGCTGATGAAGGTGTTTGGTGAGTGTTAGGCTGAATGTTGCTCATGTTGCCAAAACTCGGAGGCGCACTGGGTCCAGACTGTGAACCGGATCGAGAAATACCTGACTGTGGTGGACCTGTACCCTGACCTGAAGCGCCCGTGTCAGGCTCCTGTTTAACATTACCAAAAGTTGCCTGACCTTGTTGCGGGGTACCAGTGAGAGCGTTGCCGGGTTGAGTCGGCCCTGTCGCATTGTTAGGGCTACTTGCGGTTTGCTGGGCGGTGTTTGCATTTCTGGCTGCTGAGACCGCTGTACTGATTGTGTGTGCTGTCGGGCCTTGAGTTGCGGAAGGCGCTTGGTTAGGCATTGGTCTGTGGCCGGGAGGGGCTCCAGGCATCCCGCTATCTATCACATTTGGGACTTGTGGTCGTTGAGCGGCTTGTTGCTCAGCCTTTTGTCTGAACTCTTGTTGTTGCTGTTGGAACTGGCTTAAAAACAACTTGCCGTCATGGATGTATTTTTTGCATTGTGCGACCTTGGCTTTGAAAGCTTCGTTTTCTGCAGGAGTAAACGGATTCCCGGAGTTCTGACGGTCATTGTGTTCCTTGGTCAGCTCCATCAACTTGTGTCTGCCCACCTCATTCTTTTGTAAGGCCTGACCCATTCGCGCTCTTGCCTCTTTCAACCAATTTTGTCCTTTTTCAGAATTGGGGTCGGTTCCCGGTGGGAAGGCGAAGTTGAACTGATTCACCTTCTCTTGCACTTGGGGATAGAATTGACCAGCTTGGGGTGCTGGGATACTCGCCCCGTTAGACTGCGCCGCTCTAGTGCGAATCTGGGCCTGCTCTTCTCGGTATCGCTTCATGTCTGTCATAAGCTTTGAAGATACTTGTAGCAGAGTATTGTACGTCTTCTGGTGTTCCGGAGATCCTTGCTGCTGGGTTCGGAGCGTCGCGTATTGATTCTCGATGAAGCGCTGATACTTGGCTTTTTCCTCGTCCTTCAAATGAGGAAGCTGTCGAACCTGCTCGGGTCGGATCAATGATGCTTTATTCTGCTGCTGATGGGCAGGCTGAGCCTGCCCTCCGCCAACAGAGCCATCCATCCTGGAGGAGGTTGTTCAGTCGCGGCTCAGGTTGTTCGGGTGCCTGCAGGAAGGGCGGTGGGACAGACGGATTCGTGGAGCGACTATGACAACCTTCAGAAGTTCAGAAGATAGTCCACAGCAGCCGCAAAGAAGACTGGGGTCACTCAACGGTGATTGAAGCCCCGTATGACTTTCGCTTAGCGACGGATTGACGAGGTCGGGAAAGTTCCAAAAGGGAGTGTAACCCTTTGAGCAAGTAGAGGGTGACTTTGACAATATTTGGGCAATTGAGTATCTCAATGCCGGTATAATAGTCATTTTATGGATGTTTTAAAGCAGCCATGGCAACTGTCTCCAGTTTTCTCATAGAGTACAAGTCCCGCAGTTGTTTGCGGACTCCCCCACTTGCAAGACATCCATACCGCCACGCCTTGGCATCAAAGTCAGCCAAGGCTGGCTCTACATTCTCTCGACAATCTCCTCTTGATAGATGCTGCCTCTTACTCCAATCGCCCATAGATCGAAGAAGCTATATGCTTCTTCTCTATCTCTCAGGTCTCAGGGATCGAACATATCCGCAAATAGTCGGTTCGGAGATCATTCCAATGCCTTTATTGAAATTCTGATCGCTGGGAAGACAGCGGCTAAATACCATTGCAATTGAACGTTCGTTGTACTTGTCAAATTTCAATGACGCGCCGCAATCACCATAAATCGCGGCGAGGCTGTATCACATGCAAGAGGAGACATATAAAAGTATGCGTCACAGCCACGTATTACATTCGACACATTGATGATTATGTAATAGTGTGATGAAAATCGCCCAATATGCGTCAACTGTTCAACTTCGGAAATATCATGTTCATATGGTCTACAGAGGGTGGCCTCAACAATCCATCAGCAAGCCGAAGAACGCTTGAAAACCCCGCTTGAGGCGACCCAATCCTCGAACAGCTCTGTCCAGTGCAACAGTCCCAACGCCTATGATCCCGCCAACTCTAATGTCGATCTGGAACACCTTGAGCTCCTCCATCATTTCTCTTCTTCAATCGGCGAATGGATCACACATCAGCCTACCTTTACCCGGGCGACAAGCGATGCCATGGTGACAGCTGGTCTGTCCTATCCTTTCCTCATGCATGAGATGCTCGCAATGGCCGCTTTACATTTTAGCCTGGTGCGACCTGAGTTGGAAAGGCATTACAAAGACCGAGCTGCTGACCTTCATTTGCGAGCTATATCACTTTTCAATAATGCCCAGCCCCAGGTGAATGCTGAGAATTGCATGGCAATGTTTCTCTTCACCTCTTTCATTTTTGTCCACGTACTTTTTGATACAATTTCGTCTCACAGCAACGATTTCGTTGCATTTCTAGAAGAATTTCTTCATTGTCTAGATCTGTATAGCGGAATCAAGACGGTCGTCAAGGAAAGCTGGCCTCTCCTTGAGCAGACAGACCTTCAACCTATTCTACATGTGGCTCACGATGTCTCTCCGGTGGGACGGGATGGCCCGGAATGTCAACCACTGCACGAACTCATTGACTCCTCGGATCTATCAAAGACCTCCTCCGACGCGTACAAAGAAGCCATCTCACATCTACAATGGGTATTTAATGTCAATAAGGCCCTGGCCGCGACTAAAGGTGCAAGGCTATCCTTTGCCTGGCCATCTCTAATATCGGCGGAATACAAGGACCTACTATCGCAACGAAGACCAGAAGCATTGTTAGTCCTTGCTTATTACGCTGTTGTCCTTCATGATCGCCGTCAATCCTGGTTCATTGGTAACTCCGGCCGCTTCATTATAGAGTCGCTCTCGAATTATCTAGGAAAGGCCTGGGAGAGATGGTTGGTTTGGCCGAACCAGGCCCTGGCTCAAGATACTGACGCTACACCGAAAGGATTGTCCTCACTTCTACAACAGTAAAACCTTGATATAAGCAAAACTAACAAAGGGGATCTATTGTCTTAGCTTCCACAGATCTGCTGAAGTTCGGCCTGCGTCCTTCACAGCCGTACTCTATTCAGAAAGCTGAACTGTAAAGTCAGTCCACAAGTTCCCCCAGCGTCTTGGTCAATTACGATCGCTAACGCCTCATACCAGTTTCATAGACAGTTGGCTCAACATATTCCGGCAGTCCGCATCACATCTGCCAAATACTCGCACTCTCCAAACCCTGGCCGTTGATATGTCTTGACTATGCAGACAGATCGAGAAATCACCCCGTTGACGTCAACTTCGCGGGAGACAATCCACGCGACGACATCAGCTCTCCGGCAATTCTGCAACGAAGGAAATGCCGGACTTTATACCTTGTGAATCCTAGCTTCCATTAGTGCGCCGTTTACATGCTCATCCCTCCATGCTCTCAGCTTGCTCGGATACCAATACCAGAAAACCACCATGGTTACGAACATTGGCGCGCTGTCAAATACGTATAGCGTCCATTCTTGATTCAACAGATATCCTTCCTGACCCATCGCGTACTCAATCACACGGAATAGGGATCGGATCATGATGAGCACTAGCACCGTGTATAACATCCACAGGCTCTGCTTCCAAGGCACGTCGGTCCTATGACTCGCCTCTGTCGGCTGCTTTCCAATTCTGCTCTCGAATACGAAAGCAATCACGCAGAATATACCCAAACTGATAATCTGGATTATAAGTCCGGCTATGATGATGTTTTTCCCCAATGTATAGTTATCTCCGGTCGCTTGGATCCCTGCACCGTTGCCCTGGACGAGGAAGGCAAAGACGTCACCCAGGACGAAAATTCGTGTGAGCCAGTCGGCACGGATGACCGAGTGCTTCTGGCCACGGACACACATGATGATTCTCCTGAGTGTCATGTAAATGGATGCGCAGAATAGGACCGGGGCGAGAAGGATGAAGACGTTGTGGATTGCTTGGGGTGGTATCTCCCCAGTATGGTCGTGTGCCCATATGCGGGCGGCATAACTGATGATCTCAACTGCAGCGGCAGTCAGTCTGTCGACGGTACCCATTGAAACGAGGATTGAGAGGCAGGCTATCGGAGAACGTACAGAATCCCCCAATCGTGAATGGTATGCAGAACCAAGTCCTCGACCTAGACATCCTCCAAGTGTGAAGCGCCGTCACCGCAGAGAACAATACCAAGAATGCAGCAGCTGCCGGGATGTTGGGGACATATCTCCAGAGCTTGTAACCGTGGTAGGTCTGGAGCTGGGTCATTGTGGCAAGAAGCCGTCACGTATCTGCGAGCTCTTCGCTTGAATCCGTTACAAGTATACCGGAGGCGATCGATCAATCAAATTGCGTCTCGGGGAAAAGCAGATGTCCGATGCTGTCGTTCCCTTTTAAAGATAGGAGTGGGAGGCGGAAGGTTGATAGTTGAGGCTTGGAATCGTGTAGCCACGAGCAGTACCAGGTGCTTGAATGGCAGAAAGTGAGAACTCTTCACCCAACCGTTCAATAAAGCGTACGATGCTCTCCTTATAAGACAAAATCCCTCCAAAACCAAAATGCATCCACACTTCCCTCTCCACAAAAACCCCCCTCCTCGCAAATTGTGTTGCCCAGCATTTCCTCTTTCAGTCCTACCAAGCCGAGAACTCCACAGCTAGGCGTCAGCAAAGGGGCTTGAAAAAGCCACGACAGCCTTGTCCGAAAGCGTACTATAGGCCAAACGCATGCTTTATCCTTGGCTGCCCAACAGGCTGATTCCATAAGGGGAGTCCAGACGGACCAATCGCATGACTTTATATACGCGTATAGAATTCCTTGGCGGAAAAGTCCGCGGATAGAAGGGGCTTGGCGGTTTCTCGCATTTCTCGCGTAGCGGTCGGGGGTGGGGAGGCTGTGAAAAATTTAAGGAAGTTTCCAGGTTTTGGGTTATGGGAGTTCTACGGTGTTTATTGATATGGGGGGAGTGGGTTTGGATTACGAGGCTCGAAACGATTCCGAGGTGAGCTTACAAGGATTTTTGTGTCTATGTTCTTTTTTGCTGGTTTAACTGGCGAGATGGGAAATGACTCTTCCACTATTTCTGTTCCGCCCCTGGATCTCTTGCTCCTGCCAGATCTCGTTAATGGCTTGTGCTTTGGATTAGATTGACTAATGAGAGGGTCGCTGGATGTGTTGCACGCTGTTTTGTGGGTTGCGGTGGCCTTTGCTCTGGGAGGGCCACAGGTATTGCCCGCTATCTCTGAATGCTTTGCTTTTGTTGTCTAGTGAAGGACTCAAGGTCTGTTCCGTCTCCGCGTCAATGTCGATGTTCAAATGGTTGACAATGGCTCGACACCTAGAGAAGTCCCTGAAGCTCAATCTGTTGTGCCTGAGATTGCTTCGTGGTGGTTTGGGTCATCCAAGAGCTTTGCGAATCGCACGATCTTGTCCTGGTCTTCCGCGGAATGCCATCGGTCGCAAAAACGCCGGTGAACCGAATCATCCGCTTTGCAAGCCCTGCTACAATGGGAAATTGTGCCACATTGCAGACACATGTAGGTCACTAACTCTAAGGCTTGTGTGTTCCTGAACAGAATCTCCTCACCGCATGCATTGCAGAATTGACATTTCTCAATGTATTCGGTTTGCTTCCATTGCTGCCATTTTGCTCTAGCCTTAGACATAACTTGATACTTTTGCTGCACCGGTGCGGCCTCAAGCGCGGATAGGGATTCAACAAAAAAATCAGTAAGAGTGTTCAGTTCCTTGCCATCTTGCTTGCGGGAGATTTGGCATTTGGCATTGTTTGGTTTGAAAAGCCATGTCCATTGCTGGTATTTTATGGGTCTCGGATCGTCGAATATGCAGATATCGCACCATGTTATCTCTAGTGTGATCGATATTTCGCGGTCGACAACGAATCCTTGCAAAACACGAGAGAACCGATTAGTGAGCGCATGAGGAGAATGATTAGCCTGAACACGAAGCTGTAGGTGCATGGATTGTAGCATGTCTGGGCAATATTTGCGTATCAACGGCAGCTCCAGCGCAGATCCAAGATTCTCCGTCACGCTCGTGATAAACGGAAAGTATGTGAACTTGGCTGCCTTCAGAAAAAGCTTTGCTGACTGGCGATGGTCGTGGACATAACACTTGTAAGTCCTTACATCTTCGAAAATGAAGACACGTTGACTCTGATGCGTTGCACCGTACATGAAAGGCATAGCCTCGTAACGGATTGCTCTACACACTTGTGTTAGGGCCTTTGTTTGCAAGGCTTGAAGATAGGCGATGATATGATGATCTGAATCTCCAGCCAGCAAAGTTCGTCGTATGTGTGGGCATCCTCTTGGCTTCTTGGGAATAGTCTTCACGTATACATCCTGGTCCGGATAGGCCAACTCGTATATTTGATTTCTCGCTTCCCCGGCTAGGTCCAAGAAGCTGACCATCTTGTCGAAATCGAGGCAAGAGAGTGCAAGAGTTGGAAAGATTCAGAAGCCGGGGGATCTTGTGCGGAGCCGGTGAGTAGGGCTAACTTTCGGGGGCCGACGAACGGAATATAAGTTAAGCATTGAATTTTCTCCACGCTGCGGACCGTTGCCATGGTAAGATTCGGTCCGCCTACCCCGGAGCTGTCAACCTCATCAGAAGAGCCATTATATTCATGGAAATCGTGCCAGTTTTCAAGATTGATAATTTGTTCTTATTCATTTGAATTTAACACATATGAGTCATTAGTGAATGGTCTATTTGATTTCAGCAGTCGGCTTACGTTGCGCTCTCCAAGCCCGCACTCCCCCAGCAAGATTAGGGCAAGCTGTTGCCACGTTTTTTCTAGGTTGCAGCGATCTCCGTGATGGTAATATGGTAATCACAACCTTTACCCGATTCTCAGCCCCTTAATCCCCTCAGTCAAGGCCACAACATCGTCTTCCTCCGACAGATCTTTTGAAGATTGGTTTGGTTGATCTCGTGCAGGAGACTTTTGACGGCTTTCTTCGCTTTGGAAGTTCGCCGGGGCGAAAGATGTTGCGCTCGGAAGGTCAGGATCTGCCGAGCTGTCCTGAGTGATCGGGAGAGCTGCGTCTAAAAGGATGGCAGAGTTCGAGTTGTCGACCGCCTCTTCAGGGGTTCGTGCTATAGCTATACCATTTTCCGTCTTATCGCGACTTTCGCCGAATTTGCCCATCAGTTCCGCCATATGCAGAAATTCTGTAGCTCTTCTCGCGCTGTAAAGCGCCATGCATCTCGATTGGTGCCACCACTGAATATTGTTTTCGCAATTGCTGCAGCAGAAGTAGACACAGTCGCAGTGCCTACAGGTTTGCACAAGGTATGCCCTGAAAGTTGGAAATGAGAGTTTGACATTACATCCTAGGCACTTGTATTGGTCACCCCAGATAGTCGCAGAAAACAGACATTGCGCCTCCACCAAGATCTGTCGCTTTTTCCTATGGTCGTTCTCCGCAAACCACTGGGAAAGATAACTGTTGAAGCGCTTTCGAGGCGTGTACGCGAGGAAACGATCCACGCTCCTGTGAATGATAGGGTAGTGACCATTGGTATCAAATTTCCAGTCCCACCACTGATGTAAGTCATGTGTCCGCGAACGAGTAATGTTGCAGTTCCGGCACTCTATTGTTGAGATCATGGTCCTTAGCGGAATTCCTGCTTGCCATTTTGGAATGATGCTTGCGAGTCTGTGCGATATAAGCGCGCTCTGGGAGTGGTCCCTAACACGGACATTGAGAAGCAGCTCGATGAGATTCTTCAGAAGTCCACGGCCCGTGTTGATGATTTGTAATTACTTCATAAAATGAGACATGTCAAAAGGGAAAATGGTCCACTCGGTTTGGACTTCGACCGTAACGGCACAGATACGATTCCTCGCCAGCGGATCAAGTGCCGCTATGTAAGGTTTTAGATCAAACTCGGATCCGAATATAAAGCATTGCTTGCGTCGGTTTGAGCCATATAGGAATGGCATGGCTTCGTTTCTAATTGCTTTGCAGACTTGGAGCAGGCTTTTTGAGTGCATTGATTTTTTCGCTCCTCTAACTGAAGCTGAGCGCATGGATTCACCTGCTTCTGTATCATATCGCCACTCGTGGAGGCCATCGTATTCGACTTGAAAGGGACTAAAGTAGCGGTTCCATCTGCCTTCAACAAAGCTTGACTGCGATGGCACATAAGAAGTCGGCGGTGGTATGTCACCTGGAAGCGGAGGTTTGAGCACTCGCCTCGCATATCTTGGGCCGTCCGAAAATACCAGCTCATAGATCATATTCCGCAGTTCGCCGGGCAGGTCCGTGAATCTCATAGCTTTGTTGAAATTAAGTGTTGATCCATCCATTTGCCTCAAGGCAGTGGGGCGGAAGCTAGAACTAGGCTGAATGGGCATGACTAGGGGCGGCTAGCCGTCAAACAAATGGGAAGCGTTGGCGATCTGATGGGGATGGTAGAGCATTGGCCGAAGTTCATGAATGATCAGACAAGTTAGTCGATGTGCAGTTCTCTTGATCACTCAAATTGCAGCCTGCATGTTGACATGCTCCTGGTTAGCTGGTGTGAACGTGAGCCTATGTAGTTAGAGGTAATTCATCATCTTCACGGCATGACCGTCAACAGTCATTTCACCTATAAGCATTTCACCAATTTCGGATCACCTCAATGTAACTGCCAAATCGGTATGCTTGACGCGTCAATCACCTACCTTCCCTTGCGTGGGTATCAGCGGCTTCATTCGGCCACGGTCACCTTTCACCAGTGAAGGCGCAAGATTGCGTCTGCATCGAAGCTGAACGCACCGGAGGATTATTGTGATCGTCTACAAGTGACTATCCACTGTCGGTAAGGCCGTTGTATTTCGAGATCATAAATGAGCATGGTGAGAAGGCAACTACGAAAAATGTTCTCCCAGGCCCCGCCAAGAGTTCGGAAATTTAAAAATCCGTTTGCGAAACTTCCGGGGCAGGTGGACCTGGGAAAGGTTCATTGTCGTCGATTCATGCACTATAAATCATACTCTGTTTTTTTCACGAACAAGAGATGCTTCAGCTGCACAAAGCCCTATTATGGAGAGCCTCCTCATGCAGTGCCCTCACCTAGTATCCTCATTTCTCTCTATAGGAGCCATTTGCGAATAAATTTGTGTGGAAACGACTCGCCATTCAATGTGGTGGATGAGGGGCATTTTCAAAATTTGATGGTTATCAAGTTGCCAGTTATCGGCTGCCGTACGCGATGTAACAGGTCAGGGGACGGTCGACGCAAGTTTCTTTACTTCCCATGACTTCCCCCGCGCTAACAATGCTAAGCCTAGGACCGATTTGCGTCGAATCTCTTTTTCAGCATTGGATCTTTACTCGAAGAATCCAAAATCGAGTGCCAACTCAACGTTCTGTTGCTCTGGATCATTAATGACGCCATTACAAGACGACATTGGACGCGCCTCATCGCCTCATGAAGACCTAGAATCTTTTAAAGGTATGGTTGTCGGCGCGGCTAATCTCCGAAGTTTCAGGGGCACAGGCCACATATTTCGCACCTGGAGCCTCTGTACCGTTCTTCTCGCACGACTTTGTCGAGCCTGCAGGCTGTTCGATGATTCATTTGAAAAACAGTAGCGCAGTTACAGAAAGGTTACAATACAGTGCAAGTTTTTTCAGCCCCATGACTGATAGAACAGTCCTAGGTCGGGTTGGGGGTGAAATGCAGCCCCATGAAACATATATGTCGGTGCAGAATGTCTGAATTAGCCTTGCTGCAACTAAGTACCGCTACATGTGCCTTTATTTGATCGACCAGAGTACGTGTCCACAACGAGTATTCCGGGCGAGCCGTAGGGTTGCGGAGCCCTGAACAAAGACCCTTTTGAATTCAACCTCGAAAATCGCTCATTTGGTGCAGAAGCAAGCAAATTTCGCATCATGGACCCAATTTCGTCAAAATTCGTGTTACTGGCCCCTCGACACCATCAACGCCGCATTAAGAGACACCAATAAAATATTTGCCGTGACTACAATCTACCTGTCCTGCTTGACAAGTCCCTACTACTGAAATATCAAAAGAAGCCATGGAGAGATTAGGCCGTCACGGTAAGGAAATTGGTTTATCACAACACTATCAGGACATGAGACATCAAGAAGTATCTTGGGAAAAGACAGCCCTCTACAAAATGGGGCAACAGCAAGCGCCAGGAGCCATGCGCCGTGTCAAGCAGACAAATCAATCCTTCCCTGCAGGTGCATGCAGAACAAACAACTAATGCGAATATCGCTCTATGATATCCAGCAAGGCTCTGAAGCACTTTCCAATGTGGCTATTTAGAGTGCAGAGGCTCCCAGGCTACGGAATTGAAATAAACTTTTGTAGCTGTTTGTATTTATTCTTGATGTGTTCAAAGATATTCTCAAAGAAACCATTCGTCATATGAATTTAAAGCTTCGCAACTTCTCGACATATGATAAACGTCTGCAAGCCATTCTAGTAATACAAGCGCGCTTTTTGACGTGGTCCATCGGCATAGCTCATTTTCACAATGAGTGGTTCTGCATTCAATCAAGTGTCAGATAGCTTGATATACACCGGCTTGTGGATTAATTGGTCAAATGGTTATATAAGGTGCTTATCCCTCTTTTCTCTCGTTTTGGAATCTATTTGCAAATTTTTTGGCCTGAGTCGCAACTAACCTCTTACTCGGTGCTAATTGTGTTACTGAAACAGAGGCGCTACAATTACGCTCACAGACCGCAACAGGGGTCTCCTTACTGCTTTTCTAGCATTATTCGTGACCGTAGTAGCTAGGAGCTTTTGGCGATCATTCTGCTTCATAACACATCTAGCTCTTTCGACGAACACGGCCCAAGATGCTGTTTACCATCAAAGACAGGCTATTCTGCGAAACGCAGGTGAGGCGATAGCTGGCCTGAAATTATTCCTACAGTTAGCCTGGAAATGGCGGAGAAAATCACAAAATCTATGGACTAGAGTCATTCCTTTGATCGGCACCACAATCGTTTTGACAGTGTCATTTTATGTTGCGAGTATCTTTTCCTCTCGGGTAAGCCTCAACTGCTGGTTGTTAGAACGTACTGTGCACTTTTCCTTGTACCAATGCGAGCTATGTACATCATCCCCAGAGCCGTGATTTGTGTTTTCAAGAAATGTCAACCTATGACGAGCACAACTTGCTTTCCAGACTACAAGCCAATAGCGATACCTACTTTCAATTCTAAGTTGACCTGGTCATGTTTTTCATTGTTCTGGCAACAATTTAGGGAACGATTATGCTGACAGCTGCAGATTTCCACCGCGACTGCTGATGAGGTCCTGATCTCGAGTTCTAAATGCGGACGACTTCGGGATGCAACTGACTTCGAAGATGTATTTGTTCAAAGGGAGTTTAAGTCAAAGCTCTTAGCTACTAGCGCCTCATATGCACAAATATGCTATTCTGAACGCGTTGAAGACCGCGAATGCTCATTCTTCGTCAACAGACAGATACCTCAAATTGTGTCTAGGAATACAAGCTGTCCGTTCTCTGGAGGTCAAAAGATTTGCTTGCACAATTATAAGAATCTAAAAATAGATTCTGGATTGATTGATTCTCATGAGAATCTAGGTATTAATGCTGCACCACAAGATCGTTTCTCTTACCGGAGGGTCATTGAATGCGCACCAATTCGCACCAATGGTTATCAGCGCACGGGCCAACGTTTCAAAAACATTTCGAAGATTCTCAGAAGGGATTCGACGAAGAATGACACTGCTTACTTCATGTATGGCAGTCAAAGCGACCAGAACGATTCTATCACATTTGAGTGGCCATTAATCCCACCCGACGAACTATTTGATTATACACTCTCGTTAGTGCCATCCCTGCCTTGCAGCACATAATAGGATTGCTGAAATAGAGCAAGCGTCCACTCGTATTCGGGTTCTAGCGGGACATTTACACCAATTCCAGAGCTGCGACGTGATGATGTTTCGATCTCGTTGTTCTTTCTCATGGCCAATAATATAGTATTTATCCAACCGGTCGATGATGACTTTTTTGCTGCTCACGAAGCTTATGGTGGGGAATTCGACTTTCCCACTTCAAATGAAACCATGACAGTATATTCGTCGGATGATGTGGCTCATGTACTTGGCTGCATCTCACAAGAACGATACTGCTTAAACAAAACTAGTTGTACAAAGCTTTCAACAACAGGGACATCCATTGCCTCTGCACTTGACATGGCTGCCTCCGATAGACAGCGCGAATCGCTGATGACCTGGGATTCAAGTCTGTCAGTACTTAGTATTGGCATTGCCGACACTGTTCAGACGTTAGGAGCAGATGCATTGATTGCACGGAACACGTTCATGGGTTTCTTTCAAGGTCCGCTTCCAGAAAATCAATGGCAAGTGGAAGTAGAGCATTGGCAAGCGACAACAATGGCTTTATTGCAAAGAATTACTGTCGAGCAAGCTTCCGGTCCATCCGACGCTGCGATGCAGAAGTTGATCAAGGGTCCTTCTAACAAAGAAGCGAGACAACTATGTAAAAGCCAGGTAAGTCATATTGAAATTCTTTCTTGAAACTTTTTATCTTGATAAGAACATACCAATGATACATAGAAAATCAGAAGCGACTCACACACATCGTTCAGCGTACTCGGTCTTGTCATCACCGTCCTTCTTGGTGGAGCCATAATCTCACTAGAAATGGTCGCCGAGCCTGTTTTCCATTTCTTCCAGCGTCGGAGGAAATCTGGCTTATACCAACGGCTCGAGTGGATCACAAATGGCACTTTACAGTTACAGCGGATGGCACAGGAGGAAGTAGGCGCAGGAACATGGGTCGAGACAACCGACGACGTCCCCACGACGGAGAAATACGAGCCTCTTTCGACGCTCGACATTTCGAACGGAGACCACCCGCGCCTAACAAAGACTTTTGTTAGTGAGAACAGAGAGAAGTTGACCGAGCAGCTTTCCGCTTCTACGCAGATGACGGACGTCGAGATGGCGGAATCTATATACCAGACTACGTTGCCTGCGGCCCCTTGCCTTCCTGGACCGCCCGTCGAAAACTTAGACACGACTGCGACAAGTACTCAACAAGACCAGCCCAATTCCAACAAAGTCTAATCACCCCTCGTGAACCAACTTAGTCGGCTGCGACAACAAATCTCGGTCAATCATTCGCACAATTCCCATGGCCTTTGTGCGGCTCACCCACTGCTCGATAGATAACATTGGGTAGTGCTACCGTGATTACCAAGTGCACAAGGGTAGCTGGATATTGTCGACAAAAAAGTTAGTTTGCAATGCGCTTATCGGTGTGATCTTCGTCTGTTCTGGCTTAAGGGTTTCAACAGATATCACTTTCGCTTTCCAGCCAATTTTGCAAGGTATAAGGCGTTCAGGCGACCAGACTCGGAAGACTCACTGGAATGCCGATTGACCGTTGGAAATTATTGCGGTCTTTTCATTCATAGCTTCAAGATCACAATAAGACTGCTTGTGAGCAGAGGCTCCACCCATCGACCAACTTCTCTCCCTCTTCCGTCTCTTCTATCACGACGAGAATAGTGCCCAGATACCCTCCACCTTAAATATGAAATAATGAAACTAGACAGAAACCATTTAAACGGCGACATCTTAAGCCGAACGAACTATTTGAGAAGGATAGGTAAATAACACGACGCATTCAAGCCTTTTAAACGAATTGCGTAGATAAACTGTATTGAAGAATTTAAACGGAACGGGACCTTCAGATCCCCCCTGCGGGTGATGATTGAAGCTGACACGAAAAGGTCGGGCTTCGGTGAACGACGACCCGGCAATTTTACGTTAAATGATGCACACGTAACGTACCCTTCGCAACCGCCAAGAGTTCGGAAATTTAAAAAATCCGTTTGCGAAAATTCCGGGGCAGCCGGATATTAAGCATCTGAAAAAAAGATTCATCGTCGCCCGTTCATACCCTGTTCTTTCACGACAGGAGTTGCTTCAGCTTCAAGGCTACAATGAGACTAGTTTGTGGGGAAAACTCCAAGCCCTCGACCCGCACGCGCTTCTGATCCGGCTTGTGCTAACATTCTACTACCAAGATCCGCGGCCTTTGGAGTCGCCCATTGTTTTGGACATGGCATGTCATGCTCGGTAAGTGGGTTCTAGTCGGCGCTTCGGAATGGATTCAGCACTCGACGATGACGCCGTCGGTCCTGAGAACTCTTCTGGTCATACGATGTCCGTTCTCCGGGCAACGGATTCCGCGGTCGTGGCATGTGAGACAGAGATCGAACGAGCCACGGCTGCACAAATTGCAGTGATAATATTCTGTCGAGTTGCTATAGCATTCATCGCAACGCACGAGGAAACACTTGTTGTTTTGGGAGTAAAAGGTGCACAGCTTATTCATTTCGTAGCTCATGATGGATTGAGCGTCATCGGAGCTCCCCGGCTTTTCCTTTTCTTGAAGAACATCCATAAGCCTGCGAGCTGAAGGTCTTGCTCGAGGATCGGCAGACCGGCACCGCTGAATGATATTATTCCAGAAGTCTGGAACTTCACCATAGCATAATGGCAGCCCGACGGGATTTTTGTGCTCGGCAGTGCATGAATAACGCGGTGATGCCGTGCAAGCGTGGCGAGCACAGTGGTCGGTTATAGAGGTTGTATGCTCTGCAAGACACCATAAGACATGTCCCAGCTGGAATACATCTGTGCGGAAGTTTAGCATCTCACTCCGTATATGGTTGTTCTTTTCAAACGTTTCTCGTAGTTCCGGCGGTATTTCTCCAAAGATGTTTCTCGCAACACTCGCAGATGAGAAAGGATTTAGGGCTGCTGTCCCGTTGGCTCTGATGCCTACCTGGCCCAGCCCGAGCATGCCAACTACCATCCCTCGCGAATGGATTTCTAGTACGGCTCTGATAATTTGCCGGCCCCATTGCTTTCTCATTGGCCATGGTATCCTCTGCAATTTTGCATTCATATGGGTCATGAGGAATGAAAGGTGTCCGATGGAAGGAGCTTCAGATATATAACTCCGTAAATGCGTCCTTGTATCGTCGACTACAACACCTATTAATTGAGCGACACCTTCACAGCCACGTAAGGCGCAGTGTAGCTTGAGATCATTGAGGAAGTCGCGGATCTGATTCTTCCCACCGTGTCTGCCGGCGGTTGCGAACGGTAGCTTTTGCTCCTCGCCTGCTTGGGATTCAACCCAGACTTGATAACGAGACGTACTGTTTCGGGACTGCACAACGACGTCGGACTCTTCGAAACGCGAGCAACCCATGTCATCCATATCTTGTAAGATTTGTTGTTCACCAGATTGTTCGATTTCTAAGACATCCTCGTCAATATATATTCCAGGGGACTTTATGACCATCGAACCATCTTCACTGGCTTTTAGTGATACTGAGATCCTGGTGACAGAATTGTACAGCTGCATGTGAGGGAGTAGCGACTTCAGAAGGCTCTTTAGCGCAGGAGGAAGGATCATACTCGTGTACTCAAAGCCGAGAGTAGCATCATCGTTGAAAGCAGCATACCCTTTATGATCTTTCTCAAATGTAGCCGACAATGTAATTCGTTGCCATCGCCGAGGTGTTTCTGCATACAGGATAAAATAGCGGCTGGGCTTACGGTAATCTTGGCTTTCAATCATGGCGCACACGAAGAGTCTTTCGTCGATAAGACCCTGCGCTGTATATTGCTCCGGAAAATATGAAGATCTCGATTCAAATTGGTAAGTTGGCGATCCTGAGAAATTTGCGCTGAGTTGGTTGAGAGAGGTAGGAGCCTGGGCACCGGAGAATCGAGATACGCAATTTAGAAAGACATCGATGGCACTTAAGTCGTTGTCTCTTTCGATTCTGTCCTCCATGAGCGGGTCACTTTCTGAAGATCCCGTCCAGGCCGAAGGGCTGTCTGTCTCCATTGCTCTTACCTCCCCCTTCGCTGTTTTTGGTCGCTCAGCAACAAGTCGAAGTCGCTCACCTATTCCTCGATAGACTTGAGCAAGATTGTGGTGGAGCGCGCGGTTCCCTGACATAAATGCCTGTCGTGTCTCGTCGACGAACGATAACAGAGACTTTGCGACTTGTTTACGAGACTTTAACAGGACCTTCGTGTCTATTTCATCGATGGATGTTCCCACACTCGGACCCAGTGTTGTACCTGTACTCGATCTTTTGGGGCTAGTGACGAAGGGATTCTCAATGGCCTTATCGATAGAAATTCTACAATCGGTTGTGGATCTACTAGACCATTTCATTAACTGAGCGGTATTCGTTCGACTTGCAGCCAACACGCGCATACTGCACACCCTGTAGATAGTCAGCTCAAACCATATAGCAACTTCTGCTAAAGTGCATCCTACGTAACGATGGCGTCCAGTGCGCTGCCAAAAGTCGATTTCATAGTCTCAAGCCGTATTTGGAGTGTTCTGATCTCACCTTTATTCATAAGAGCCCATTTGACGGAGCTCACAGAAAGCACCTTGCCTTCGGGGTTAGACCTGAGCAATTTCCGTAGCTTCACCATAAGCTCTCCAAGTAACCCGCGGCAGTTACTCAAAGGCGCGGTCAGATTTCCAACTAGATCAATCATAGCCTCGTCATTCTCTATGGCGGTCCGGATCTCACCATCTTTCAGTGCTATCTCAAGTGAGCAAATAACCGAGTAGAACGCGTGTACATCTTTGCCAACTGCTTTGATCTCTTGAGGAGCTTCTCGTATACTGCCCACGAGGTCAATGATTGCTCTTGAGGCTTCGACTGTCAGCCTTGTGAGCCCAACAGCTCCGGAGATGATTCCAGCAACACTAGCAGCTATAGAAAGAGGGTCCGCCATTATCAATGAGAAAATCGTGAACCCATGCAAAAAGTCGCAGCTGTAAAAATGCCGAGGAATTGGGGAGCTTTTTAAGGCTCGTCATCGCGGATCGGTACGGAAGCTGGCTGTTTTTATCTTCATCCAGAGGGGGTTGCATGCTTGAAGCTGCAAAAGACTCAGCTTAGGCGCTGGGATCTTCACATCCATGGTATACAGCCCACTTGATTTGCCAACGGTCGAAGTAGGCAGTGCACTGAGATGGCCAATGGAGACTCAATGTTTTATGGCCCATTTTGTGTGACGGTCACACAAACCCCTCAGTAAGTACGTTGCTGGCCATCTGGACCCCGAACCTTGTGAGGACGGATGCAACGGGTAGATACCCGAAGATGCGGGCAATGCTCATCGTATCAAGACACAACGTTGTACGACATATACTTCTCGGATGCTGCATGAACTGAAAATTCTCGATTCGGCATTGGCGAAACCGCATTGGCGAAAAGTCGGCTTTTATCTCAAGCCATAGAGAGGCTTGCGGCCCGTTCCGTCGCGGGGCACGCGAAACAGGAGCAGCGACTTGAGATGACGAACCTGTGGGACGATCGGGGCGGAGACCATGTGCGAAGTATGTAGTTCAAAAAGCCCACACTCTCATATTCCGTAAGTCATTGCTAAAGCGAGCGAAAATTTGGTTCAATGAGATGAAGGCTGGTGCATTTGGAGAGCGTCGTACAGGCTTTCGATGTAACGATTGCGGACTGCTATGGTGGGAGGTGGTCTTGGCATTTTTTTAGGACAAGGCGCCTCAAATTTGGGGAGGGGACCTGTAAAACTTAGGGATGCCGCCTGAGAAAAATCCCAAGAACACTTGGTTAACTTTCACCCTTACTTACAATAGTAGTGACGGGCTTGTAATTAGGGAAGATGGATGGGCCGACCGTCTTCGTGATGTCTGCGGACATCTAAGTAGCGGAGATCTTCGACATGCTTTGGGTCGCTGCTGATGTAGGGGCACCGTTGTTACCAAAAGATAGCGACAGGACCTGTGGGTGTTGGAGATGGCTTAAGATATGGCGAGAAAATGACTTGGTAAGACGCATCCCTTGTTGATTGAGAACACGTTAGACTACTATCTGCTTGAGGGATATGGTGGATGGACATTCGACGTGGAACATGTTTGTATGAGCAATTATTTGAGAATGCTAGGTTCAGGATATCAATATGATGCCCATGGCCTTAATGCTAAAGATCCTCCACTTCAAGTCCTCCACGTAGAGCAGTTCGATCAATTTAAGGATGTCGCAGCCTACCTCCCCCTTCCCAGTTCCAGAGTTGGGTGATAGGCGAAGATGTAATGGACCTTCACCATATTTGGCACATGTCCATCAATGGCGCATCAAGTTGATGCCTCCTTGTGATTCGCTCATGCGATCAAAGAGATCGAACAACTCCCGGACCTTCGAGAATTGTTTGACGTGGAGGAACATTGTGCAGTCCTCCACATAGTATCTCCAATCAGCTAAGCGGCAATTTTCAGAGCAGTAGACGATGTCACGGAACGGACAGCTACGGTCAAAGTATTCAGTGGCTGTAGTTGTGGGAATGGACACCTTGCAAAGGGTGCAGCATAGTCGCTTGGTACGAACGCATTCCAAGAATGTCTGCTTTGCCCGTCTAATAACTTGCGCGACTTTAGATGGGTCATCCTCATCTGTAATAGTACCGATAAGCTCGAGAATACGATCTATAGTGTTCTTGATCTTTTCATTACCAATTTCTTGGATTATTCGGAACTCAGATGACTCCTTGCTGGGCCTAGATATCCCCGACCACCAATCGTGACACTCTCCAGAATCTGGGTCCGGAAAAAGATGGCACTGAATGCAGGCGATGGCTCTGAATGTCGTGACCAGAGGCATTGGCTCTGTTGATTTCCAGCCACAGATACGCTCCATGATTTGGAACATAAGTGAGTGACAGTCCTCATGATCTTCTATTTTGAATCCAACGGATAGCTCTTCGACTCCAGTCAATTTCGAGAGGCCGGACTCTATTCTGGACATGACGTCTTCCAGGTTATTTGGGTCCATCTTGCGCTTTGCTCCAGCAGTAACGGCTTTAAGTAGAGATTGTGCAGACAGCCCTAGCGACTCTGTGTAGTCTTCGAAATCGGTCTCACTTCCGAAGGAAAAGAGGCGTCTCTGGCCCACCGCTCCATACATGAAGGGAAGCGCCTCTTTGCGGATGCTTTGACTGACCTGAGGCAATGCTTTCGCGACTGGAGATACCGGCTTCCTGTTGGCTTGAACTTTCTCGACATGTTCGTCATCACTGGGTTCAGAGTCGCTTGTGGTCTCGTCATTCTCGTCATTCTCGTCATCATCAATCTCATCATCCTCGACTACGTCAGAACTCTTGTCATTCCCAAACCCTTCGCCCTCTCCTTCAGCTCTCTTACTTTCATCTTTCTTGATTTCGTGTCCAAGCTTGAAAGACCGCAGTGAAGTCTGGCTCAAGCCCAAAGCAATCATTTTCGTCTTCGGAATGCGCTTGACGCTGACGGCGCCTTGGGGAAAGACAAGACGGTAGATACGGTTCCTGAGCTCACCAGGGAGGTCGATGAAGTTGGTCATTGCTCCCAGTGGCTGCTAAATGTTCAGTCAGGTCCGACTAGATCTAGAGACACTCTCATCTTGAACGTGGAATTTTCGCTTGGAGATTTTAAGGTTTAGCAGCGAAATGGTCAATGTCGACGTAAAGATGACTAGAAATGGTGTCGATGGTAAGGGCGCGAGCCTAAAGTGTTGAAGGATAGGGAAAGGGCAGAAGATTGAGGATGAGTGAGAGTGAGTTGGGATAGTGGAGGGAAGAAGTAAAAGTAGGAGAAATGGGAGAGGCTTTAATTTATTTCGATGCCATAGACGGGGCGGTAAATGCGGAAATCAAAGAGTGTCAAAAGTGAGGTCAATTTAAAGGGAATAGAGAAATCTAGTCTTGGCAAAGGATTGGGTAGAAATGTGAAGATAGCTATTCTCAAGCCACATCTGCCACATTGCCTTCGGGTTTGCCTTCATATACCAGCTCTCACACTACCAGGAACTTGACGAACACGTTCGTGCTCAGTTGCACATCCTCCGGCTCAAAGCTCAATCCATTGCGTTCCCCTGAGCTCGTAGGAGGATCCATTCGCTGACCCTTCATTCTCCTCATATGGCTGCTTGTTGTCTGAGACGAGTGCCGCTCCTCCACGAGGACAGCCCTCGGCTCCTTGTCGCTCACGACGCTAGCAAAATCCTTGGCCTTGATTACCGCGTCCTGTACGGCTTCCTTTCGTGCCTGCGAACCTAATGCCTCGCGAGTGGCATCAGTCACACGCCAGCTGATGTTGGATACATCCAAGCTCTGGATCGCAGCCAACGCAGTTGCAATCTCTCCGAGCAGCTTGAAGTCTTGGAACTTTATGTCGAATTTGCTCGAGCAGTGGTACTCTCTTGGCAAAGGCTTGTTGTCGCGGTCCGTTCGATCATAGTGATACGTCCTCAAAGTGTTCATGGCCCAGTGGGTGATGGCAGCGTCTGGCGCGGCGATCCCCTCAGAGGTCTGCGGATTGTGCGGCCGGAGCATGTCCTGCAACTTGTTGGAGGCTGCGATCACTTCGTTAGAGACACCCTCGCGGGTCGGACCACTGGAGGAGACATCAACTGTCATGACGGCGCGCTCGGCGCGGCGATGGATGGTGGAAGTGCCATTGATTTTAAGCTCGAGAGGTTCGGTCGCCATTGCTTAGAGATAGACGATGGGAAGATGGCTTAAGCGTGACCCTAATAGGATGCTCGATGATGAAGAAGACTTTGTAGAGCAAAGAGTAAAATGAATCTTGGTTTTTAAAGCTTGGGGGCATCCAGAGCCTTTATACCCGTACCTGACTTTCACAAGAGCTACCAACTCGTGAAGCATGACGGATAGACCCCACAGTCTGTGAAGTTAGTGTGCGGTGCGCCATGTCAAAGGCAGCAGCTTAAGCGCTGTAGTCTGACTAAATAGTTGGAAGATCGCCGATGTTCAGGAAACCAACCATGAACGCTCAACTGGAATTAGCAAGTGCAAGGCAGCCATGTCCAGGCACCCACGTCGGGCTCCCTCGGCATGAGTCATTCATATTTTGAGGGTCAAATTGTGACTGTATAATAACCTAACCTCGCCAATACTATCCACAGGCCTGGACTGGGTATTTGTGCAAGGTAAGACTACATTCAAGCGTCATGAAGATCGGTGCAACGGAGAGCTTTGCAAGTTTACCGAGTCGACGCCAAGCGATTCGGGGTGTGCCAAGCTTGCGGAAAGTTCCGCTCATTCGCTCGCACTACGCTCCTTCCCAGCGGACCTTGCTTCTTGATTACCAGACAAGAAATCATTGCATTATTTACCGTTAGACCGCCAATGTCGCTTCTATCGATCCCAGCGCTTGATATTGAAACATCCCCCTATTCTCGTCAGATTCAGACCCTCCAGGCAGCCAAGGTAGATAGCAGTACGTCATTCTTCACTTGTGAAGATTTTTTATGTAATACAATAAACCCTCGATATAAGAAATAGCTCCAGAAGAGATTCTGCTGTCTCATCGAAGTTAGATTTCTTTAAAACCTCTCGATGGCCTTCAGGGTGATATTTCGGAGAAAAAAAGTTTGATGAGTTTTAAGAGCGAGCTCGAGAGCTCCCTCAGACCCTGAACTATGCACGTGATTGATTACTTGTATCGAGGGTTTACTGTAGATGTTCTGGCACGCTATTTCTTTGGTGAACTCTTTTTCTACCTATAAATGTGTTTCTTTACTCGCTGCAGTCATTGCATCCCATGAAATGTTGCGTAGAGACATGGACGTGGTACCATGGTCGCGACTGCCTCCCGAGGAGTGCATCACGAAAATGCCAAGACCCTGCGAATATTCAAAACCTTCGCCCGACGTCTAGGATATCACGGTACACAGAATCGAATCCAATGGAAGATAAGAAGATTTCTTGTGTTGGAGCTGGACTTGTCGGAGGTCTCTTTTCTACCATTCTAGCTCGGCAATTTCCCTGCAACAAAGTGACAGTATTCGACATATATCCCCTGAGGGTTGCTGCTTGGAATTCTAAAACCCTCCCCTTCAACAACATCCCTGGGACCCTTATCAAGGGACCTCGAGACGAGACGAAGAATCTAACATTCACCAACAATGCTGCAGAGGCTATCGATGGAGCTGCGATGCATTTCGTCTGTGTGGACACGCCGCCACTCCAACCTGATGCACAGATGAGCGAACTTGACACAAGTCGGGTTCAGGACGCCATTAACCTGATTGAGACGCATGCAACGATGTCCGGCTGCATTGTCCTAAGGTCAACGATGCCCCTTGGATCCACAAAAAGATTCTGTGTTGCGATCAAAGAAAGAAATGAGACGAGCAGATTGAAGTTCACCCTGCTTACGAATCCAGAGTTCATGGCCGGCGGTACAGCTGTCAGGGACTCATTTCAGCCCGACAGAGTCGTCATTGGATCCGATACATCTGAGACTGGGTCTGAGAGCGCGCTTCAACTGTCAGCTATTTACCGCCAATGGGTACCCACCAGCTGTCCCATTCTACTCGTCGATTTTGCGACTGCTGAACTAGCCAAGCTCGCATCGAATGTCATGCTTGCCCAAAGGATCAGCAATATGAGCTCCATCACAGCGTTAGCAGAAAACACCGGTGCTGATGCAGACAAAGTCGCAAAAGCTGTCGGATTAGACCATCGCATCGGTAAAGAGATGCTCAGAATCAGCCCAGGTTTTGGCGGGAGCTGTCTCGTTAAGGACCTTTCCTCTGTCGCTTAGTATGCGGCGCACGAGGTGGATGATGTCCCAAGCGACTTTTTCTCTTCCATTATCAGGATGAACAACCTTCACATCAACAGGATCCCCCAATATGTCATTCAAGTCTTGGAACAGCACGTCAGAGAACCAGATTTGTCAGAGGGGGGGCTAAAGGCCAAAAAAGTCGCTATCCTAGGCTTCTGCTACAAACCAGGGATCGCAGACACTTGTCAAAGCCCATCTATTGCAGTCGTTAGGATGCTCCTGGAACGTGATATTACCGTCTCAGTCTTTGACCCGGCGCTAACCAAAGAGAATATCCTCGCTACAATGAAGTTTCAAGGGCGCGAGGCAGAGATGGCGGCGTGGTTGGATGTTGCATCGAGCTTTGAAGAGGCATGCACAGGGGCAAATGTATTGGTACTCATGTCTGATAAGCTTCTAAAATTAGACAGCGATGCGTTGACTGTACTCCGGATCTCGATGAAGGAGCCATGGCTTATTTTGGACTGCTGGAACTGTATCGGCGATGCTGCTGGGTTGAAAGAGATGGGATTTAACGTTCGTTGTATTGGCCGCCCTGCAGTATAGTAAACCCTCCATACAAGTAACCATTTCCAGAGGAGATTCCTCTTTCACATCGATATGAAATTTAATCAAAACCACTCGACGACCTCCAGGATGATATTTTAAGAAAAGAAAGATCGATGTGATTTTCAGAGGCGATTTTTTATAGCACTGTAAGACTTCGAATTACATATGCGATCGGTTGCTTGTACAGTAAACTCTCGATACTTATACACTAAACTCTCGATGCTCGCACACTAAACTCTCGATACAATCAACCCAGGTAGGCCATCCAACATCCTATCTCAGCGTTTAATTTCCCTTCCAAAATACCTCGACGACCTTCAGAACAATATTTCACAGTTTATTTGCACGCTGATATTTGTGAATCCGACGCTTCGTGTCGCGGATTAATCACCTCGCTGATGGGGTGCTAGTATCGAGAGTTTACTGTATCGAGGTTTTACTGCATCGAGGTTCTACTGTAGAGCCTTTCAAAACGAGCAATCAAGTCAAAGTATCTGAGCCGTTCTCATAGAGGACCCGGCAAGGTCTTGTGGCAGCAGCGACCTCCAGCCTTCCTTCTCAGATCGGTCAAGCCCCCTGTGCCAGCCGATAAAAAGTTCTTGTCTCCATCGAGACCTTTACCCCATCCATCCATCCATCTCCCTTACCCTCCTTGTGACTCCTCTAGAATCCTCAACCTCTCTCAGTAAGGCGACGGTACCCTCGATGCAAGCAACGCACTATCACGAATAGTGGAAAAAATTAAAGCAAGAGTCGAAAAACCCCCCCTTCCGCTCTCAATGTCTAAGAAACCCTTTCAAACATCGTCTTGGAGGTCGTCAGGATGTCTGTTAAAAGACTGTCTCAATTCTCAAACTTTAGGCGGAGACTTTCAAGGACGTGGCTTATATCGAGGGTTTTACTGTACCGGCTTATGCATTTCCCTAGGCCCGCCCCAACCGACCAATAAATAAAATAATTCCCTTCACCTCCCTCCCCTCCCTTCCTCCTCGACCCAAGCCGCCGCAACCCTCGCAACCCTCCCACCTCCATCCCCCTCCACAGTCTCACCCCCTCCTAATCCACCCGAATCGGCACAGTCGGCACCATCTGCGCCGAGAAAACATCAGTGCTGCGCCACCACCACCTTAAACCCCATCCACCAGACTCCGCCCAATTCTTCGCTTCTCAATGCCCAACCCTCCCAGAACCCCAGCTCGGCCCGCACTTTCCCTCACTCCCGCAGCAACCTCAGCTTTCGCCGTGTTTGTTCGTTTGACGCTCAGGGGGTTTGGTTGCTGTACGAGCCGGTTGTGGATAATTTGCGAGAGGTGGTTAAATCTGCTGGCTCTAAAAGATTCCAGTCACCTCAACTGCAAGATTTCGCGGACAGAGGATGGCTCTGTCTCATTGAGAGGTCTTTTACAGAGTATCACGTCAACTAGACACAGTGTGGAAGGTTTTAGCGTTCATTGAGATATCATTAAAGGTATACTACGGGGGTGGGATATTAGATTGTGAAGCAGTCTATTTCTGTGGATGATCTAGCCTGAAGCGTTTTTGAATATCGAAAGTAAATGCATAAATACACACTTAGCGAGCGTCCAATGATCCTGATAGCCCAGAAAACAATTTTCAGACAGGACATCTTCGGCCGTCCGAACATCGTGATGAAGCAGACATAAGGTAGAAGACATTCAACCTGCGAGGTACCCGGCAATGAGCCGACTCACCGCTCGTGCACTGTCGGCCCCAGCCAATATCGTATAGTGGTTCGTTTTGTCTACCACGTTGACACGAAGATTCTCGCTCCCGACTAGTTGCCTCCACCCCTCCCCTCCAAAGTCGGTGCGATCGTTGAGCAGCCAATGCATCTCGCGTCCATCGCCTGGTCGAACCTCCAGAATTGGGTCTCCGGGATTCTTGCAGAGTCCATCGCGCGCATAGATTAGATGAGTTGTCGGCGTAGTTTTACCGGAGAATGCCACGGGCCTGTACTGGTCCAGTATGGCAATGATTGCCGTGAAATGGGGTCGCAGCCAGCTCGGTGTCTTACGACCCCCCAAGCCAAACATCTCCAACGATTCTAAGAAGTCGTACATGCGTTGCGGAGGACTCTGGATGCCGATCGGGTTTGGAGAATCGATCAGAATGAGTTTTGCTGTATCATGGCCTTCCTTGGCGAGTTGCTGCGCAGCCTCGTACGCAAATATTCCTCCTGCAGACCAACCACCGAAATAGTATGGCCCAACAGGCTGGATGCGATGGACCTCAGCGACGAACTTTGAGACGTATTGCGGAAGGGAACACCGGATTTCCTCAGGGGCTTTCATCCAGGGGCAGTTGAGACCATATACGCCTATATCGGGAGAAATTGCCGGAAGCGATGCATACGAAGTTGCTGACCCTGCACCATCGGGGAAAAGGAATAGGATCTTTTCCGGATTCTTTGAAGGTCCTTGGAGTCGGACAGAAGTTGCATGGGGCAAAATGTGAGACGTGAATGGGCCCAGTGGACCAGACGTCCTGTCTTGTACCATTGATGGTAGATCTGCTGCTTGAGGCTTAGCTAATACGCCGATCTTGGCCAGAGTCTGTTCTATTTGTTGCAGAGTGTGCTGCTCTATCAGGAGGTCCGAGGGAACCTCAATGCCAAGCTCTTGGAGTCGTCCGATGATGTTCAACGACAAGAGCGAGTCAACTCCAAGCTCCGTGAAATCTGTAGTAGCAGTCAATTCTTCGATTGGAACGCCGACTTCTTCTGCAATGGTGGAGCGGACTGTGACCATAAGTCCAGGCTCATCGACTGAAGTAGTTTCTGTCCTATCGTCCGAATTGTCTTCATCTGTTTCGAGATCTGATGTTGAAATACTCGAAATCGATGGCGATGAAGCCTCTGTCGGAGAGATGTGACCGATGACATCATTCAGAGTTGGAAGATCGATAAAAAGCGACGACGGCAAGTTCAATCCCAATTTCTCCTGCAGGCGGCTCGAAATAGTGAGTGACAACAAGGAATCGATACCAACATCTGCGAGTGGAACGTCGGCTTCCAGTCCCACAATATCAATGCCAGCCTCTTCGGAAATGATCGCTTTGAGCCGAGTGATGATCGTATCTTTGGCTGGTGCGGACTTGGCTTCTGGTTTGCGTAATACTGCTTTTGATTCGGCTTGTATTTTCGTCTGCGCTGAGCGTTGTTGGTCTGCTTCACTATTTGAACTAGTTTGCTGAAATGCCGCGCCACTCTTGCGACCCTTAGAGGGCAAAAGGTGGTCCAGAACAGAGCGAGGGACACGTTGGAACTTGGAGTAGTCAGCACATAGATGTCGCTCCAGGAAAGGCAAAAGGATCATACCTTGACTCCCTCAAAGATAGCTATGATTGTGTCATTGTCCAGTATGTACGTATTACCAACGTACATGTCACCTTTCTCGTCCTCAGGCTGCATCTTATTGTATGTTTGGTACATTTTACCATACTCAAATTTCTTGGCGCACCGCATGGCACTCCAGCCGTGGTTGACAAATACATAGTCTTTCGAGTGGACGTTGTCGTTGCCGTTCATGACGAAGCCAGCGATATGCCCAAGGCTATCGATCCAGCATGGGTTCCAAGAAAAGCCCTCGTCCCCAACTTGGAACACGACCCGTGCGGTAGCTTCGAAGCCTTCAGTATCCAGGACCACCTCCTGCATACCCTGGTAATCCTTTGCATATTGAACAAGAGAACCAAAGAGCTTGTAAACCAAACCGCGTTTCAGCTTATGAGCATGGCCGTCCTCAACACTTCTTTGTAAAAACGAGATTCTTCCCTGGATAAGATGAGCCAGTGGCTTCCACTCCTGAAGCCAGATTAAAGCCGAAGCTTGTGTGATCTGGACGGTGCAGGCGGCGTGATTGGTAACCTTCCGCGAATCCGAGTTGACTGAGAAAAGCGCAATTGATACTTCATTTTGGGACCAATCCGCAGTTGCAGAGGTCCGGAGTAATTGAGACGTCGAATCTCGATATGCGATCAAGGGACGATCGACCTTCATATCTGCGCAATCCAGCCTTACATTATCGGCAGGCACGCATTTCACCTGTAGCATGTATCGGACGACAGTGAGAGCCATGTCAGCGTAGAGAGACTAAGCCAGTTAGTAATAGACACTATTACCAATGTGAAACTTACTGATGGGCACAAGGCTGCACCATTTACTTTGTGACCTTGACAGATCGGGTAAAGGCGCTGGTCGTGGATATCAGATTCCGTAATCAATGTTGACTTTCCCGCCGTATGCTGTTCTTCAATGATGCGGTGCACTGAAGATGACAAGCGAGTATCTACGGCAGCTTCAATAAGCTTCTGTGTTGCTTGAGTCTCGTCACCCTTGGTAAGACAGAAGTTGCCTCGATACGGGATCCAATAGTTTTGCAAATCCCATTTGTAGCTGGGAAGGGGAAGTACAGGGTGTGCCACGCACACCACCCGGTGGTATTCGCTCCAGCAAATCTCGAAACCACCGGCATAAAATGTCTGTACCGCGGGTACTAGAGTCGTCCAAGGATCTGTGGCCTGTCTTAGAGACGGGATAGTGATAATTTTGGGACCCATAATATGCTTAATGAAGCTAGAGCATGCTGGATGAGAACCAATCTCAAGCCAATAGGTTCCTTCGTTAACGATCCCAACGTCTTTCGCAGCGTTGATCGCACCAAAGAAGTTGACGGTCGCTCTGCACGCTTGGGATAAGTAAGACCCATTCAGAATGCCAGGTTCATCAGCGGAAATTGTTTTCCCAAGTAAAGGAGAGATATATGACACACTGGGCGCATGATATTGTACCTTGTTAGCCGCAAACTCAAAATCGTTGATCCAGGACTCAACCTGCGCGGAATGGAAGGCGTATGAGATGTTCAGTGATACACAGTCCAATCCTTTTGCGCGTAACTTTTCCGAGAGGCTGTCGACCTCTTTGACTGGACCACTAACAACCGTATTTGTGGGTGAGTTGATGCATGCCACATCGCAAGATGATGAAGAGATAATCTTCTCGATTCCACTGAAGGGTGATTTGATAGCGAGCATGGAGTGGCTGCCCTTAACACAGCGAACCGACAAGAGCTCTGCCCGTATACCAACAAGATAGATGGTGTCACTCGCGCTTAGTACCCCCGCCGCATAGAGGGCTGCGTATTCTCCTAAGCTGTGTCCTATGACAAGACTTGGCGTTACACCCCATGATATCCAGAGCCGATGAAGAGCCATTTGTACGCAGGCAAGTGCAACATGAGCAACGACGACATCGACACTGTCGATAGCTAGTTCATCTGGCGCCGATGTGATCAGCTTAAGGAAACTTGGAAAGCCGTATTGTTGCGTGATTCGATCGAAATGAATAATATCCTGTCTGAAGGAGTGGACTGTATCAAACAGTTGCTTGCCCAGACCAGCATAAACCGTGCCTTGACCGGTGAACATGAATACGACACCAGGTAGCCTTTCAGCAGAAGGCACGGCACATATATTTTCGACTCTCTCTAGTCGGTGAGCTAAATCACGTTGAATGGTGTAAATATCGCGGGCTACAAATGAGACCCTGAACTTTTGATGAGTCCGACGAGCAGTTGTTGTATATGACAAAGCAGGAAGAGGGGTGTCCGGGTTCTTTTCCAGGTACCTGAGAAGTTCGCCCATATACGCCTTGAGAGACTTTGCACTGTTTGCTGTGATGGCAACAAGATGAAGTGAGCGAGGGTCGGCATTTGTAACAGGTTGCTGGCACTCCGGTGCGTCTTCGAGGAGAACGGCAGTGTTGCCACCAGCGGCGCTAAAGTTGTTTAGGAAACTCACACGTTTCCCACCAGGACAGTCATTCCTGTTCCATGGAGTGGCCTTGAAAGCAATTTTGACGTTACGCTCCGCAAGGTCAAGAGGGTAATGCCTGTTGATTCTGTTTTTGATACCTATATGAGGTGGTATCTCATTCTGTTGCATCATCATGATGACCTTGATCAATGCAGAGACCCCGGATGCAGACTCAGAGTGGCCGATATTTGCCTTAACTGAACCTAAGTACAAAGGACGGTTAGGCACACGCTCGCGGTCTCTGACCATGGCAGCAAGGACTGACGACATTTCTGCAGCGTCTCCAGCTTGGGTACCTGTGCCATGCATTTCGACATAGTTAATGTCGATCGAATCTGTGTTGGATTGTCGAAGGATGCTTTTGAAAAGAGTAAGCTGATCACCCTCATGTGGCCGAGTGATGGAGATCGTCTGACCACAGTGGTTAGTATTCACACCTGCTATAACGCCGAATATAGGATCATTATCAGCTTGAGCGTCTTCAAGGCGCTTCAGAACCACGGAGGCAACAGCATCTGCTCTGCAATAGCCACTGGCATCATCGTCAAACGGATTGCAGTTTCCAGTAGTTGAGAGAAAGTGACCTCTATCCAGCCCAGCGAAGTTGTCCGGGTTGGTGAGGATATTGGTGCCACCCGTTATGGCAGTGTCACACCCTCCCTGCCATAAGGATTGACATGCTGTGTGCAAAGCTGCGAAACTGGATGAGCACGCAGTGTCGACGCTGATACTAGGCCCTGAGAAACGGAAAAAGAAACTGCGGGAATGTAAGCTGTGAAGTGAACAGGAGGGCAGAGAAAAGCGCACGTAATCCGGCCTGGTACAAAGGCACGATTGCCACCTGGAATGAAGTAGGTTCCCACATCCTGGCCGCTATTGACCTCGCGCCAGTCATCGCTGGTTGTGCCAAAGAAGACGCCGACACGATCTCGTTGCGACGAAGGTGTACGATCCGGAACAAAGCCAGCCATCTCCAGTGCTTCATAGGTGGTCATCAACGCCAAACGCTGGGCAGGATCTGTATTCTCAGCTTCTCGAGGTGACATGTGGAAAAAGCGCGCATCAAACATTCCCTACATGGCGTTAGCATGTGTTAGGACGATGTTAGTGAGGTACCTGCAGGTTCGTTGACGAAACATCCAAACTTGACTCGGCTGGTGTTCTTCGTGGTTCTAGAGGGATCGAAATGTGCCTCCCAGTCGAAGCGATCTTCGGGGATAGTGCGATGCGTGTCTTTACCGGACCGCAGTAATTCCCAAAAGTCATCGTTGGAGGCCGCGTCTGGAAAGCGACCAGAGAAGCCGACGATGGCAATTTTCGAATCCCCAAATCGCCCTGTGGCCATTGAGGAGTGAGTATCTTCGACATTAGTGTTCAGGTCATTGCTAATAGATACACTCTTTCCGCCGAGATGGCTCAAGCTCGATGCGAGAAGCGTGGCGGCATTGGAAGCACATGGCATAATGGTACATCCCTGACTAATCTCATGCTGTGAAAGTATATCTGCATGAGCATGGGGAATTCTATCCCACCGGACCTGCTCACACAGTGTATCTCGAACAGCCTGGCGCAGGAGTCCTTCGAAAGTACCATCTTGGACCTGAGCCCCTGAAGCTGGGGATAGGAGGGGAATCCGAAGCCTGTATCGGTCTAGGCTTCCATTTTCTAGCCTGCCAAGAATTTCGCTCACATCTTCAGATCCATAGAGGTGAGAAGCATGATAAGGTGTCTCGATAGGCAAGAAGGACTTTTTGGTAGTCACAGACTTAAGCAGGTCCTTTAGACTGGTTGGTGGACCGCTAATAGTGACATTAGCCGAGCTAACGGCACTGATGAATGGACGATGTCTCTTTGTGATACCCTAAGAGGATTTAGACTATTTTCGGCGTCAAGACAAATACATCACTTACCTTTTCGGTGATGAAATTCTCAATCAAGTCGGCAGCACTTTGCTCGGGTAAATTAACGACGACAGACCAAGATCGCGGTATGGTAGATGATGGTATTTGCAGGTCTCTTTGACGCTTTAACGAATGAAAGCCAGTTCGGAAAGCGATGATGACCGCCTCTACCCCAGCGGGAACGAGCTCGATGATCGATCGAGAAGATGAGACTGCAGCTGCAGCAAATGATCCTATGCAAAGCCCAAGCAGAGAGGTGTTCTCCGCAGTGGGATACACCGAAGTAGGTTTTCCAAAATGACTTAAAATACGTGGTTAGCCCCGGGCGGCTTAGAGTAATAAGGTCAAAGCATTACCTGATGAAACGTCCTATTTGGTACAAGCAGAGGAGCGCGGGCTGCACCGCTGGTGCCTCTTCCGTTTTACCGACATTCTCAACAAGATCAACAAGGTCTGTGAATCTTGGTAGCGACTCTTGTTCTTGTTGCGCCAGCAGTGCAAATTCACGACGAAGTGCAAATGACACGCGGGAGAAAAGGTCCACAAGATTAGCATTGTCCTTAATGTGCAGGAGTCGCTTAAGATCTCGCTCGAAGCTGTACGTTAAGTCACCAAAAATAATGATTGTATAATTGGGAAGGACGAAAGAAGGCAATTCATCGAGTGTTTCCATCTCCATCAAGAGAGAAATGGCCAACGAACACTATTCACGTAGTCGCTAGGATAAACATAATTCAGATCCTAGCTAATTCTCAGTAAGAGGAGATGATATAGCATTGCCGCGTAGAGATTGGCATTTGGGGCCAAAGGAGGGACGGACATACTTCTCTAGGAAAAGTAAGCAGCTGTTCGATAGACATCTTGTCTCACCGGCGGTGCGGTGTAGGACTGGAAGGGCTTGTGCGGGATTCAACGACCAAGCGGGTCTCGAGACCTTGACAAGTCGGTGCACACTGTCTGTATCAATGCATCGACGCTATGAGAGGTAGCCGTCTCGGGTATCCAGTGACGTTCGCCGTCGTAGATTCCGGCTCCCCGAAAGCCACCGGCGAAGACCCGGACCGAAGGGAGGAGCGGCAGGTCAAGGTCGTATTTGAGCTTATGACCCCCCATAGTAGTGCCATTCCTGTTCGGAAAGGCGTCTCCTCTCAGTGCTTTCATTTCCAAAATGGGATCCATAAGCCAAGAAACACGACGTTTATTCCAGTGGACAGTTTGCGGCTATCGTAAGCCCGGGATGGATGAAGAAAGTTACCATAAATACATGAGTGAGAAACATGGACCGTTAGTCAAAGGCCTCTTGGCTAAGTATGGCATAATCAAATTCACCATGGTAAACAATCGCGCTTAGCGGGCTCAACACACATCGACTAATCTCTTCAGATACATAATACCGCTGAAACCAGAGCGCTGATGGCCAAGCTTGCTGGACCACAGTTCGACAATCACGCTACTTACGATTGTTTCGTGCAAGCTGTGTTCGCGGACGTAGAAGACTTCGTCCGCATGAAAGCCGATCCATTTTGGATCGACGTGGTGGGGCCGGATCACGAAAATTTTGCAGACACAACACGATCTCGGTGTGTAAGTCCCGTGCGAAGCGGAGCAAGGCTGACCGATGCAGCATGACTGTAGGATGGATCGAGGACCATGTGGTTGAAGGGAAGGTGGTTGACTAGGGGATACGCGTTGAGGAATCTGGACTGAAGAGGATTGTGTATTTAAGATGAGGTTGTTTCTGAGCGTGAGCCACGTGGCTGCTCCAACCACTCGCCAAGAATTTCTCACTCCTTGTACTCGATTTTGTCAGGAAACCCTCGATGTAAGCAATGTGGTTCAAAAGTTACCTTTGGCTCTCAACGGTGATACCTCTCTTGGAGCTATATCTACGACATCTCGGACAAAATATTAGAAATTTCAACGCTCTGAGAGCTATGAAGGTGGATTTAAACCACTACGAGATTTTACCTGTGGAGCTGACCAGTTGCTTAAACCTTCAAGTTTACTGCTGTACTTCATCTTTTCACCACATCCTAATGCTATTAGAACTCGTATGACTCTAATCACTGGATCTTTACTATCAACATACGCGGTTTCCTCTTGTGGTCTTAAAGCCTGCTTATTACTACCCGTTGCAAGACTCGGAATTAAGTGCCGAGCTCGTTACCGGCATTACCGAGCCGTGCGGCTGTCAAAGAAGCGGAATTGTGCACAATATGGAACCTGATTTTAATTATTGACATGATACGAAATGCGACATTTTGCCCTGAAAAGCACTTTCTATGAAGATTCAAACACGTCGCTTGAACGTGAGATCTCGATGATAGAGTGCTGGCTGCCTTCTGGACGACGAATAGCTACTATGCACAATTCCTCATCAACCTTGTGAATCAGCGCATGCCAGTCCTCGACTTCTCGCTCCTTAGCATTGAAGACCTGCCGCATCGTCAGGTCCTTCTGTCGCAGCGCTGCCTCGAATGTTGGAGAGCTTGTAGCTGGCGTGGGAAGCACCATGTCCATGATGATGATTCGGCCACCCTTTTTCATTACCTTCACCAGTTCCTTCAAAATTTTGACAGCATCCGCGTCTGGCCAATCATGTATGATCGTCCGCAAGAGGTAGACATCAGCGTCTTCGATCGGCTGCGGAGTGAAGAAGTCGTGCTCCAGAAAATCAATCCTTCCAGCGATTTCGGTGGGAAACGATTTAGCTTCAGCTATAGCGTTTCGAATTGGTTCCTTAAGGTCTTGAACAACGAATCGAAGATTTGGAAATGCACCTGCCAGTGCCAACGAGGCGCTCCCAGAGCTACCACCAACCTTTGCGGCGTTAAAACTTGCCAAAGTTCTGAAAGACATCACTCACATCGACAACCTTTGCTTCTCCAAGAGCAGCCCAGTCCAGTCCTGTCAATAGATAATCTACGGTAAGTCCTGTATTCACCGTGGACTGACTCTTCATGTACTTGCCGAATTCGGCGCTGAGGTCTGGGCTTGCCTTCTGGTGGTCAAAAAAGGAGAGATTGGTGTTCATGGCTATGTTATACGCTGTCTCATTGCCCTTATTTGAATCGTGCCATTTCTCCGTAGCTTGTGCAAACGTCCTCATACAGGGAACGGAGCGATTCAGCACGTATGACAGCCATGTAGCCAGGCTATCATCTTCAACAAAGGCGGCTGATAGTGAGTTATGTGCGAGTCTTCCGTCATTTGTCTCACACAAGAAGTTCGCCGTCATTGCCATTCTCGCCACCGAGCGGATGGTCGATTCCGATACTTGAAGTTTTGTCGCAACATCGGTGTATGAAACTGAGCCAGCGGGCAGCGGAATTTCAACAAGGACCTTGAAGTGGTAGATCCATTCAATGCAAGCGAACTGCTGTTGTTGAACCAAGATCTCTGTCACGAAGTCGCTAGGCTGCTGCGTGAGTTGCTTAATCCGCATTGTCGAGTCGAAAATTTCTTGTCGCGTTTGCATATTTGGAATAACCCCCATTGTGCTTCGATGTTGATGGCGTTTGCAGATGGAAAAATGGATGGAATGAGTCTTCATTCAAGATGAACGCGATGCTTTCGACCACATTCGAAACACCTCTCATACTGTTTAGGGCAGTACTCCTGTCCGTAGCCTAAAGCTCTGATTGGGCCGGTCACGTGCGTCATACTTTCGGCGACCCTACGCCTTGGATTGCCGGAAAATATGCACACGCGGGATCCGTCGGTCAGCGTCATGCATGTTTCCTGACCAGTGGAGCCCAGGGATCTCACACTACCTAGCGGAAATTTGTAACTACGCCAGACAGAATCAGAGTCTAGTTGCAAGAACGCACATCAGAAGTATTTTTTAGGACGATCAGGACACTCTCGTATTGTTCGTTGAACACATTCAGCATGGCTATCATTAACAACCTTTACGCCTTTTCCCTGCCGGTTGTAGCAGGTATCGTTTTATTCGTCGCTGCCGCAGTTTTGCATCTACACAGGGATACAAGGCTAGCTAAAATTAATGGACCGAATGGCAACATTCTTGTTGGTATTGGCCTGAGCCTTCCTCCGTATGCCACGCAGAGGCTTCGTGAATGGGCACAGCAGTATGGGGAGGTTTACAAAATCCGTGTTGGATGGTACCACTGGGTTGTGCTTAATAGTCCTGAAGCAATCAAGGAAGTTTTCGATAAACAGGTCAGTAATGGATTTCTCCATATCAACAGGCTTACCTGATATAATTTCTACCGTGGAGTCGATCTCGTGTTCGTCAAAAATGCCGGCGCCTATGGGGGAGCTAGTCGTAGGAGGTATGAGGATGTTGACCATGCCTTACGGTTCCAAATGGCGAGCATATCGCACCCTCGTCCACGGCCTTTTGACGCCGAGGATGGTCCAAACTTTCGTTCCAGTTCAGAGCTTCGAGGTTAAGCAACTGATGTACGATTTGGCGAACAATAATCTAAACGACGCTGCTTTCTATGGGCACCTTCGTCGCGCTCTCTTTTCTATCATGATGACGGCCGTTTACGGAAGGCGTATTGACCGAATGGACCATGAAGACATCAAACTTTCCGAACAAAGTGGCAAGCTCCTTGGAAAACTCGGCAAAGCTGGAACATTCATTGAAGATGAGATTCCTCCACTGGCAAAGCTTCCTACATGGATGCAACCGTCAAGAAAGAAAGCACTTGAGCATGCTAAATGGGTTCTTTGGGTCAAGATGCGTATGTGGAACACACTGCAGGAACAATTCGACAAGGGCACGGCCCCGCCCTGTTATGGAGCAGAGATCATGCGGGGCAGTTACCAAGCTCAAGGACTAGGTAACGAAGACTGTGCTTGGATCGCTGGAGGTACGCTTTTATCCGCCCTACTTCATGTCCACTCCCTAATTTCCAGCAGGTCTTGTTGAAGCTGGGTCTCAGACGTCTGCAGCGACGCTAAGCAACTTAATTCTATACCTTGCTGCGACACCAGTCGCTCAATCAAAGGCATTCCAAGAACTTCAAATGGTGGTTGGCGAATCTCGCACCCCTTCATATGATGACCTCGAGAACCTACCATACGTCAACGCATGCGTCAAGGAAATATTACGCTTGTGCCCTGCTCCTCCATGGATTTTGCGGCATTTTACTGATGATGATGTCATATACAAAGAATATGTCATACCAAAAGGCACAGCTATCGTCGGAAATACGGCCGCGATTCACTTTGACCCAGCTCGGTATCCTGATCCATTCGAATTCAAGCCCGAACGCTACCTTGGCCACACTAAGCGGGCAGCGGAGTACGCGGCTATGGCAGATCCTTACGCAAGGGATCATTTTACATTCGGAGCAGGTCGAAGAATATGCCCAGGTTCGCGATTCGCGGAGAATGCGATAACTCTGGCATTGGCGAATATGATATGGGCGTTTGAGATCAGACCCACTCCTGTTGTGATTGACGGAAAAGAACGTGATACCGAGATGGACCTGTCCGATGATGCATTCGATGAAGCGCCGTTAAAGTCTGCTAAGCCGTTCAAGGTGAGATTCATCCCACGCAATGAGGGGAGGTTAAGGATGGTGAATGATGGGCAGCTCGCGCATGGGATGGCGTAAATGCTACCGCTCATTACGGTGGTAACCAGAGGATTAAAATTATGTTTATCGGGAATCTAGCTCGGTGTGAGTGAGGCCTTCAGTCTTTTCCTCGCCTTCCAATCTCTTCAAGTTCCTGTTTGGCCCAACTACGGCGAGAGTCTTACCGACATGGCGTAATTAGCTTCGGCGCTGCCGAAGACGCTCGGCGGTCTCGGATCATAAGCGGGAAGCGAGCTACAACCATTCTATTGGTATTATCGCCAAATCAATAGCTACCGCAAGCGTAAGCACCTTCGGCAATCTTTATAGTTTTGTGATTGGTCCAATGCGGGAATGTGGTTTAATATGCAGACCTTCTCCGTGATTACGTCCAGATAAACAGCATTCACAGCTGTATTTAGTCTCATGCTAGGCTATTACATACTCAATTTTTTTGGGCGTGCAATTAGGAATTCATTTACCCAATAAAGCTTGATTGGCTGTCTGGATACAGGTCCAAGACGAGTCCAAAGTACGATCACTAAGGACCAGCATTCCGATTTTACCAAAGTCTCTTTACAATAGAGCAAGCATGACCAAACATACTCCCAATCCCCTCCCTGACTTACCAAGGCCAACAAAAGCCTACCACAAGACTGCGTATCCTTACATTTCTCCTGAACGCCCAGAGTTAAGTGTGTCTGGAAAGACTCTCTTTATCACAGGCGGCGGTTCGTCATCACTACATGTTACGTTTCTGTTTCGTCTCTAAGCCATTGAATACAGCTGGTGGCGTTGGACGAGGTATCTGCAAGGCATTCGCGCAAGCAGGAATCGATCGCATTATCATCATCGGACGCACACTCTTGACTCTCAATGAAGTAAAGAACGATTTAAATTCCAAGTACCCCAACGTGGATATTAGCGTGTATGCTGCAGACGTCACCGATGCCACTGCTATGCAATCCATCATCCGCACAACGGGCCGGATCGACATCGTCGTCAGCGCCGCCGCAATCTGTCACCAGGTTACGCCGACATCGACTGTCACTGCACCGGTGCTTTCTGAAATACTTCAAACAAACACTGTAGGGCCTTTTCAGATCATCAGCGCGATTCTGCACGAGCGTGCCATTCAGGGTTGGGAGCATGACGTGAAGGTCATATATATCAGCAGCGCGTTGAGCCACACCCATATCTGCCACTTGTCTGGATACGCAGCGAGCAAGGCTGCTATGAATCTTCTAGTTTTGCATATGAATATGCAATGGAATGATCGCGGTATTTCCTTCTTCTCCGTGCATCCGGGTCTGATTTATACCACCCTTACGGGCAAGGTGTTCCCCGCGGATTCGCCCATCTGGGAAGATGGTGAGTTTCCCCTCTCCTGGGTTGACGCAAATAATTAACCCGCGATATGCTCATATGTACAATAGCAAGTTTGTCTGCAGGCTTTTGCGTTTGGTTATGCCATCCTGAAGCGGCCTTCCTGAGCGGCAAGGTCCTATGGGCGCAGTGGGACGTGCAGGAGTTGTTGACGCAAAAGGAGTGGATTGAGAAACATCCGTGGCACCTCGAGGTCGGTCTCAATCTCCCAACAACGGAGAGACCAACTAAGGAATTTTTTGTGGTGGACCGCCGGGCAATAAATGGCAATTGACGGCTCGGCACGCATTTACTATCAGAACGGAAGGACCGGGCTGGGTAGGTGCCTAGCAAGAACGTTAAAAAATGGCCGCCCGCTACCACCTTCGACAGATTAGTTATTGGGATTCAGTACGCAATATGGAAATCACGTGGTCTTTCTCAGCTTCATTGTGGTTTCTCCTTTCACATTTTGAAGACCAGACTTGATTACGGTAGTACGACAAAATAGACCTGCTAAGAGCGTTTATTCAGTCCGAAGTACGGTTCTCATACTTCCATTTGTTGTCCGGTGATGATTTTTTGAAAATGGAAATAGAGACTAGACGTCGAGCTCTTATGCTTTGTGCTACTTTGTCCAGCTGATTGTCCTTCCGTAGCTCTGTCTCCGTCAAGAAAACTCCATTCAGTCCAGCACGTCGGCTTGCAAGAAAAAGCAGCCCTTCATTTTTCCTCACTCGTTCCATAACCTAGCCCTATTGAGATCGGCGAATCATCCCACACAAAGGAATTCCATCTCTGGGTTATAGGCGCCACTTCCTATCCAATTCTCATTTGCTTTTCACTTTGATGAAGTTTAGCACCGGGGAGCCAACGGCGACCGAGCGGGGACCGAAGAGCGAACGCCGAGCTACGGGGCGCTTCCCGATCCTTTTCCGGATTGATAAGCTCGCCTACCTTACTTTTTCGCCTAGCGTTACAGCCGCGCAGCCCCCAAAAAACCTACCTCTCTCCATTCCAACTACGTGCATGGATCTGTGGATGGACTCCTCTAGATCAGGAAGGTCCTGATAATTTCCGTGTCCCAAGTTCGAAGGATTACCGGATAGTATCGATCATCTCATTGTGAAACATGGTGGAATTAAGTGCTAATTTTACCATGGATTTTGGCTTGCAAGCCCTGGAAGAAGGCGGCATTCAAATCACTAGACGCCAGGGCGGCTGACCGCACGCTCATCCGGAGGTACGACAAATAAGCCACCGGCCCGTCCTATCTTTGGAATATCTGAGTAGGTCTTTGCACGGAATGACTCTAGAAAGCCCAGAGTCGGGACGGACCCATCTCAAGCGCGATGTCGCCCCATTATCAAAAATCGTTTCAGCATCAGGAACCAACCACGTCGTTCGATGTCCAGATGGCGCAATACACCATTTCCAGATCGAAGGCCAGATGTCTCAATAAATGGCGCAGTATGGGAGATGGCCACGGGAAGCGCTTCGCTGATGCAGTACTCGTTGCGTTTAGACAAGAGAAGGTCATAACCGCTATCGCCCGGGCCGGAGAGCGTTTGGGTTTCCCATATCTTGACTATATTTTAATCAAATATCAGAGTTCTCTCGGATACGGATTCTATTGTATCAGTATGATCTCCGCAGCAAACTGAAGCGATGGCCTTTTCTACACTAGGATATTTCATACTAGCTAGTGTTGTGGGCGTCCTCGCCAGCTCACCGATAGGAAATCTCACCAGAGAACTCCAACCGCAGCTTTCGAAGGATGCGCAAATCTACTACCCTTCATCTGATGGATTTATCGCTGCGACCACCAGGTGGAGTGCATCCATCAAACCGGGCCTTGATGCTGTTGTGAAGGTCGCCTCGGTCGAAGATGTACAGTGCACAGTAAGTTTGTACCTTTATTTCGGGGAAGTTTTCATTCATACGGTTTAGATCGAGTATGCAAATGCCCGCAATGTGTCATTCCTCGCCATCGGAGGAGGTCATGGAACATCCTCTGCGCTCAACTCGATTTCAGGCGGAATTGGCATTTGGCTGCGAGGGTTGCTAGGTGTTGAAATTGTGGGCAATGGGTCAGAAGCAATCATTCAAGGTGGGATGAGGTCAGGTGAGGTAATCCAAGAGCTTTGGAACCTGGGAACACAGGCAGTTACTGGCGGTTGCGACTGTACTGGGTTTACTTCGCCCATGCTTGGCGGCGGTCATGGCTGGCTTCAAGGACGCTACGGGCTATTGACTGACAACCTGCTCTCAGCCCACTTGATCCTTGCGAATGGCACCGCAATTACTGTCTCTGAGACTGATCATTCCGAGCTGTTCTGGGGACTACGGGGAGCTGGACACAATTTCGGCATCGTCACATCAGTCCATTACCGGGTACATGATCGCGTTCCGGGGCTGGATGGATTCGCCACTGCAGTCTTTACGTTTACCCAGGATAAATTGGAAAAAGTATTTACGATAGCAAATGGGTGGCTTAAGGCTAAAGACCGACCAGTCGAGCTGACGCACTACGGTATAATCGCTATAAACCCTGCCGTCGACTCTAAGCCCGTTATCGAATTCTTAGTGTACTGGCAGGGTGTTGCTATTCCCAAAACCTATACAGATCCTCTGAACGCATTGAACCCGGTCAATGTCACTGAAGACCGTGTGGATCTTTTGGGGGCGAACGCGAATACGGGAGCTTCAGAAGATGGGCCCGCCTGCGCGAAAGGCGTCAGCCATCAGACTTATCCTGTCAATTTATACGAATGGAACCTGGAAAACCTGCGCAGCGTTTTGGAGATTTACGCAAATCTGCCAGCCGCCCTCAACAATTCAGTCATGTTGCTAGAAGGTTTTGCGACGAACCAAGTGCATAAAATACCAAAAGCAAGCACTGCCTATGCGGATCGAGATAGTGAGCTGCTGGCTTCGCCGCTGTTCACTTATGCTCCGAGTAACGGAACCCTGGACGATATCGTGGCTAGGATTGGGAAGCAGATCAGAGATACTCTTTTGAGAGGAACAGGTCTGAGACTGAATGCATACGTGAACTATGCCCATGGCGATGAAAGCCAGGAAGCTGTTTACGGGTACGACGCCTGGCGATTACAGAGACTGCGAACATTGAAGAAGGCGTATGATCCGCAAGGGAAATTCAACTTTTTTGAGCCAATCACGATTTAGTGTCCTCAACTGTCTATTGCCACATAGCGAAAGTTTTGAGCCATATGTCTTTGTTTTATCTTAATAAGTTTTGTTTCCCGTGTTTTACTTGCATTGGACTTTTAGCGCACTACCGCACGATTAGATATATCTTACGTTGCCAAAGCTTTCATGCAACTCACATTCTAGTGCAACTATTCTAATACACTCCTAACAATTCTCTGCTCACATTGACAACTTGTTATCAGCTTTCGTCCCGAGACTAGCCTATTACACCTAAGTCTATCAGATCCACTACCGTCGGGAGTCGGGACGAACCATCCGCAAGGATCTACAATAAGCTTCCTCACTTAGCTGTGCATTGATTGTTGTTCGCGGGGGTGGAAAGAGAAAAAGAAGGGGGGCGGCGGAGGTTTCTTTTTCGTACCCCGTTATGTGACGTTGTTTCGGGGCGAAAGTAAGCGCAATCGAACCGCTAGTGGGGGTGATATGAGACGGGACAGAGACTAGGGCGCCTGGGCGATCTCTCAACACTGTGGCAAATGTCGTCGGGATCCTCGTGTTACTCAATGTGAGAAGCAAACTGTCACTATGTTCCAGTGATTTTATTGTGAGAAGATGTGATAAGATTTTGGAGACTATTAATGCTATGATGTTACTGAAGTCACATACTGTACATGAACGAACCCTTTGACTCCCATCACGCTATTTCTGGAAGATATCAGATTGATTTGAGGAGACGTCTAGAGCAGATGGTATCTGTTTCCAATCGTATATCGCCCTATCGGTGATGGGACGGACTTCCAGGGTCTAGGGCGAGGTGCCGCCTTGATCGCTGAGAAACGACTAGGAGGGACTGAATTGTACTGTAAAGACTACCAGCTGGTGGGGGCTAATTACAAGTATCTGGCCCTCGACCGGGCTTCCCTTTGGTCAGTCCCCTGTGCCATGCACACGCGGCCTAGGCCGTCCTCTGGAAGGGTGGCGTAGGCGGCACGCACGTCATCTTGGCCTCTACAAAACCTTTGCCCGCACTGAAATGTAGACTTTTAGTCAGCTTGGCGTGCTTGGCGTGCTTGGGTCTAGGGCCACTGTTCGACCGTGAACCTATCCCTACTCTGGGGATACCCAGCTGGCAAATCATTGGCTTCGCAACAAACATGATAATAAGTCTAGACCTCAAGATGTCGAGATGCGCGCAGAGCTCAAGGTAATACGAGGTAGGATCTCATCCTCAAGACCCAAGGAACGCGGCTGGCTGACTTGCATTCTGATAGGGCAGATAGGCCGTACGCATGAAATCGTCCCGCCCGCCCCAGCTGAGCGAGCTGTTGTGCCACCCACGAAGCTGCACTGAAAATCAACTGCCTGACACCGCTTCGTCGATTATCTCGCTCACGCAGTCTCCAGCTATCTACAATATTCAGGTTCGGGATCCGTCCCATGTCAAGATCCCGATTGAGTACTTAAGCTTAAACCGCCTGAGGTTACTCTTAAGACCTTTAGCTTAGGCTGTACTGTACAGTGCTCGTCCAAGCTGAAGCAACGAGGTTGTCGGGGCTCAGCACTCTGCAAGGTAGCATCAAGCTAGAAAACAGTCAACTCATCAGTGCATTGCGAGGTACCAGTAGCCCACAGAAAGCCTAGTTGCATAGCCCGAATTTGCCAGCACACAACAACGAAATGTCTGCCCAAGGGGGCCCCAGCAAGCTCCAGCTTCGCGCCGCCTGCGACGCCTGCTCTGTGGCCAAAGTCAAGTGCGATAAGAAACGACCTTGCTGCGAACGTTGTCGTGCGAACAGCTTCACGTGCTCGTATAGCCCGTCGCGTCGGCATGGAAAACACTCATGGGCGAAACTGGCGGCGGAGAAGCAATACCTGAACTTGGCGACGTCGTCTCTGCCACTGATGACTCCGTCCTCGCTTCCTCTTCCTCCTTCCTACAGCGCAAATGACGCTGGCGGATTTGGCCCAACGCCGCAGAGCTTAACCCCAGTGACCGGTCAGCTGGGCTCCACAGATTGTATGGACGGAATTGATTATGGCGGCGGCGACGAACAGGACTTCTCTACGATAAGCGCATTCGACACGCTGGGAGCAGACGGGCTCGAATTTCTCGCGCAATGGACGAGCGTTGACGCAGGGTTAGACATGACCAGAGTTTCGGACACTTCCGACACATCAGTTCGAAGAACGGGCTCGTATAGCTCCCCTAATAGCATCTCAAATGGCGAAACTCCGCCCACGGCGACCCCTCCCGAAGACATGACAGAGCCTGCTCAACCCCAAATTCATGACTGTGAGGCCAAGGCCTTCACCACGCTACACTCGCTCCATTACTGTACCATTATCCATACCGAGAGACCCGGTGCGCTGAAGCCAGATCCTAGCACCAACTTTGGCCGCGATTCGAGCCGTACGCCGTCACTTGACAAAGTCCTCTTTTGCAATCGCCTAGCTATAAGCAGTCTGCGAGAATTGCTCGACTGCAGGTGCGCACAACAGCCGCACCTGACACTCCTCTATATGACCATTCTCTCTAAAGCCCTGTTCTGGTATCGGCTCGCCGTGTCACCACAATACCAGTTCCCGTCCACGACCGCGAGCTTTAAAGAGCAGCAACAAAATAAACATCAACCGCCGCCGCCACCACAATCTTTACATACTTCTCCTTCGTCTGGCAGCACACACGCAATGGTGGACCGCGGCGTCTATTCTCCAGTTATCAAGATTGGAGTTTTCGATCTGGAAGATGAAGACCAGAAGATGTTGATGCGCGGAGTTCTGCTGCGAGAAGTGCGGAAGGTGGAGGGCGTCATGGAGAAGATGAAAAGGCTTGGCGGCTGTGGCGATCCGAGCCGCCACGACGACGCAGACGACGAGCAGCACGATGCACCGAACTGGTACGGTATCGGGGCCGCGAAGATGGAGGCTGAGGTGCACGATACGCTCAGACAGATCAAAGAATTCGGCGCTGGTAGATCTGGAAATGCTGCAAAGGAAGGAAGGACCCGCATGGACGGGTAGCGCGGCAGAATCCGAAAGTCCAACCCCGAAAGAGGTGCTCGACGCGTTCAAGCGGGCGACGTAAATGAAAGGCGGGGCCGGACGGATAAACAATTAGAATACACAGGCTAGACATGGTGCGTGGCCGGGACCTACCATAGATTAGCAGTATGATTGTGCTATAAACGTATTATGGCCCTGACACCCAACACTCCTGATGCCCAATTGGCCGCACCTATCTACTCATAAACGAGTCCCCGCTTTCGATATAAGCAAACCAAGGAAAACACGTCTCGTTTAATCCGCAAGCTCCTGCACATACCCCTTGTAACTTTAGCCCCATAGCAACTACACACTAATCGATCCAGTACTTCCCAATAAAATCTCCCTTACCTTCACTACATCACCTATATACCTTGCCTTACCCTTCCTTACCTTTCAAACCAATCCACTAAAATGCCCCGAACCTGCCCCGGCTTCAGAATCCCCGCAAAGCTAAGCTAAGTATTCCACGGATTTTCCCTAGCGCTGAGACATACTAAATTACTAATCACAACGAAGAATTTTGTATAGAGAGACACGGATGTTCAACAGCTCATGTCACTCTAGTTCCACACGAAAGATATAAACATAAACATAGGATCCTAAACCAAACCCCCCCACACCCCAAAAAACTCACCTACGCTACCTTGAACCGCCTCTACGCACAGTAACAAACTACCAACCTATATACGAACATCTGATATCCAAATACCTAAGTACCACCGATATCCGGTACGCCGGGAGCCTTTCAAACTTTAGGAAAGGGTCCGGTCCCCTTGCAAAGAAAGCTCTCTCCCCGTGGAAGTCCACTTCACTCCGCTTCCCCGGGTATCCTCCCTCGAAAGCGCCCGGACAGGTAAAGGCGCTGGCAACTAAATTTGTTCTGGGTACACCGGCTCCCCACGCTTTGGAATAGGCCTACAGGACTTTATGGCCGGGACGCCGGATATATAAACCTTACCTTAGGTAAGGTAGTAGGTACCGAAGGAAGATAGATGCCCCATGCTGAATGATTGTGGGGTATCTTAGGAGAATACAAAACCCCCCGAGATGGGATGGGGGGATGGGCCGCGCACATTCCCGCATTGCTTTTTGGATAGTGGTAGCGGTATTAGCAGATATGCATAGCTATGTGCGGTTCGTTGGTAGTGTTAGAAAAGAAATAAATTATCAGAGAAGAGAGTAGGTACCTCATATATATATATATATATATGTGTGTGTGTGTGTGTGTGTGTGTGTGCGTGGAGAAAGAGAGAGAAATTTCCCCTCGCGCCAAAAGGGTCCTCAGTTACCCCCCCCCTCTCTCCTCTAGCCGTCCTTCCTTAGTCATTTACTCCTCCCAATTTTCCACACTGTTATCATTACGGCGTATTAAGTTCCTCCTGGGCTGTAGATTTTACTAAACTAAGGGGATCCCGTCAGTTCCGTCCGTCTGTCGTATCTAACATAAGGTAGAGACGTATCCCCCGGGTAAGATATCTATCTTATCCTATTTGAGCCAGGGTTGTCAGCGATCAGGATCAGGATCAAGGTCTTCGGATATATGTTATGTTATGTATGCTTGACGCAGGGCCGGGTTGGTGGCTTATGGTCCGATCTGTGCCTGCTGGGATCTGTCTGGATTGTAAGATTCGCTATTAGTTTCGCTCAAAGGGGAAGAAAAAGTATTAGTCTTTAGTAGCTGGTTCAGGGCATGGATGGCCAAGCGAATAGATGGTTCTTTTGTACTTAGCCCAGCCTGGGATAATTGGTTTACGGAGAATATAGGAAATGGGGGTTTCGTCGTTCTGTGATGCGTCTTTTCGAGGGGGAGGGAGAAGGCCAGCTCCTTTTTTTTACCTACGCACAGGCTGGAAAGCAGGGCCGGGTACGGCGTGATGGACGGCTGGAAATCTTTGCGCGTTAGGTCACGTCAAGATTTCAAAAGTCATGCATGACCTTTGCTCTATTTTTGTGGTAGACGAGACCTGGAAATAAATCTGGACATATTTGAAAAATAAGAAATGTGTTTAACGGCCGTGGCTCTCTACACCACCATCCGCATCTTCAACTGGTCTCCATTGACAATAGCGTCCTTCTTGCCCTCCAGCTCCGCCACGTCCCAATTGGCGCTGACATACCGTCCGCTCAGCCAGGGTCTCCTCTCCTTGACGAGCCATACCAAAAACGCGCCGCATAACGCAACGTCGTCCACGGCCATCGCGTCCGCTTGCGGCGACTGGCCGATCGGCCTTGGCAGCGTTGCTACAATACCCGGATGCACCGCGTGGGCGAGCACGTCGTCCGCAGCGTAGCTTTCGGCCACGGCCTCGGTCAGCCGGTTGGTCGCTAGCTCGGAGATGTTGTAGCCGATGGCGCCCATGCTCGCGAAGTGCGACATGGCGCTCGTGACGTTGACGATGGTCTTCGCGCCGCCGGCAGTGCTGAGGAGGAGCGGTAGGAGGGCCTGGATGGTGGCGAATTTGCCAACGTAGTTGACCGCGACGGTCTGGGTGATCTGGTCGAGGTTGATGGCATCGAGCTTGTTGAAGGCTGAGGGGTGCGAGCTGACAATGGCGGCGTTGTTAATAAGGAGGTCAAGGCGGCCGTAGGGGGAGACTGCGTCGACCAGAAGCTTGGCAGAAGATGGATCTGAGATGTCGGCGGCGAGGACTGTAACTTTGAGGTCCTGCGAGGTACCGGCTGCTTCGACTTGTTTCTTTGTCGCAAGGAGTGCATCTGAGTTGGTGGTCGCGGTAAGAATGAGGCCTGTCGCCCCGGCTTGCGCGAAGGCTTTGGCGGTTGCGGCGCCGATGTTGCGGCTGGCGCCTGTAATGGCAACAACGAAGGGGGAAGGCAGCTTCTGATTGGAGGGAGCTAGGGATGCAGGAACGGCGCTGTTGAGCTTGGAGGTGAAGGTCAAGCCGGTCCACGGAGGCGGTGCTGCCATCTTAGAGCGTTAATTTGTTTATTCCGGCGCGTTTAGCTGTACTTTGCTGTGCTTGTTGTGATCGCAAGCTCTGAAAATACGAGATGTGGGTAAGGAATGAGGTGAAGTTGTAAATAGCCTACAAAGAGACAGAGGACCCTGCGGTCGCAAGACAACAAGCAGAAATGTTAGGAATTACTCAGCCGGTATTCTAGACCCTCTGCTCGCGTAGTCGCCGCCGGTCATTGTCAATCTTCTCGTCTGGAATTCCCTACCGGTGGGCAAGGTGTGAATAGCTGCGAACGCTCGCCGATGGGTGGCGTTTGATTGGTTGTCGCTCACCGCCAGCTGATCTCCGATTGGCTCGCCCGCTGAGCGACCATGGCATGGGTGTTTCCCCTTTTGATCATGTCTTTCCGCTTTTGTGTAAAAGGCTGGCTGACCTTTTTGTGTCGTCAAGCAGATCAAATAGAGCCGTCTAAAGCGATGTGCCCGAATGCCCGCGTATCAGCCGTCTAGGAACGCCAAGTCTACGCCCCATGGCTAACACTAACGGAGACCAAGTGCCAGAGAAAGCTGAAGACGCAGTCGTTAGGGATGAGGGAACGGTGGTAGACCCTCATGCTCCCTCCCAGCCCGACAACGTTGTGCCAACCACGAAGCTACAATTCCTGGTCATCTTCATTGCGCTTATCCTCGCCATCTTCTGCGTAGCGCTTGACAACACGATCATCGTTACTGCCATTCCTCGCATCACGGACGACTACAAAACCTTGAACGATGTTGGATGGTAGTTTTTCTCTTGTGCTATCGCTACAACACTCGTACTGACAGAGGTTCCAGGTACGGTTCCGCCTTCAATCTTCCCGCTGCAGCTCTGGTTCCTCTTTTCGGCAAGATCTATGCCCTGTACTCCACGAAAATTACATTCCTCGTCGCCCTGTTTATCTTCGAAGTCGGTTCTTTAATTTCGGCAGTAGCTCCCACATCTGTCGCTTTCATCGTTGGTCGTGCGCTCTCCGGAGCCGGGTCGGCAGGCATCTTCAATGGGGCTCTTGTCACCGTCACCATGGTCTCCCCTTTGGAGAAGCGACCATTGTACCAGAGTGTAATTGGTGGAACGTATGCGATTGCGACGATTACGGCACCCCTGATCGGTGGTGCTTTTACCGATCGTGTGTCCTGGCGCTGGTCTGTCAATGGATTGTCTCAACAGTGGTAGTGACTGACCCATTTTAGGTGCTTTTACATCAATCTTCCCATAGGCGCCGTCGGAGCAGCTATGCTGGCACTTGTACTGCATCTTCCATCTCCATCTCGCCCGAAGCAGACATGGGCGCAGCTTCTCTGGAGTCTCGACCCTATAGGCCAAATGCTCTTCCTACCCAGCATTATTTGCGTTCTTCTCGCACTGCAATGGGCTGGTACAACATACGCCTGGTCTTCTGCCCGCATCATAGCGCTGATGGTCGTCTTCGCCATCCTTCTTGTCGCTTTTGTGGCCAATGAGCTATGGATGGGCTCCAATGCGACTATTCCGCCAAAAATCGCGTCTCAGCGCACTGTTGCCGCCGCTTCTTGTTTCGCCTTCTTTAACTATGCCCAGTTCTTCCTCTTCGTGTACTTTATCCCAATCTACTTCCAAGCAATTAAAGGCGTTGACGCAGAACAATCCGGCATCGATACTATACCCCTGATCGTAGCCAACAATGTCGCCTCGCTGACCTCAGGGTTGCTGACGACAACATTCGGATCGTACATTCAGTATTTCTACGGCTGCTCAATTCTGACATCCATTGGCGGCGGACTTATTACCACATGGCAAGTCGATACCTCAAGTAGTAAGTGGATCGGCTACCAAATCATCTCGGGATTCGGCACGGGCCTCGCCCTTGCACTCCCTCAAGTGGTTGTACAGCCCGCTCTTAGACCGCAGGACATCCCGATTGGCATCAGCTTAACAATCTTCTTCCAATTTTTTGGCGGCTCTCTCTGGACCTCCGTTGGCAACAACATCTTCAACACGAAGCTAGTGCAGAACGTCCGCGATATCGATATCCCAAATTTTGACGCAAGGAACATTGTGCAAGCGGGCGCAACCGAGTTGCGGCGAGCTGTTCCAGCTGAATATTTGCCTCGCGTTCTAACAGCATATAATGAAGCCCTTCAATGGGCGTTTCGCGCTGGATTGATTATGGCCTGTTTGAGTATTCTGTGTGCGCTGCCATTGGAGTGGCGGCTGATAAAACCGCCAAAGAAGGAGGATGGGGAAAGCCCCGGGAAGGGTAATGCCCCGACCCTTGCGTAATGGATTGGATGCATTTATATGTGCCTACAAATAGGCGTTAGCAAGCATTGTATAGATGTAGAAGGGCTAATCGCAGGATATTAGTGATCCTAGGAATGATGGTGATGTTATTTGAAAATCTACAATTAAACTGGTCCAAGAGCTCCAGGGTATTGAAATCCAAATTCGGTCCTTTTCCTCTCAGACTTTCCAACAACTTGTTGCGACGCTACAATCTGTGGGCTGTTTTCGTTCGATTGGTATTTTGCGAAACCCTACCAAATTTGTGAGCACGCCTCATCCCTCCCCAAAACTGGAGGGGCAGAAGATGGGCGCTGCGTACATGCTCCGGTCTATCCGTAGCTTTGACCTCCGGTCTACGTTGTTCTCCATTTGGGAAAAGTCGTCCTCGACCAGAAAAATACTCATCCCGAAGGTTTAAAAGAAATTGAAAAAATTGTAGGACTCCGCCGAAGTCTTGGCATAGCTGTCCCTTATTTTTGCGCACTGGCATCTATCTACCATACGGTGACAAAAGTTTTGCCCCCCCCCGGGAAAATCTGGGTAGGCTTTACTTGAAACTATGATTTCTCTACGAAAACCTATTCAAATTTGATGCGAAAATATGTCATATGATCGCAAGAAGTAGAGCTATTCTAAGATGTAGTTTTCGTATAGACTCTCTTAACTATTTGTTGTCAAATATCGATAGTATTGTAAAACGTGATTCTCCGAGAGAGGCTCTCCAAAATCTTGGATTACCTTTTTCACAACGACTACTTCTTCTTGAGATTACGTCCTAATTTTACAAAATTAACTTCGTTACGCTCAAAATTGATAGAGCTATTCAATGATATTAAGTTTGTATGATTATTCTGCGTTTTTCGTTGCTGAATGTGAGCGTAAGTTGGGATAGACGATTTTTGGGGGAGGGGTCAAAACTTTTGTCCTAGTATGTAGGCCACGCGCAGACATAAGAAACAGACTCGAGCAAATAACACGCCTGTTTACAATAAACAGAGGTGCCATGACAGTGATTTGTTCATGTAACGACTATATTTTATTCATCCGTAAGATACTATAATAATGTCCCATTTTCCCCATCCTAGATCTAAAATGCTACCCCCTCGCTATGCCGTCAATAGTGTACAGTACATCTAGAACATATCGTTCGCAGCCGAGTTGCATCCCAATATCCCCTATGCTGGTTGCTCTTCCGACTCGGCACCCATCTTCCATACCCTCCACTTCAAACCCTCGATGACTTCTTTCCTCAACCTGACACCGCCTCTCCCTTCGCCAGGTTTCTGCATTCCCTTACCCTTCTCGGCGTCCTCTCTCTCCATTCGCTCCGACCAGTCAACCCAAGCAATCAGCAGTCGCAACTGCCAAAGCTTATCTCGGCTCAAGAGCCCAACTTGCATCTTCTTCTTTTCCGTTTTCCCTTGCTCAGGTAGGAGGATTCCTTTTTCAAGAGTCAATCGCGTATCGACAACAGTTCCTTTCAGTCCCGGAACCCCGTGCCCGTGGGGCGGAAGCACGAGTGCTCTCTCTGCCACATCAAGGTCTTTGAGAGCATTCAACTCCCAAAGCCACTCCATGGGGTTTGCATCGCTGTTCACTAGGCTAGAAGTTTGCGCAGATGTAGGGCCTGACGATACTCCGGGGGCAGGGTCAGTGTCGTCCAGTGCGTGCAATGCGGATACAAATACGCTGGACTGAGGAGCATCGTATGCAGCACGACGGCTGAGGTAGAGGGCGGAGATGCTGGAATAAAGCATCGTGGGGTTCTTTTCATCGCCGTTAGAAGCTCTGCGTTGGTCGAAGTCGAGCGTAACGTCCCAGTGGTCCGCGGACAGCGTCTTCAAGGACTTGATATCTACTAAATCGGGAAGAAGGCATGGCGAGGTCACAAAGCGAGACGACCCATCCTTCATAGTCAATTCAACGCGGACGCTAATTGGGCGTCTAGAAACCACGTCACGTGTCACAAGGCAGCGTGCTTCGGCAGCAAGGACCCAGAGATGGCGGAAGGCTTGAAGGTGGGATTTGTTGTCTAACACAGTCGTTGGAAAGGTCGGCCAGAAAGCGCAGAGAAGACTAGCTACCGCGACATTGCTGGTACTAAAAGTGTGTGTTCCTCCGCCAAGGAAGAGAGCTCCAAGTGCCATATGAGCGGCCAAATGACTGCCGTAGGTGGTATCTGTGTCGAGCCGGCCGTGTAGAGATCGCAGACGCCGCAACACTTGCAAGTCGCCTGTACCGGCCATAACAGCACTAAGAGCGAGGGCTACTGCGTCTTGGCAATTTCGCAGGGAGTTCCGAGTAAGTCGAGCGTCATAGTCAGGCGCGAGGGCTCGTGCAAGGCGCATGTACTGATCAAGATACGACAATAAAAGATCGCGAATATGGTGTGAGCCAGAGCCAGCGAAACGAAGTCCGATGCTCATTAGAAGACCTGCAATGATATTGTAAAGAGGGAGATCGTCTGTGACAAGGTAACGAATAGATTTCAGAGTCGATCGAGACTTGTAGACTTTGGGAAGTGCAGCCCGAATGAATGCAAAGGTTGGTCGAATGTCAGACCAAAGAATTAGATGTTTCGCAAGAGTCCGAAGAAGAAACATGTCAGGTCGCACGTAGCCAAATTGGTGTGTCGTATCTGGAATATCGATTTTGCGAGCAATTGCTTTGTCATTCGTCTTCAAAAAGATTAGCGCCAGCGCAACGGTCGCACCCGCAGTGGCTCTGTCCAGTACGTGGACTATTTTCACATTCCTGGTGCTTATTGCAAGACTAAGAAGGCGTTCAGTGATGTTCATATCATGGAGACCTTGAAGATTTGATCCCTTTCCCAGGTTAATGAATCCCAGCGAGAAACCCGCAGCCAGGCGGTATCCTTCGTCCCGGAGAACGTCTGATGGGGATTCCTCGACAGATGCATTTTCGATCTCTGATATCATCACCTCGCTCATACGTCGGTGTTGGGAGCCACAGTAAAGCAAGCCAATGCCCATAAGGCCCGTTGTTTGGGTGAGCGATGATAAATTCAATTCCGCAGCGCCGGGTGGGAGCATGCGCGTGACATGAACAGAAAGGAGGCGAGTGATGAGAGTATCCATAGTTCCGAGGTAAGAGGCAGATAGGCCAAGTAGCAGACCAATGGAGGTCATTGTGTGCTTTGGCGTTAGATATTTGAAAGCAACCCATTTTGCCAGTGCTTTCAAATGCCCGTTGAGCCCTAAAGCAAGCAAGAAGCCGGCATGCCTATTTGTAAGTTCACTCGGTCTGTTATAAAGGATCCATGAAGTATCGATTCCATTTGCCTTCTTTGCAATGGTCAGTCCTGTAGAGGCACCATTATGGAAGAAGGCCCAACAGACTTTGTCCTCCGTAATAGCTGCTCTCTCAGCATTCAGTGTGATGTTCATTGGTCGCATGAAGCACTGCAGTGTGAAAGCTGGTATATGAACCCTTTCTGTCAAAAGCGGTGCTCGTGCATTGTATTGTATCATTCCCCTTCCGGAAGACACTGCTAAGGTCCTCATAGTGACTAGCTGAACCAATTCTCGTTGTGCTTCTAGTAGATCTGCTTCCGACCAATCGGGTTCTGGATTGCACTCGGCTACCGGGGCTTTCAATTGATTGACAAGCTTAGTTGCGTCATGAAAACGTTGATCTTCCCGGAAAATCAGCCTCGTTAAAGCGAGGCGGTCAGCTTCCGCGGTTGCATCGAACGAGTGGTATGTCTCAGTGTTTGCGGCACTGTTAACAGTGACATGGAGATCGCGTATGGCGTCGTGGGCAACCTGAGAATGGGGTCTGATTCTCATAGCTTGGGTAAGATTGTCAGTCTGGTTCAAAACGAGATCTTCTCGGCCCACAAAGTCCAACAATCGCTGTATCCCTGACCCTGGGGGCGCTGATTCGCAAGACATAAGGATCTCCAGTAACGGAGTGCTCATCCCGTGTGGGAGCATATCTGCAGTTTCTGCCGAGAGCTGGGATTTGAAAACAGTCTCTGGCTTCCATGCCACGGAGGATTCTTTCGACATGTAAGAGAAGAGATGGGAGACGGTGAACGAGACCGGTGTGAGGATTTCGGCTTGCTCATGAAGCAGTGTAATACTCTGTTTAGAGAGATTACCGATGGAACCTGTGACAATATCCACCAAATTGAAGAAACGGGGCGAAGTCATCGAATGTAGGCACTGCTCTGCGAAGGCGAAGATAGAAGGAGGTGGGAAAGGCTGGTTTGGTATGTCAAGGGATGAAATTCGGCCGAAATCATATTGATAGCCTTCGAAGTTTTGCATTTCAGCGTTGTAATAAGTTCCGTCCTTCCAATCCCAGCTATGCCAGCCAAGCCAGCCTCCAATCTGCGCAATAATTGGGGCCAGCTCTCTACCCTCGAGGGATCCACTGGTTGATCGAGTGTCAAGCTTGTTCTCCTCCCTCAGGAGATGTAATGCAATGACTACCTTTGCTAGTGCGGTCTGTCGCAGCTCTCGTGGCCTCGATGTTACAGTTGGAAGGTGGCCTTCAGGTCCGATTGCTTGCTTTCCGGCCTCGGCTTGTGAAAATTCACGCGCAAGCTCGGCGAAAGCTAAGGGTGATGTGAGTCTACTGTTATGACTAGAAGATGCTGGGACCGGCGCGAGAGGCTGGAGAGGATGTTGAACAACTGGCACATGCCGAGCAGAACCGAAATACTCAGCCTGGATCCAATTCCACCCTGGCTCCTCAAGGAAACAAGGCTGGGAGAAACCATGACTCAGTTCGTATTCAATATTTTGGATCGAGGCGGTTATGTTATTGGCCACATGGCATCGGTAGCCAAAGAGACCGCCGGGTTGTTGAGGTTTTCCGCGAAGTTTCTGACTCTTCTGTTCCGGCACGTAAGGGATCGCTAGACAAAATATTGTGATGACCAACGCCGCCCATTCTGGATCCAATATCGATGGATATTTACGTAACCAACGTAAAACTTCCCACCACACGACAACCAGATTTTCACCAGATTTGTCACACAAAACTAGGGCGCTCGCCGATAGAACTTTTGCAACCTGGTGGTCATTTGGGTAGAGCCGGAGACGTAAACGGTGCCTCTTATTGTGTTCATCAACAATATCAAATCTACCGTCTCCAGTGTTGCCATGTAATGCCTTCAATCGGGAGGGTAGCGATCCGATGATTCTCCTCCAGCTGCCCTCCTGCCATCTCCCAAGGGAATTACCGATTGCTAGCGCGAATGAATCGTGAACTCTAAGCTTACCGGTGACATGCAATTTGAACGGGGGGCTCCACGGTGCCTCTAGATGCAGCGCGGATGGTCCTTCTTTGGGATTTGTAAGTGTCAGAATGCGGCAAATATTATTATCCACGACTTTCACGGCGTCCGCAATATTAGATCCTCGCCGAAAATTGGATGCCTGGACGACAAGAGCGCTTTCTGATCTCCTTGGGAGGACAGATTTTGAGCGCTTGCTCGAAGGTACGTCAACGCTGGTCAAATGCTTGCTGATCTTGAGATCTAAGACAATCAATTCGCTGGTGCTAGAGTCCTGTATGCAGAGGGAAAGACGACATAGTATGCCATCTGAGACGGTGGTGGTATTCACGGGCCACGGAGTAATGAAAATCTTGGGATGACTGGGGGAACCCGATTTGTTCTGCTTTCCGACCGTAGATTGAGGGAAAGTTTCTATCTTCGAGAACAATATCTCGTTTCGAAGGTTATAAAGATTGTCTTGTAGGTCCATCTGATCGAACCCCTGGAAATTGCCACTGTTATTGAGCTCTTCCAAGAGATGATCTACTGGAGCGTCCAAAAAAGAGCTACCAGCACTTAGTATAGAGGTGTCCCCTTGGAAAGAGCTCCTCCGCCGACCAAAGCTTGCACGGTCGGTGAAGCTACCAAATGATTCCCCTCTTCTGGAGGGTTTGTTCACACCTTTGTTTGATGCGCTGGCGTTCAGCTCCGGGAACGTAGCACGCTCATGGCTGGCTGCCAGTTCCGTCCTTGCAAGCCGAGAGCTTACACTGCGAGCAGCTCGTGTCTGTGCTCCCCTATCGTTGAATTCTTGGCCCAGTTGGGTTACCAGCGTCTCCTCGTCGTCAAGGGTCTGCTTGGATTGACCTGACATACTCGGCTGGAAAGTTGGTTCCGCTGTCCCTCCGAAGCTCTCTCTTAACGAAACATTCGGATTGCCACCAGGAGTGTTAGCTCCAGTTCCCAAGCCAAAGACATTGGAGCTCCTTCGTCGAGACACATGGCCAGAATGAACTCGGTTACCTTTAAGAGATGGGGCACATGGTTCGATATGCTTTTGATACTTGACCTTCCATACGGTAAAAGTGTTTGTTCTGGAGTTCGAGGTGACAGCAAGCATCAAATTGTCTGAGCTCGAGGAGGGAGCAAGCTCGTTTGCGTGGGAAAGATAACACAGTTCCTCTTCAACACCAAGCGATCTGAGTCCGTCTTCATCTTGGTCTCTGTCTGGCGAGCTTGTCACAATAAGACCAATTTGCGATTGAGGGTCCGTCATAGAAAATAGCCGTGGAACAGAAGAGTCCTTTCTTATCGAAGATGTCCATTTGGAATCCTGAGCCGGCGATAGAGTCAACGATGGTCTCGAAGAATAGCCAGGTGCCAATGTATTAGCTTGAGAGGAATAAAAGCCAGCGCTCAAATGAGAGGATGTCAAAGAGTTTTGAGGCACCCGTAATTGGAAAGAAGAGGCATCCGTTGTAGAAAGCTTGCGCTGAAGGACGAATCCGCGTGGAGCTGGGAATGCACGCTGGACTTCGAATGGCACAGGGATGGTGTAGGTATCTCCAGAAAGCAAAAATATCTGTGCTTGAGTCTTGAGTAGGACGACTAAGGCCCGCTCTGAAGAGGATGATGGGGTGCCGTCCCCAGCGTTGGTGTTTGGAATTTCATCTTCAAAATGGGCGTGGGTATCTGAAGATTTCCTTGTTTTTGTGACAGGCAGAGCTCTAGAGACAGGACTCCCAGCATTAGCACTTGAATTTCGTTGAGGCGGAAACTGTGACCCTATCGACTCCGCCCTCGTATCAAAGGTTGTGGTGAAGGCTTGAAGAATTGGCTCCTTCTCAATGTCTAGTCTGAACACCCTCTTCACAATGCCTCCTTGAGACCATACGACGCATTCTTTTGTGTAGAGTATCTCTTCCTCTGCTGTCTTGCGGCCGCCTGAATCATCTGCATTGAAAGTCTCCCAGACAAACTGGTCTGCGGAAGGGTCCGCTGGAAGAAGAGACTCTGCGATAAGGTACGGAAGCGCAGACGGTTGGTGGAGGCCAAGGGACTGTATGGACGCCATTGTTGGTCCGACGGTAGTGGTACCGGAGGAATCCCATGGCCAGTAAGTTTAAGCACACAACGAAAATCAGGTACTAAGGGTAAAGATCGGTTTATGGAGGTCGAGTCGTGTGCAGCTCCCCGCCGAGTTCGGAGTAGACGCGGTTCCACGCGCCGCAAAATCTAAGCTCCGACCAATCAAAGCACCGTCTTTGCTCAATGTAAATACTGTCGCTTTTGTAGCTTCACACCTTGAAGTCTGTCTACTACACCGCAACTTCTGGCAATAATAAGCTCTCTGAATAACTAGGACGCTATTACGCGGGATTGACCGATGGGAAGACAGACCGAAGTCTCGTAGAGCTCCCAAATGGGCTCGAGCATGGATCCTCTTGTGTTCCGATCAGAGAACAGCTTGCAGTTAAGGTGAGGTCCATCCAAGCCATTGACTGAGGATTTGAACGTAACCGCTAACTCCAACCTCGTAGCTATGATATTCCTCATCGAATCTATTGCGCCGACACTTATCCTCTACCGTCGTCAAACGGCTCCGAAATTGTCATCTGTGGCCACAAACAGGGCTTGAGAGTTGTCTGGCGAGGCGGGAAACCATTCAAGCGTGAAACTGCTCAGACGGGCCAGGAGAGACTCAACGGGAACGGGACTGGACACGGTGACTCCGAGCCGATCGATCTTGATGACGACGAACCGGCATCACCCGCGAAACCACCGAAAGCTCAATTTGAGGACGAGGAAGATGGGGTCGACCCTTCACAACCATACCGGAAAATCCTTCGCTTTGTAGACGTCGATCTAGGCACTGGCATCTTGCATTTGAGCTTACCCAGCATACCGTCAGATCTCAACCAGACGCCTCCTGGAGCCTTCCCAACCCTTTTCTCTACTCATATCATTGCTGCCATTGCATGCTCTGATGCATCTCTCCGCGTTGTCACCCTCCCTCTGGAACCGCCTGCGCCGGAGAACGAAGATCCAAGACATTGGGATCTAGAAATTATCAACCTTGAAGTGCATATTCCGGCTTCAGTAGTCCCCTCGAGCATATCCATCACTCACCGTGGTGAAGATGTCGAAGAACGGTCAGATTTTCATTCTGAAAGTCGAAGGAATTCAAATTCCGTCTCAACAAGGAAGTCATGGTCTTTCCTGGTAGCGGCCGCGTATGGATGGGTCAGCGGTGTCTTACTAATTTACCAAATTCCCGCCGGTGTTGCTAGTTCTAAGCTCCCATCAGAATGTCTCTATCCCATCCAACGACAGCTTCTCGACTCAGCTGTGGGCTGTAAGATCGGCTTCAATCCTTCTGCTTATCCAACAGTGCGATATTCGGACCTCTTCATAGCTTATCCCACCGGCTTCGTGAAGCTATACAGATGCTTTTCTGATCAAGCCAGCAGGAAAATCAGTAGTCGACGCGGTTCTAACACAACTACGGATTCCTCCAATCCGATTAGCAAGAATGTGCATGCTGGAAAATTCATGTTTGCCCTCTCCTGTGAATTCGCCAAAGGGCCACAAAATCCTGCGAAACGAGAAGGTATCTTGGACGCCTCGTGGGCGCTGGGGGGTCGGGGCCTCCTTGTCCTTCTCGACAGCGGCCGCTGGGGGGTCTGGGATTTGGAAGGCGCCGGTCCAGCTCCCGAAACAAACCAGCCAAATCTATGGCAGCGACCTGCTAGCATCGGGCTGTCACGTCTTGTAGGGGGAGCGGTTACCAAGTTTTCTCTAACCGGACACGTGGTGCCCAGATCAAAGTCTCAAGGGAAGCAAAGCAACAATTCTCAAACGGATAGATCTGGGAGGCTTGCCTTGACATCGCCGAACTCACAGCAATTGAACTCCGGATCTGTCTTTTCTGCACATCGAACCCACGCTTCACCCAATGCTGCTCCTTGGACCAATGGTCGTATCTCCGTCTCCGAATACCGTTCCGACAATTCGGCCTTAGGCGTCCCAGACGAGTCTATTCTTCTGACCTACGACTCTCAGAATATTTTTATTCCTGGTCTTCTCGGTCTTTGGCGTGCCCAGCTCAGTGACAAAGGTACCTTGGACCCTTCGTTAACCGTTCGCCCAAGCATGCTCCCTAAAGTTCTGATACCCAGCGGTCGTCAAGTTGACGTAGCCCACATTTTATTCGGTTCCAGCGGACATTCAGACAGAAGCCGCGTCGCGAATGTCTCGAGTTCGATCTCGAATCTAGGCGCGCTTCTCGCATTCGAGCGTCGACTGATCTTCTACGTTCGGCCGATCGAGGATATTGAGACTGTTGAGCCTGCCAATGCTCTCATATCTTTAGAAAATGACAACCAACAGAATGAGGACCGCATACTCCTGGACAGGGGACAATTAGATATTGACGGCATGGACAGAATTCTTGACGGCATGAACGAAGATATCTTGTACAACACCGCCGATCGCCTCAGTGGTAGGCGGGTCGGCCGGTAAGTACGTCGAGGAAAAGTTTTGGCCATTGCGAAATCAGAGGCCCGCTGCTTTTGTACGAACAAGATACTCAAAGGATGTGATGCATGATCGATGACCTTAAATATCAACTACGATACCCCTTCTCACCAATGTTTGTCAATCACTAATTGAATCAAGGATCAATGCCAATCTTCAATGTCGTGTTTGTTCCATTCCTAATTTCCTCTCCTAATTCTCTCTATACTTTCTGTCTTTATCCAAGCCCCTCCCAAAACAGCACCAACGCATTCGCGACGCAAGGTGGAGCACAAGGCGAGATCCATACCTTGACCCAGGCTCTGTATTCGACGCGATACATCAAACCAGTCCTCCTGGCTTCTTAGGCACACCGCGCATCCCAGCTCTCTACACGAGATGAATATCCGGGTTTGTGCAGGCACCGGGGAAGGGCGCCCCAATCATTTTTTTGAAATACGAAACTTGACCATTTGTCTGCACCGCTGTCGGTTATGCTTGAGGATCTTTGGGCTTCAGCTTTGCTCGGCGGAGGGCCCAGGGGGAGAGCGGACTGGGTAGTGGTGGGTGGTTGGGGGTTTGCTACATTTCCAATGCATGATTGTTTAATTCAGGGACTCCAGAGATTCGCTTACCGCGATGGTGTCGAGATTGCGTTTCACCACAGCTCTCAGAGAAATAGCCGTTAATGGTCCACAAGAGCTATGTATAAAGAATGTAAAAGACCGCCAAAATCTGGCGAAAACCCAATACAGTAAGCTTTCTGTATTAATAGGCACACGAAAGAGTTGGTTTGATCTTCTCCATCACTGAGATTCTCCGTCGAAGGACCTCGATGGGCCCTCTCGACAATATTCCACCGAGTGTAAAGAACGCTGAGAAAGATGCTTGACGTTTAATCGCCTCTTTACTGTCCTGAAATGCTACTGCCGGAGGCCCCTTCCATCGAGAACTCGCTGTACCCAGGATTGACCGCACGGATGTCATCCCCCAGCCCGACTTTGCAACCTCTCCATGACACCACCATCGCCACCTTCCCCCCCCACCGTTCATGCCTCACCCACCGTAATCTCCGCGCTCCCCTCACTCTCATACCCCTCCGTCGCCACAATCATATAATCAAACGCCCCCAACTCCATCCCCAGCCCCTCCCACGCATCAAAGTGATTCTGCGTCGTCACCGTCCCCTCCATCCTTTTGCTCTGCCTCACGCTCCAGTACTGGTTGAACGTCGCGGTGCCCTGAATACTCGGCGCATTGACGCGTTGAGTCTCGTAGATGTCGTATGTTGAGTTGTCGGACTCGACGGTGCCTTTGTGGGTGGCGGAGGAGCCGGGGTTGTAGGTCCCGAAGGACTCGGTGATGTAGTACTCGACGAGGGGCGAGGTGGTCCAGCCGTAGACGGAGAGGTAGGAGTTGCCGGAGGGGGTGTAGGTGCCGGAGAAGGTTACGGATCTGGGGGGGCGGAGTGTTAGGAGAGGAAGAGATGATAGGAATGGAGGTGGACTTACTTCGATCCACCCGGGTTCCAGCCCTTGCCGCCGACGAAGTTGCCCTGGTTGCCGGTCCATTGGACGCTGTATTCGCCGCCTGCGCCGTTCGTGTAGGTCACCTAGATCGAGGAAATTAGCATCTGTGAAGGTTTGGAGCCAGCAGGACAGGTAGACGCACGTCACCAGTACCGTCGGTCCAGAAGGAGTAGTAGAAGCCATTGTTTGTGCCCGTAGAACTGGGGGTTCCGGCACGAGGATCGAGGAGGGCAGCGGGAGGGTGAGCCAGGACTCCGACACCGGCGAGGAAGGTGGAAAGGGTGAGAAGGAGGGGATAGGAGGAAACCATAATGATCTAAATGATGGGAGATAAAGAACGATGTTGAAGAGAATGATAAACTTGTGCCCGAAAAGCACGCTCTATTAGGATCGAAAGGGTTTGACGAAACAACCGCTGAGGGAAATAAGCCCTTTTAAAACATGAAGCCAAAGTCGGGCCGTGACGATCCTCCGATGCGGTGCCTGGAACGCAATATCCCGGGTAAATACATCATCGCAGAATTAGAGCTTTTTTGTGAGCACATCCTCAGCCTAAAGCTGTAAATCACACAGCGCCCAGAAGGGGCTACGACGTGGTAGGGAAGGAAGTCAACTTCTTCATGTAAATTGCACAGAATCCACAAAGGCGGCATCGGAATAGCATATCGCACCCCTGGAAAGCGATCCTGGGTGATCAGCACATTTACCCAGCTTTTTCAACGCCTGATGAACGCATTCAGGAGGGGCATCTCGCCAGATAGATGAATTCGAAATGAACAGAGAAACGCCAACTTCAAACATGAAACATTGGTTCAGGGATTGCCCTGGACGGCCCGCTTCTCCACCACAAAATTATTTTGTAAGAAACTTCGTAGAGCTAGAAATCTTGAACGATTCTTCAACATGCACATTGAAATGCGAATAACAAATTTTTGGAAAGTTAGGTCTAAAGGTAACATTGCGCCTTACTCTGTTGTGGAGATGATGCGCTTTGTCATGCTTGAGAGACTGTTGGTTAAATTCTCCCCATACCCTCTACTTTTGCCCTAAATACCCGATTGAGAGTTCTGTGCGGTATGTGAGTAGAACGCTGCAGCACAAACGATTATGAAGATTACGATATCTTGACTTTGTGTCCATGCTCTTGGAGTCTAACGACGCGTGCATCTGTCTGAGTGATCGCCTAGCAGACGCTATCATTTGGGTATGAATGAGAAGGATGCACATCGAGTATTCAGAATGAGCATTGAAATGAGCTCAAACTGAACAAAAAAGGTGTCAATAGCATGTGAAATAATGCCTTCTAGAGTTTTTCTTGATGGGTATTTATATCTATTATATACATATGACTGAGTGGCACTGATCCTTTGGATTTTGCAGACGAACTCCTTTGAGGGCTAGTAAGTGGTTTGCATTAATTCGGATGAGTGGAATCAGAGCGACAATAGCACGGAGATAGCGGTCCATTTATTTCGCTCCACAATGTCCCTGGAGGCTCCTTCTCCTATCTATCCAAAGCTTGTGCGCGACACATATCCCAATACACGCCTCTGCGTCTGACCAGTTCGGCATGCGTGCCGTTCTCGACCACGCTGCCCCTCTCGCCGAGGACGAAGATGCGCTCGGCTCCCTGCACGGTTGCGAGACGGTGCGCCACGACCACAACAGTCACATTTCCGCGGCAGGCGACGCCTTCGATGGCCGTTTGTACGAGTCCTTCGCTGACCGAGTCGAGCGCCGACGTCGCCTCGTCGAGGAGCAGAAGACGCGGCTTTCGGAGCAGTGCACGCGCGATACAGAGGCGCTGGCGCTGGCCGCCGCTCAGGTTCGAGTGTGAGCCTTGTCCTAAGCGGGTGTTGTAGCTGTCTGGAAGCGAAAAGACGAAGTCGTGCACCTCCGCCTGACGGCACGCGGTGCGGATAGCGGAGTCGACGTCAGCAATACTTTTTCCACGAAAGAAAGACGGAGGTAGTCCGAAAATGAGATTCTCGCGGATTGTCCCCTCGAAGAGTGTCGGTTCCTGATTGACAAGGGCGATCTGTTCCCTGTACGCGCTGAGAGGCAGATCTGTCATGTTCTGGCCGTCGATGAGGATGGATCCGGCGGTTGGCGCATAGAAGCGGGCGAGGAGAGCGATCGCCGTGCTCTTTCCGCAGCCTGAGGGGCCGACTAGCGCAATGTAGCCGCCCTTATGGATGGAGAGATTGAGACCCCGGTACACAGGCATTGGCCGTGTAGGGTAACTAAAGCTGACGTCGCGGAATTCGATAGCCATCCCTCCTCTCTCTGAATGTGCGAGGTCGTTTTTACCTGCATCTGCCTTCTCCGGGTCGGGGGCAGTTTCAAGGTTATCAACGACTGTGTTAGCACTGACAATCGCGACCTGGTCTTCGTTGCCTTTATCCAACTCAGTTAAAGCTTTGCTGCGGCGATATTCAGTGTCCCGACTCTCACGGATGTTCAGGATTCGATTTGCTGCGGCTGTGGCAAGTGCTATGTTCGATCCAAAGGCTAGGAATTGACCAGCTTGCTGACCGCCCTGTACGATGGCGGAAAATATCAGAAAAAATTGAGCAACACCATATTCTCGACTTGCAATCAGTCTCCCCCCGTACCAAAATGCTAAGGCAGTGCAGGCAAGGTCGATAGAGTTACTTAGCGAGAAAATTAGCACAGCTAGTCGGGCCTTTCGAAAAGCCTTGTTGATGTGTTCTTCCAGCAACTCGTTGAATCTATTTGTGATGGAATCCTCGAGCGTAAGTGCAGTGACTGTCGGAAAGGCTCTAATGCACTCTGCAGCAAATTGACTGCTTTCTTTGAAGACCTTCTGATTGTAACTGTCGAACTTGACCTCATATCTCAATCTTTGAAATGCAGCTATCAATATCACCGGTAGTGTCGCGAAAAATACCACCAAACTCAGCTTCCACCCGAATATAAAGCTAATAATTGTGCAAGCCACTACTTCGAAGATAGAAACTAGTGGCATCGCCAGATTCAATCCGGTGAGTTCTTGCAGCATTCTTGGATCATTGGATAACCTGCTCGTAAGCGTTCCAGAGCTGTGATCTTCATGATCAAAGAACGCCACGGGTTTTCCTAGAATTGCTTCGAAATACTGCCGTCGATAGGTGGCCCCCACATGTACGCTGAGTTGATTTGTGCAGTAGCCCATAACAAAGTAACAAAGAGTAATACCAAGAGCCAAGACGAAGAACATGAGTGACCAAAAGTTCCCGGCGGAGATCAAGCGGCTACCGGTATACTGAAAGACGACGAAGAACCGAGAAAAAATGAAGCTTTGTGCGGCGAAGACGCCACCAATTGTTGCGGCCGCGACTAAGACAATGACATAGATCCAGTGGTGATAACGCTGTTCATAGAGGATGAGCCCAACCGAGGTGAAGAAGCTGCGTTGTTTCATAAGACTCTCAGCCATAGGCGGATCTGTGGATACTTTCTGACCTGGGTGGTCTTTGTTGCTTTTTTTCTGCGTCAAAGCTGTACGGAAAAAATGGTTGGTAAAAGTAAGGAAACGACGTAATTTGCGTCCCAATGTCAAAGTCGCATCGGATGGTTGCTGAACCTCCTCAGACGCATGACTTCGCTTCCGCTGCATCAGGTCATTCTCCGTCTCGGAGCCAACAACATCATCAAGGACTTTGTACGATGTTTCTTCCTCTTCTTCCGCGTTTTCTCCCAGGTCCAAATTCTGAGCGCGCACAAGTTTAGCATAGACGCCGTCAGGTTTGGAAAGAAGCTCTTCATGTGTGCCCTGCTCGACTGCAGCGCCTTCATTCAAAACAACAATCTGATCGGCTTTCTTAATGGTGGAGAGCCGGTGGGCTATTGTGAGCATGGTTCGCCCTTTGGCAACGCGATCAAGCGCTCTTTGCACGATTTTCTCTCCTCTGACATCAATCGCACTAGTAGCCTCATCCAAAATAAGAATGACTGGCTGCTTGACAATGCTGCGGGCGATAGCAAGCCTTTGACGCTGACCACCACTTAGCTTGATCCCACTCTCACCAACTTTCGTCCCATAGCCTTGCGGCAGACGCTGGATGAATTCGTTTGCAAAGGCCTCCTCGCAAGCTTGCTTGACGAGACTTGTCTTCACTTCTTCCGTCTCGTTCTCCCACCGGGAGCCAACTAGGCCCAGAGCGACGTTGCGGTAGATTGTCTCATTGAAAAGGAAAGGTTCTTGCTGAACGAGGCCAATCTGAGTTCGCCACCACTTGAGATCGAGAGCCTCGATGTTATGCTCACCCACGAGGATCGCTCCAGAATTTTGATAGATAGGACCGCTCTCTTCAGGCGACCTATTTCCCTCAGCTATAGAACCTAGTTCTTCTTTATTCTGCTTTTTGACTCTATTCGTATGGTTTTTCTTCTCCTTCTTTTTGCGCTGACCTTGACTTTCAATGTCCTCGACGGAAAGCTTCTCGTTGGTGAAGGACAGCTCGTACCATCGTTCTAGCAGGCTAACGATTGTGCTTTTACCACAACCGGATGGACCGACGAGTGCGGTCATTTTTCCTGCCGGGATTGACAAGTTTAGATCTTTCAATATCTCCGTTTGAGGACGGCTCGAATAAGTAAATCGAACGTTTTCAAATCGTATCTGAGAATCAGCCTTTGCTTCGGGATCCCTAATTCCACTGCTCGGGCGAGGAGGGGAATCAATGATTTCGAAGATAGTAACCGACGCTGCAGAGGCTTTGACAACGCCCTGTATTGGTGACACTAGACCACTCATACCCCCCACCACAAGCAGAACTGAGAAGAGGACTCTGTGAGAGCACGAGATATGAGCTAATTGTCATGCCAGAATTTGAAAGAAACTCACACAACAACGTCGCCGATGCTAGAAATATGGCCTTGATCGTACAATTTCACTCCCAACCAGAATGTCAAGGCCATACTCGCATAAATTGAGAAATATGCCGGAGCCATGGAGGCAGCATGGATTGGAGACATCTGCAGCCCTTTACGCTGAGCTTTAGCGATCCATTTAGCATATTTCGCTGTCGCATCATTCTCTGCACACAGAGACTTGACCGTCCGAATGGCCGAGAAGATTTCGCCTGCCACGCCTGAAGCTCTGTTGTTACTTTCGTTAATAGCTGCTTCACCCTTTATCCAGAAAGGCACGATCGCAGCATAAACCATGATCATAAAGAGTATTGACGAAGTTGAGGCAAGCGTTAATGCCCAGGAGTGGGAAAAGGCGACAGCGTATGCTGTGATAAGAAGTGCAAGTGATTCACCAAATATCGATAGCTTATCCGATATGCCAATTTGGATTGTGTTGGCTGCTGTCGTGAGAGCATCAGTTGCGGCGCCGGGCGCAAGCCTGTCAACTTTGCCAACTGATTGTGCGAATAGAGCGGTGAGATAGGCCAGTCGGATCCTCGCAGATACTCGGATTCCCGTCATGCGGTAGCAGAACATAGAAATATAGGCGAGAATAAACTTGACGATGAACAGTATAAATATGTACAGCGCATTCCGATTGACAGCTTTGTTCAGCTGACTTGTTGTGAAGCTCGAGCCGGGAGTCGAAAAATTGGTGAAGTCGGTCGCAAGCCGGCCAAAGAAGATATTCATAAGGGGGAGCCCAGCTCCAGCACCTAGGGAGAAGACCAACGCAGCCACCATTATGCACCTGTCCAACAGCGTAGAGTAGCTCAAGACGCGTCCAAAGTTCTTCAGACTAGCCTTGGAATTCTCCTTTGCCTTAGGATCACCCTTATCCTTTGGCGGCGAGACCGGTTCGTGGGGTTCGGGGACATCGACGACAGTATCACTGCCATCTTTGGTTACTGCCGTGGGATCTCTTTCCTCGGTACCGGCGCTTGACAGTCTGGAAGATATGGATGAGCGTTTATCGACCTTTCCTATCGCATCATCGTGTACTCACCCTTCTCCCTCCGCAGGACTTGACATTGCTCACGAGCAGAAAAAATCCATCCAAACCAATATGCGCTGAAACGCTCGAGAAAAGCAGACAGAATTCACGGGCACGCAACATAAGTTCAAGAAAGTGGAAGTAGTAACGACTCACTGTAAACACGAGATTCACATCGTTGTTGTCAGATTTGCGAAACAGGCACCAGGATTTTTTCGAGGTGGAAACTGCAGAATTCTTGGCCGACTCCAACTTGGTGCGATCAAACATTAAAATCACGATTATGATTTCATACTTAATTTTCTCGACAAACTCTTGGTTTCCAATATTCATATCACAGTTCAGAACATTTTTTCGTATTCTATAAAGCCATTAAACCTTACTACTATGTAAAATTTAGTGAGGAAATTAACGTAGAAAAAATATCGCTCCAGCGTACGGTGAGGCATTTCTACAACCCTGTCTTGTTTGTGGGGTTCGCGTGCACCGCCACGACCGCCAAGGAGCCTCACCCAGCCCATGGTCAACAACATAACTAGACGCTGTTTGAAGAGAACAGGGAACTGCAACAGAGCATCTTCCTATCGACTACCAAATGATAAAAACACCTCTTAGATGCCTTGTTATTGCCATTTCCGCAGAAGGATACCGCGCCACTACGTCGCCTGGACAGAGGGACCCCCAGCCCTGGTCATCAAAAAACCGCCTTGATAGGCTTCTCACGATCACAAATTTAATTACGGTGGTCAAAACTCGACGATGACTACCGGATACCTGTCTCACTCCTTTTTTCGCATTCTGAGATCTGTCTGCGAGTGTAAAGGCCTCTTTATGCTGAGACTGTTAAGCTAAAGCTGGAGTGTTGCTTCTATTGAGGTTTTACTGCATGGTATTTCCCCTGCCGGTAGAGTTTATCTTTTTATCTTTTGCCTACAAGAGGACGATCACCCATGCGTCCTCGGCGTCCCACAAGCATTTGATCAATCTTTGATTCACTTGAGTAGCAAAATGGACGGGTATGGTGGCGTTACCGGAGAACGCCTGGTAGATGCTAGAACATTTTGAGTTGGCGCTTTGATTGGGAAATATCGCTATTATTCTGAACGAACCCGAAGACTCTTTGTCAACGTGTGACGTAAAGACTGTCATCAAAATTCCGAAGGCCGAATGGCGCGTGAGACCACCTCTTCTGCCATATCCTTCCAAAACTTCTTGCTAGGCCAATCGAAGGTCTTCCAGACTCGATATTCCGCGTACAACCCACCCGTCACATCTCGCCGAAGGTCGTCAAAGCGTTCTGGCATCCCGTCCTCGTACAGAGATTCGAGCGCCTCTTCCACAGCTTCCTGTATTTCGCATCGGGCCTGAACAGGTGTTACGAGCCGGCTATTGGGACGATAGCTCTCGATCCACCAGCCTAACGTGAAGGTCTCCTCTTGCTCCCCGCGTTTGAAGAATGGCATGCAAGATTTATGGTGGCCGGACACACAGAGTTGATGATGATGACATTGACCAGAGCAGTAGTACTTGGTATCACAGCACTCACAACTGCATGCTAGGTATTCTGAGACATTTGCAAACAATACTTGGGAAGAGCAAGATTCGCAACGTAAAGTTGAATTCCAGCAGTGGTCGAGGAAAGCGGTTCTTGCTTCATTTAGAAGCTCAAGCATTTTCCCCGTATCAACCGCAGCATTGATCATTCGGAAGTATGGTCTGAGAATCTCTCGAGGTGTTTTGAGTAGTCGGGAACCTCGATATCGTTCTATAGTAGGAACCGGCTGAGCGGAGTCAAAGCGCCATGTCCACCATTGGTGGGTGTCGTATGGCCCTGAATCTTTTTTTAGGATGGGTACCCAATGATCGTCAACGACGCTTTGGCTGTCAGACATTCTGTGAACTCTAGCTTGCGCACACGCCGTCATCTCAAATGTTGTTTGGAGCCGAGTCTTCCTTTTCCATGCAGGAATCCTCATGCATAGTTGACGAGTGATAGTCTCTATGTCTCGGTGTGCGCCAAGTGTCACTTCAATATGCAAGCTCTCAAGGTTATCGAATTGCTTTTGACCTGCACCGAGTACCTTCAAAATATCGGCAAGGCTCCATCGCGCATGTGCATGTGCACTAGAATCAGAGGAAGGTGATGCCTGTGCATTATAACAAGAGGAAGACTCTGCAGCTAGGGGAGGCTCTTCGACTTTGAGACCCAACGCCCGTATCAAACCTTTAGCGGTTGCGTCCAGACTACAAGCATATCTTCCAAGCGCGAGATAGCCGTGCAGGCAGAAATGTCGCTCATATGTCTGCGATCCGTACATGAATGGCATGGCTTCTGCGCGCATCTCTCTGCTCACTTGGAGCAAGCTCTTTAGCTGGGGAATCTTCTTGTAATGCCATCTATGGTATCGACCCTCATGCCCCATGTCTGTGACGGACAGCTGTCCCTCCGGGAGGACAAGTCTGTAAATTGCATTTTTCAGTTCGCCAGGCAAGTCTTTCCAGCCAGCCATTGTTTCCGCACAGTGACCTGAAAAAGCTGATTTTTCGTGAGAAATCTTTGTAGCTGACCTTTCAACTCAGGCGCTTAGACCACGAAAAGTTGTGTTGGGCTTTAGTCGACCTCTCGAACGGAGTGTTAGAGCGATCTTATAGACAAGAAACGAGCAGGGATGAGGAAACTGGACTGTTTCCACCTGGAGATCAAGACGGAATTTTTCTTTACGTGCAATGCTGAAGTAAAACGGGACGTGAATCTGCCTCATTGTGCGCGCTTGACATAGTAGCTCCAAAAACTGAGTTTTCTGCGACAAATCAACATGTCAACCACAAACAGCCTTTCATGGCGCGGCCCCTGGACTTCCATTGATACGAATATTTGGTACCGCGGATCCCGTCTCTCATACAGCAACCGAGCTGACGTGGAACTAGCGTTCCGAAGCCGCAACCACTCGCAGGTCCAGCGGTCGACTCGGAATAAGAGTAGCCCACAGGTCTCGGTGCCAGTCCCTGGGCCAACTGTGAGATCTCATGGTCAACCCGTGGTCCTGAATTGCTGTAAGTTTCGTCCGGAATCTTGCATACGCTTCCGCCGGGGACACGGGTTGAGCGCGGATCCGCAAGAGGTCGTAAGTTGTGCTTTTTGCGCTCGTTGAAGAATGAACATACGAACCTACAGCTTTCACTTTGGGGATATTTCTCTTATGCGTCGAACTTGCGTCACACGAGTTGATAGTGTAGTGTTTAGAGAGCGGTGTAACTTTTGTTCTGTAAAGGAAGATTTTAGGCATAAGGATTTTCCGCAAATGCCAAGACTGATTTGACAAATCGTCCGCTGTCGGGTCTGCTTGGTCCTCCACCCCAAACCCGGTTGTCAATGCCTACGGTGTCGACTCCTATTCGCTCTTAAACTTTCGCTAGTATATCCGACCCATCGCTGCTTGATACCATCTCACTACGTCTCCAAGTCGACCTGTTCCGGTGTCGCCACAACCCCTCCGCTTTCTCGTTCCTGCTCTGCGCGAATACAGCTCAAATGCCCCCAACGGCACGGTCGTTCGGATCTGCGACCATTTAGAATCCTAATACAGTAATTTGCGTGATGGCATATGACTCTAAGCTCATTGATGAGATGTACCAGTGACTGGTTATAGACTAGGAGCAGAATAGGTGTGCAAGGGCGCTCTTAAGATGGCGCCTGCGACGGTATTAAATGCTGTTCGGCAGTATGTATGTGTGCTGTTCCTTGAAACACGGCTGAACTTGCTTCAGCACTCTGAGGCTCATCCATGGGAGTATACTCGGTCTGTGGGCTGGAACCTTGGTCGTCAATTTCGGCGCCATGTTGTGAAGATTGAGAAGGATCTTCATTCATATCTGTATGGATCTCTTGACCGCTCGAGCCCGTCCAATTTTTCACTGCTGTTAGAGTTATCACTGACTGCGGAGGGATTAATCAACCTTGGATGTTCTGGATCAGTACACGCGAGAACTCCAAGCAACTGGCCTTTGTTTGTCACTGGGATCGCTCATGTTCCTGTACAATTACTCCAATCGCCGAGGCCAAGTTCTTCATGAGCCATACGCTGCAGCTGAAGAGTCTCGTTGTTAAACCATTCGGCGCTCGTCTTGATAATCTTTTTCTTTTCTAGCCAAACGACGATCGATTCCAGCGAAAGCTGCACGAGTACGGTTAAAGCTCCGAGGACAAGGACAATAGTAAGCCACATCATAGAGAAATTCGTGTAGGCGGTAGAGACGATTTTCTGTAGAAGAGTCAGTGGTTAAAAGGATTGGTTAAATCAGAGCACCTCTATCTTTGATTCTATATGATATTGTCTTTGAAACCGGGAAACCCGTGGACAAGCAATCAGATACTCGAAAAATTTTACTTACTTGATTGTGACAGAGATACTTCTCCTCATTGTTTGCCGGTCCCCGCCAGAAGTTTCGCAACATTGCTGGATCTCCTGGGCCGTTTGCTACATCTATAAGTCCTGCCTGCAAAGACGCTAAGTTAATGCTGTTCCAATTCTCGACCTCTAACTGCCATTGGTTGTTAGGTAGCAGGGCTTGATGGCCTCCATACAGGCTATATCTTGACGTCAATGAGGAGACTCCTATAGCTTGAACAACATTCGCTATCGAGACACCTGGCGTCAGGCTCCAGCTTAAGCTTCTCTCCCTTCGCGATGTAGGCTTGGTAGTCTCGAAATCGACGTCAGAAAGACCTCCCCTTGGAGAGCAGCCTTTTTCGGAAGGTATACTTGGGTCACAGGTCTGATATTGCACCTTGCATCCAAGAGCTGGAGCCGCCTCATCCGCAGCGTAATTAGGAATTGTATCAGAACCATCGCCAGGTCTACTACTCAAGCTGACTTGATGCGTGGAGTACCAGGGATCATCAACTTCTTTGCTGTATTGAATACCGTTTGCGGATAAGAAAATTAATGAGAAATCACCATCCGTATGTTTGAGGTCTGAAATTGGATCAAAGTCGGAGAGATCATTTTGTTCCAACCCGTTATAAACATATTGTTGGAGCGAACTTCATCAACATTAGCTTAATGATCTCTCTGTCCATTGATTTTGCGAGACATACTCGATCCGATAATCAGGACTTGGAACATAGAGACCCTCCCACTTAGATTCATTAATTGACTGTTGCGGCATTTCGTAGGTGAAAAGATTATTTCTATCGCTTGTCCCTCTGTCGATCCGGGACCCGTAAAAGTATTGTTTATACAGCTTATCGTCGGAATATTTGACGATTTTCGTATAGCCGTCTGCTTTCAGAGGGGCACACTGCGTTAGGATTCTGAGATTGAACTGAGACTCGATAGGCATGTTTAGACCAAAGTCCGCTTGAGAATTCAGATAGCCAGTGTCGATTTTGATATTGCCATAAACATTACGACAAATTCTATGGGTGAAAGCGCAGCTTGCATTTCGATCCACGGAATTTGGAAGGCTTTTTCTGACATAGGGTCCACGGCAGTCTCCAGTATTGGGCTTATTGGTATAGCATCTTTGAGCGTAATTGGAATACGAAGTTACACGTTCGGAAAGCCAAGGGGTGTACACATTAGCGACGAGTTCTGACGAATGCATTGAATTTGTCGAGAGGGTACCGCACTCAGAGCTCGAGATTAGAACCTCGCTTCCCATTGACGAACTGATTCTTGATGAGAAGAGAGTAGCGAGGGTCAATGCTGCTGTGATGAATGCAGAGAAAGTAGCTACGGGTAGTATCCGAGAAAAAGGGTGATGAGCTCTTGAATGCCATGCCCATAAAATATGGGTAAAACTGACAAAAGTAGATTTTTCATCCACGCTATTGCATAGAATAGCTTGGCGTTGGTGATATAACCCATCTTGAGGTTCTGATTTTGACAATAATGACTGGTGGAGGATAAAACAAGTGACGTGCCAGAGCCTAGAGCCAGTAAAAGTAATAAAGAGGGCTAAGAAAACTGTCAATAGAGCCCCGTCGCGGCGACTCAAAGTAAGAGTCGCTCCACTAATTCGATCCCCGATAGACCAATTTATCCAAACGCCGAGGTAGACAGGGTAATCAGCAGCATTGCTAGAGTCTGCCATATTTTCAGCAGGTTTGAGCATCCAAGAGATTTGAAGTTGAGGACGGTACCTCAAACACGATGGCACGTCTTTCAATTTTGGACTGAAAGCTACTTTGGATTTTGTAGGGTTAAAAGGCAATCTGAGGATAGAAAAATCCGGACAGTAATGATCGACCAGAGCGAGGGGAACTAAGAACTCTATACCTTTCCCCCGCGTCGTGCGAAGTGATTAGCTCTGGTGTGGCATGTTGACTCAACGGCTCAACCCCTGTGCTACCTCATACTCAAGCAACAGCCGGACTGACAGCCAAGGCTAGGAGCATCCAGGCAATCATGAGGCGGTCGAATAGTTGCCTTTAGTTGCTTACCAGGTCTGCAAGTCTTCTTGGAAGGCGCACTTGTAGATTTGCGGTTGAAATCCCCATTCCACCAGCTGCCTCAACGCGTGGCTACCTCTGAATGTGCCACATTTCACAATATTTGGGGCAATGCCCGCACCATGCAACAAGTCGAAATAAGCGACAATGCAGAGTGAAAATGATACAGCATCGCTGACTGATCAATTCAATTCGTACGTTGTAGGGTGATCGAAGAGTAAGGCTATCAAGTTTCATCTGAAAAAGCGACCGCTACATAGCGAGCTGGCCAGGGTTGAAATAAGGACTGCCGGATTGTGGCCGCACCCCCACCGTAGCAATTAGCAACGACCAACCAAAAGAGCTTTATCAAGGGGCGTCTGAGGCAGCAAAAAAAGGCCCCAATTCTGCGTTCTGCAAGCACACAAGACATACATGCATATGAACTTTAAAACTCCCATCCCAACAGCCTTTCATGCAAATTAGTGGTATGTAAGGCAAGACCTCGCCTAAGCCATTCGCTTGCGACCCCAGCTGTTGCGACGCTGCACACCATCAGCCGCATACTCGGACCCTCAGCGAGGTCCGTAGCCGACTCTCATGGTGATTCTGTGCGTCTGAATCCAGGGCAATTTTCAAGGCTCCAGAGAGGGAGCCGTAGAGATGGCTATCAAGAAATTGCGCGATCCATGCTTATGTAGCACGCTTTTCTGCAAGTATGTTCCGGGAGAAAAATCGTTCCCAGTTCAGGCTAGAGCTCCGAGATGTCGCAATTTACTAGTCAAAAGTCCCTACCACCAGGTGAGATCCTTATCACCGAGTATGGATGTGGCATTGGAAGACAACCAAGACAAACTTGATGTAATATGAAAGGTCTGCGGTCATTGCAATCCTCCTTGATGGTTGGGTATTTTCATTTCGACCTTTCTATCTACTCCCGTCACGCAAGGAAGTGTACAGAGGATGAGGTGAAGTCATTAAATGTCATCATTCAGAAGCTTTTGATCATCTTCGGCTTGTAGATTCTGTAGGCAGCACGGAATTTCGCAATTTGCAATGATACGGTTGTCATTAGACAGTTTGGCATTGGGAAACACAGAATTAGATGTCAACATACTACTAGCCTAAGGGGTGAGACAATTGGACCCGGTCTTTCAGCCGCATTAAACATGGATGTTGGAAGCATCAGAGCCACTAGACGCTGGGTTGCCGATCAAGCTCAATTTCTGAATCGCCACTACTCCCTTTTCGTAAACCCCAACTTCTTCGACGGAGTACTTTGCCCTATGTGCAACTTATCAAGCCTTGCCTTTCAGGTGGAGCAACACCTGACGAATGATAAACTATTCAGAAGCCAGTCGGTGGTTTTAGTTCACCATTTCCCGCCGGTTTCTTCGTACGTTGTTCGAAACATTCATTCGTCATTATCTTGCCATCTTCTGCCTTGCGAGCCGCTTCTGCTGCACGTCTGCCACATTGTCAATATTCGAACAAGGCTTCCCATCGCTATGGCACGTATTCGGATCGATCCTCAACCCCCCCTTCCAGGACCCCACAAACCAGGAAGTGTCCGTGTTCGCATACCACCTCACATAGCCCCCTTGCGTCATCCTCGGCCCGTTCTTCTCTCCTATCTTTCCGTTCCCCGTGCACCACGGCGCCTCTCCCACGGGCACGCCGCCGGATTGAAAGCCTGAGAAGATTTGTCTGCAGGTGCTGGGGGAGAGTGCGCCGGAGCCGGATTGCTGGATGAACCAGGCTGCGACGTTGTGGTCGGGTTGATGGTAGTCTTTTGAATGCCAGGTAAGGACTTTGTCGGAGGGGCCGGAGTTGTAGACAGTATTGCAAGCCGTGAAGATGAAGTCGGAGAAGGCGCTCGTTGCTCCCCACTGGCCGGACTTGAAGCAGTAGTAGTAGGCGTAGCGGTTTGAGCTGGCGACAGTGAGACCGCCTTTGATTCGGGTTGCGTGGGAGTCCCGCTTAGGAGTCACAGAATGTGGGATGGAGGATGGTAGAGATGCCGAAGAGCTAGAGGGATGCAAAGGATCAGAAGGGAGGTTGAGATCCTCAGCCAACGCCCTAATGAAGGTTTGGATACCTTCACCGATGAGAGCACGCTCGGCAGCGGCCCATTCTTCATGGGTGTGTGTCGTATATCGCGTACCGTTCCCGGAGTCAGTCCAGCTAACTCCGCCATTTGCTTCCATATAGTCTAGGACATCGGCTATCCGTGGAATAGGTTCAAGCAAAGTCTCATTCGTAGGCAGTGCAAATGCATTTCTAAGGGTAATCAAAAGATGAACTACTAAGATATTTAGCATGGAGAAAGAAATTTGTGAGTATCGCATCATTAGAGGAAGATTCAACGAGAGGTATGGTCGAATACGAAGACTTCAAAAAGCGAAAGGCGTCCAGCGATGACCTGGTGTATAGACGATCAATGATTTTCATACAACCCTAACTGAAGCAATCCTAACACAACCATATCTAGGGATATATTGATGTCTGGCAGAACGTTAGTGGGAATACACCTGATACCCGTCAGATTGCTTATATTCTTCCAACCCATATTTGAGACGGGAGGCTGAGCCATCTTGATCGGCTTCTAAACATATTAACGAGGCTGAGAAACGGATTGATGTAACATATCAGGACATAAACTTGACAATAGAAGACAAAGGCTTCCAGCTCGCGTAAGATGGATGAGACACGGAAAATGATCCAACTGCGTTCCTGTGAGTTGTCTGCATCGAAATTATGGTGAATTTGTACCACTGTTTTGGACTGGACTTGGAAATTTGTTCCTGCCCTATCACCAGGCTGCTAGTCGCGGCACCAGATCAATCCTGTCTTGTCTTATGCCAGGCAAGCTTCAAGCCAACAAATACTGATGTCGCGATGAGTGCTGTTAGAACCCATCCCCAAACACTCAGAATCCAGTCACGAACCTGCGGCACCATCTCCGATCTGTCATCCATGCTCTTTGGTTTGTTGATGTGTTCCCAGATTGGTGGCGTAACTGAGTAGCCTATGGCGTACTGGATCACCCAATAGATCGTAAGTTCGAGGAAAGAGTTGGGAAAAGGGTTTGGCGTTGCTTTGGGAAGAGTCAGCCTTATTACCAACTGTAAACGTAAAAGGAGGAGGTCGAAGCTTACATCGGGTGGAAGAAGATGTCTCTTGATCGACCTGCATCTTGCTTAGGGCAGCCTTGGGCGGCGTAGCATTAGCTGTATCCTTTACAGAAGCCATGTAATCCTGATGCGTTAATAACGCAATGTCTAGAAGAGAGCGATAGTACTTGTTGACACTTTCGCTACCACTTGTTGGGACGAAATCATGTGTAAATGAGTGGATGAGTAGCAACCAAATAGGCTACGGCGCTCTTCAGCCTGATAGTAGGATAACCTGCTGTTGAAACGACACAGCCGCTGACGGCGAAGGCCGTTCTTGCAGTATCTGTAAATGGGTTAGTGTCAATTCCATGGCGATTAATGGGCTGAGAAATGCAAATGCACAAGGGTCTGGCGCGTTGGCACTTGAAACCAGTTGAATGAAGAGCGCGAAGCGTGCGGCAAGCAGAGGCGCCGCGAAGGCATCGCGACCAGCCCCCACTTTCCGAAAGAATATTAGCGCCCAAGGCCGAGGTATGCGCCGCTACTCAATGTTTTGCTTCTGCACCAGAGCCTTACACCAACCAACCACCATGCCATATTCCTTCCCCCTGAGTCGGAGCCTCACCAGTCGTGTTTGCCCACGAGTCCTGAAGGTGGACCTGTCTGCTTCACAGTCTCTTGTTAGATAAGGTTAACGTGTTATGCGCGGTCTTTCGAATCTACATTCCGCAGCATCATTCCTACATGACCTTCAGCGTTCACCTTGCCCATCTGACGGAAGAGTGGACGGTTTGCCCTGGTAAGATTCATCAATCGGGGATAGTATGTTGATCTTGAGTTTGGAACGTTGTTCGTTGTGACATATGTAGTACCCGCCTCGTGGCACAATTGCTCTGTGAATACCTTTGAAGATGTCGAGGTATTCGGGAGATCATAAAGCCGCCAATCTCTTTTCTTCTACGGCTTGTCATTGAATGGTTTTCTCAACGCTATTCCGCATTTTTTGAGAATCTCCTGTCGTGTTATATCTGTATAATGTTATTTATTTCTGCCTTGCCGGAATTCTATTTCTTTGGAGCTATTAAGGCGTCGCCACCCCTTACCCGCGATTTTAATATAGAAGATGCACTGAATGAGATTGACGACTTCTCTGAATTGCTTAATGTTGAGCTTATCACAGCCCCTCGAATAGGAGCAGTATTGCAACACTTACAAATAAACGGCTCGGAACTTAATTGGATTGACGATCCCAAAAGTAACGGTTCGTTTGTTTTCCATACGTTTGAGGAATGGGCAGCAGTAGAGCATGCTATACTTGGATATACAGCAAATACATTCGCTCATGAGTTCTCTCAACTTATCAATGGAAATCGTACGTCGAAGCGTTTGGGTCGCACAGTCCCTACGAATCACCTGTTATATCGACGTCTTGATGGAGGCCACGATATTCAAAATGGCGTCGTAGCCGATACACCTAGCGGCGCCCATCAAAACCGCGCCGCTCGCTTCTTCTGCTATAACTTTGGCCAGTGGGCAAGTGACATAGCATGGGGCGAGATTTCTGGCCTCGCTTGCGCTGGCACTGTTTGGGGAGCTCAAAAATGGGGGGTCAGAACATGGAGATCGAATCGCTGGCCGGAACCAGCTCCTGGAAACCATGTTTATGCTGTGTTCCTGCAGATAGCAGGGTGGTGGTCAATACAAGCGGCTGGTAATGCCTGTAGCGTCGCCATGCCTCAAGCCAGGGATGGCTTTTGCAAAGCATTTGATCAAAAGGTGGGGCATAGAAGAGATGTTACTGATTCCGGAGCCATTGTGACGCAAGGAGGCATCTTGAGAGTATATGGTAGTGAACCGGGAACATCATCTAAAAAGCTGGGCAAGATGTTCTTGGAGTTTAAAGTTGTTCCAAACACATGCCAATTTAATGGAAATTCATGTTGACAGCCTCTACACCACCTCAAAGTCAGCATTCTACCAGCATTACTGGAAATTTGGCATCTTGTTCGAGATGGCACGGGCTAGGCCTCTACCGGACTGAATCTCCAGGCGCCGCTGCTGGACTGTGGCAGCTGAATATTGACCAGGCTCGAGGGTCTCCCAATATTTGATTGCCAGCTTTTCTCAGAGCTTTCTTTTACACGTGCTTTCCTTGCAGGATTTTGCTGGCTCATACTTCTTGTATCTGACTTCACTTTCTGTATGCCAAATGGACAGGGGGCTCAGCGCTACCCTGAGCAGACAGAGATCCTAGGATTAGGGGCGAGCATGGTGGAGACTCAAGCGATTCGGTTATGACGAGGGCCGTGATTTAATGCGTGTCTGGGAAGAACGATGGTTGTTTCTACTTGAGCCAATGGTATGAAGCAAGAGCCAGAGCCGCGTTTCCCGCCGTTATCACGCCCGGTCTCATGGAGGACTTTTCAGGGGGCTTTGACAACCAAATCACGGTAGGGACTGGAAACAGCAAAAGGCGTTCGCATAAATCTTTCTTGTTCGGTACAGCCTTACAGGCCCTGTGATATGCATTGTTGTGAGCAATTTATACCGCAAGACCTTGTGCTGACACACCTGAAAATCTCAGGCTTTTGTCCACATGGTCTACAATGAGCCAAATTCATTGGGTGCAAGGGATGAGAAGAGCTCTTCAATGAACAACTGTTCGAAATCTTCGGAGCCTGTGGGGAACGAGAATTCAGACGTATTGATGCCGTTGAAAGGAGGTGATGATTGTTCTGTTTCTTTCTCCGTCAGCGGATGTACAATATGCGTCGTCACACGGACACTAGCATCGATTTCCTCTTCGCCTTCTTCTCGTGACGGCATGGTGGGGTCATCATGGGATTGGGCTGGCGCTGCCATGTGCCGGATCCCGGGATCGAGCAGTCTCCAGAGCATCGATGGCCGAAAGGTTATGATTCTACCTTTGGCCGTAGAGTCACATAGCTTATCATTTGCGCCGGATTGAAGTTTCTCAAGTGTCTCGAGCTAGTTTTGTAAGTTAGATCAAGAAGACTTCAAAGGTAGCACCAAAAGTCGGGGTTCTTGGGGAAAGTTCTTAGGCAACCTTGCCGACGCGTTACTTAACTTTTGGGAGATATACGGCCAAGTACTTGAAAGGCGGCTCAAGAACCTCTTGCATGTGTCCAAGTCCTCTTCCGCCTTTCTGGACGTGTTCTTGTCTCTGGCAAATTGAAACAGCCACGGACTTGTAGCCGTTGCTGCGACCAAATCTCCAATCAGTGGATTTTGAACGTCGAATCAGGCGTCTTCAAACATCCGGAGGAGACGCATAACCCATCCCCCATGGAAAAGTGCCTGATCTAGGGACTGTTGAAGGAAATGGCGTGACTGGGGAATACCACGCTTGCCCCGTGTAGCAACTAAGTATAAAAGGGTGATTAAGGATGGCAGGTGATGCATGGGAGATGATCTGCATTGACAGCCATGGGTTCCAATAGTCTTGCTGCTCGCGGACCTCTTCAGTTGTTCGCTTCGAGAAAGCGACGCTTCTCAATAGATGTGTCGATGAAATCTGGGCCTCGTTCTCGTACAGCTTGATGTTGAGTCTCGTATACGTTGAATCCGATGCCCAAGGAGTTTCCATCTCGCCCAGTTGAACTCTATGCAGATAGGCGGTAATATCGCTCCACGTGGAAAGCATTCGGATGAAGTATGCGTTGATACCTAGATCCTTCGGAGTCTCGTCTAGATCAAGAAGATCAGGAGGAGAGCTTCCGCCGCGATCAAAATGGGGCGGGCATGGCAAGCAAGTGCTTGGAGGATACTTGGGCGGGTTGATAACATCATGGAACGGTGAAAGTTGAGGAGAGAAAATTTTGTCTAGTATGAATATGCTCCAGTGGCATCTGCAACTTATATCCTCGTTATACACACGACTACGTTGCGTTGATATCCGAAATACCTCCAGACGATGGGCGATCCCAGTCTGCATCCAGGCTCGAGCTAAACTACATGCTGTTGCTCCGCGTCAACGTAGTCCACATATGTCTACACATTCGGACTGGATCTGCTGTACTCACCTTTGATATCTTTCATGACGTGCATACATAGCGACCGTAAAGTTTCTAGTTTGGGTACGCATTCAGCCGTTAGTTTTAAAACTGTTTCCTCTGCTGAGCAAGTATATAAATGAATAGCCTCCGCTTTCTGATTCTGAAAGTATTCATGGTCAGAAAAGCTTAGGGTAAGTGCTAGAAAGCTCCAGCGGAGATATTGAGGCGCAACACCCAGCAATTCCCGCAGACCATCGGGGCTGAAGAGCGGCAGTGGTTGAAGATGCAGAGTCGATCGGTAAGTCTCCACAAGATGATCAATCACATCTATGGGCGGCTCAGGTCCACAAGGAATACTTTAGCTGACGACAAGCCCAAGAGAACGTGGGCTTACTGAATCAACGAAAAGGTGGCGTGTCCGCTAGGTGTTGGTGAAGTATGTAAAGGCGGGCTTGTTAAGTTGTTCGAAGGATCTCTCGTCGACGAGCTTTTAGCATCCCCAGGTGTCAGTCACTCCATGCGACAACTACCGCTTCAGGGAAATGTACTGCAGAATTGTGTAGATGTCGCTGACTTGACGCTCGAGTATGCGAAATCGGTCTTTGGCATTGCTACTGTGTCATTGCAGTAATTAGACGTAAGACGAGATAGCATGCAAGGCTCCCAAGGCACGTACCCTTTGCCAATCTTACATCCATCTCGATCTCGGTTGGATCTAGACTGGACCCTTGGCAGATATGCACCTGGTAGACTGAGGCGCTGGCAGAACGAACAAATGGGCCTTTCGCCAGTACACTTGCTCTTCTTCCGGCTATTCCACGCGGCACTTGCATAGGCGCCTTACCGGCAGGGCTCGCACGCTTGTCGACTTCGATGCTCCAGAGAAGACATTTGGTAAGGAGTAGGAATAATGGAAGAGCAACGACTCGGCACGCGGGAAGATGAGAGAAATGTCGAAATGCCGATCACGTGATCGGATTGATATCATATCGCTCCGGGGAAAAGAGTCGCCGAGATAAGATTAGATAAGGCGATAAGATAGACGAGGCGTGCGGGGTTCGAGCGCATTGACGCGCACAACGAGGGATGAAGCTCTGGCTACACAGTAATTGATCACGCCTTATTGAATCCGTGAATGGAGATCGATACCGAACCATCGAATACTTTCTGTAAGCCTTTGGATGTTACGATTCACGCCCGGAAACGAAAGTGGACTTGATGTCTCAATGGACTCGGAGAAGGGCGGGTTCCAAAGTCTATTGCAGCTGCATATGACAGGCATGATGCTTCTTTACAATTTCGCCTTTTCGCAAGAAGTAAGTTCTCGTCTAGCGGGTTCTCCGCGACTTCCGTCACCTAAAAATACGTCTTCGAGGTCTTGATAATCGGTCCGAAACCGCCATTTCATTGCAAGGTTGGGTGGTAGTTGTCGTTTGAGGGCAAGTGAAAGGTATTCGCCTAATACTGGTAGGAATTTGAATGCGCTGTGCGTCTAGAGTCAGTGTGCTCTATTTCTCCTGATTCTTATCGGACTTACTGTCCGCTACCTCCTCCTGCAACGAACAAATTCTTATGATCAGGATGGTGGTCCATGATGAAGTCGCCGGTGGGAGTATCGGTATACCAGCAAAGTGCCACCTTGTCAAATGATCGATCGGCCAGTTCGGGTAAAATCTCGCGCAACCCCTGTCTAAGCCGCTTCTCCCCATCGACGGGAACAAAATCTGGACGCCGTCGAGGAACAAGCGGAGGTGAAGAGACATTACTATTGACGGAGTTATAGTTTCTTTCGGTCGGAGAGCGGGTATAACCCCATCCATGGACTGCCATTTTAAGCGTCTGGGTGTCTTCATGGGGCGGAAAATTGAACCAGCCCGTCGAAAAGTTGGCGTAGATCGGCAATGTTTGATATTTCCGCATCTCAGACTCGGTAAGACGCATATACCCGATCACCTGCGCGGTTGACAACGTGGAGTTGTACATTGGGACTAACCCGGAACTCCAAGCACCAGCCGCAAGCACAAAGTGGTCGGCCTCTAGTGGGCTGTCGGCGAAAGTCTGCACCCTTGTAATGACGTTTTGGGAATCTGCTTCAAATCCGGTTACTGTCCCTGCTTTGCCACAGATGAATGATACGCCAAGCTCAACACAGTCGTCGCGAAGTTGCCGAACTACTTTATGCGCATCTGCCCAACCAGCCTGCTGGTTTTGGTAGCCGAAGAATTCGGGTTCGGTCAGAAGGCCTGTGAGGACCGGATACTGACGTTTTACAGACGCAGCGTCTTCGATTTTACTCCATGGTAAATGTTGACTGGTCAAAGCAGCAGTCGTCTTTCGAATCTAGGCCGGACCGAGAGTACTTCTATTGCAAGTGAGGATATAAGGCGCACTAAAGAAGATGCCTTGATATTTGGACAGATGTCGCCATTTCTGGTAAGCTTGGTATGCGATCTTTAGGTAATCTTCGTCGGCATAATCAAAGCGAATGACGCGCGAGATGTCAGAGCAGGATCCATCAGGGACCTGAACGTTTTAACACTGTACTCGTCCACAAGGATGAGACCTTACAGGTGGCACATGTCTGTCGACCACGAGCACATTCTGATGACCCTCAGAAGCTAGCTGATACGCTATGCTCAAACCAAATATGCCGGCGCCGACGATGATGATCCTACTGCTATTGTCCATTAAAGTGATTTATAAAGCAGCCGAGGGTCTGGATTGGACTGATATAGCAGGCTCCGCGTGGACTGCGCGATAGGGACTCTGCGGCGTAGAAGGTCTATCCAGTACTTTCAAGAGCGCTATCTTTGGTTCTCTTCACTTGGTGTGGTGGCTGTTAGGTAAAATTCTAGGTCGATCCATGTTATCAGTCGCTGTTCGAAGAGTTTCCGGCACCGGTCACGTGGCCGGAATTCTAGTACCTTAACCTTGCCATGCGACGCATAAGACCCACTATATCTGCCAACCTTTGGCAAAGATGTTGAACATCGACCCTTGTCCTTTGACATCAGTCTTTGCACAAGACAACCATCCCCAGCATTACTTTTCATACGTTTGAGACACGATGGACGACATCGAGAAGAAGGAGGTGGTCGTTGAGCCAGTCAAAAGTCTCGGCGAAGGCTCGGTCCTCGACATAGAGCACAATAGGAACGGTCAATTCCACAGATCTTTTTACCGAGACAAGTTCATGTACATTATGTACTGTGACCGCGCCCACAAATCGAAGCTAACATGTGGGTAGGTCATCTCATTGGGCTCAAACATCGGAAGCGGTCTCTTCATTGCAACGGGCAAAGCTTTAGCCAATGGCGGTCCCGGTAATATGGTCATTGCTTACGGGATCGTTTGCTCTTGTGTGTGGTCGGTCCTCCAGACACTCTCAGAGATGACGATTGCATTTCCCGTTTCCGGAAATTTCATCGACTATGCAGACCGATGGGTTGACCCGGCTCTAGCATTCGGTGCCGGATTTGCAGAGTGGCTAGGTAAACAAATTGGAAAGGCATGAACCATCTGTGATGTTGACTAAATCTACTAGGTTGGACCGCTGTCATCGGTGCGGAGGCAACATTCTTCGATGTTCTTGTACAGTACTAGGCTCATGGGTCGTTCCCCGAGGCGGCTTCTCGTAGGTTGCCTATTTCTCTTAGGCTTGGAAGGGGCTAACATGTTACTAGTCACGCTATTTCTCTTCGCTTGCCTCATAATCTTTGTACTGCCTAACAAGGTGTTCGCTTGGTTCGAATATGTGACCTCGCTCATCAAGATCTTACTATTCCTTCTCATCATTGTGACGTCGCTTGCCCTTACTCTGGGAGCCAGACCTCAGGGGCACATCCATCACGGAGAGACTTGGACCGACTTGCCTGTTTTCAAGAACGGTTTTGCGGTCAGTTTATGGTCAAAATCTTCTAGAATGTTGGCTGACACACACCAGGGTTTTGCTAATTCAGCGCTGCTTGCTCTTTGGGCTGTTAGTGACCAAGTTTTCATCGGCATCATTGGCGGCGAAGCTCAAAATCCTCGGTACTCAATGGCCCACGCAACAAAGCTCGTACCATTTCGCGTCAACATTATCTACATGATAAGCATTGTATTCATCACGATACTCGTCCGTTCCGACGATGACCGACTCCTCGGAGGCAGCGGTGTCGCCGCATCGCCATTCGTGATCAGCATCCTAGACGCAGGCATCAAGGGCCTGCCAGACCTCATCAACGCCGCGATCATGGCCGGAATCCTCGCCATCGCCGCTGAGTCCGTCTACGTCGCCTCCCGCATCCTACGAACCATGTCGCATCAGCGGCTGATCCCCGAAGCGTTCGCCCGGATCGACGACAAGGGCGGCCCACGGCTAGCCCTGATCATAACGTGCGTCGTGGCCGTATTCCTCACCTACATCAACCTGAACGCCGGGGGCCGTGTTGGATTTACCTGGCTCCTCTCCATCACCAGCGCGTCTTTCTTCTCAGTCTGGATCATCATCGCCCTGACGAACTACCGCTTCCGGCAGGCCGTCCGGGCCCAGAACGACCGGCTTTTCGAAGAGACCTACGCCTGGTCCTCGTCCCTGTGGCCGCTAGCTCCGGCGTGGACCATGGTAGTGGCGCTCATGCTTCTTATGTGCTGTTTTGCCGCTGCCATCAAGCCTGTGGTAAGTCCTCCCCTTTCCCCCCTGGCCCCTTTCATGACCGCCTTCCAAAAAAAAACCCCCTCTCGCTAACCATCATATATACAAAAAAACAGGGCAGCTCCTCTTTCTCAGCCTACAACTTCTTCCAGTACCTAATCGGATCCTTCATCATCATCATCTTCACCCTGGTCTACAAGCTCGTCATGCGGACACCCTGGCGACGGCCGGAAACGGCGGATCTCCAGACCGACCGGCGGCAGTTCAGCCCGGGAGACCTGGCGCAGCTGGACAGAAATTACAGGATGAGCCCGTGGAGGCGCTTTCACGCTTATATCAAACTCTGGTGAATATGGGCATTTAAAGCGGTGGTTATCCTCCTATTCTGTCAGAAATGCGCGGTTTTGGGGGTTGATGTAGGATCCTCCGTGCCATCCCATGTAAACTTAAATTGGACTGGTACGGACGCTTCTGAACCAATTAAAAAAAAACTGCCTATGTTCGACAGAGTAGTGGATAGAGTGTATGTTCTTATAGATCGAGGAGGGAATGTGGAGGGGGGACGCGCATTTAGACGCGCATAAAGTAAATTCCAGTCTTTATTCCCAAACAAAAAAGTTCCGGAGCAAAAACCCGTAAAGAACATTTCGACCCATTGTCTCTCATCGGCATTGGAAAACCCCCCTCCTCTCCCCCCGCGGGGGCGATCTACAACCTCTTAACAACATCATCAACCGCCCTCGCAAAGTACGCGACATTCTCCTCGTTCAGCCCCGCCACGCTGATCCTCCCATTCTCGAGCATGTAGACGTGCCACTTGGCCCTCAGCTCCTGGACCTGTGGAACCGAAAGGCCGGTGAAGCTGAACATGCCGATCTGATCGGTGATGTGTTCCCACGACCCTGGCGTTTGTAACATTGTGAGCTCGTGTCTCAAGCGCCGCCTCATTTGGATGATTCGGCCGGACATCGTTTGTAGGTTATCCTGCCACTCCGCAAACAGTTCACTGTCGTTGAGAACGATGGACGCGATCGCTGCGCCGTAAATGGGTGGGCTGGAGATCTCGGAGCGTTGCAGGACGGCGAGCTGGGAGGCCACGCGCCGGACGGTCTCCTCAGCGTGGGGCCTGGACGGGCGACGAAATGGAGCGCGCCGACTCTCTGGCCGTAGAGGCCTATGTTCTTGGCGAGGGATTGGGCGATGAGGAGCTCGAAGCCTTGCAAGACGAAGTGGCGGATGGCGAGGTTGTCCTGGGAGAGGGAGCCGGAGGCGAAGCCCTGGTATGCGCAGTCGAAGAAAGGCAGTAGACCTTTGGATTTCATGGTTCGCGCTATCTCCTTCCACTGGTTCGGCGTCGGGTCGACTCCTGTCGGGTTATGGGCGCAAGCATGGAGCAGGATTGCACTACCCCTCGGGACAGCGTCGAGCGCGGATATCATGCCGTCGAAGTCTAGCAAGTTTGTTGCGCTAGCGAAATACGGGTAGCATCTGACGGGCAGACCGACGTGAGAGAAGACCTGCTCATGGATTGGCCAAGTCGGGGCCGAAAGGTAGACAGCAGGGGTGTATTGAAAAAGGAATTTTGATAACAGAGCGCCACCGAGATGGACGGCTCCAGTCCCAGAAATCGTCTGAAATGTGCATGCCTAGAGTCGTCAAAATTTGGTGGGCTAACAATAGCAATCAGCACACACGCACGCGTCTCTCTCTGATGGCAGGCGAATCGGCACCTAGAATGAGTCTTTGTGCCGCGACATTGAAGTCGGGAAGCCCAGCGATCGGTAGATATTCGTGATTCAACTTCGAGCTGTTCCGGCAGATCTTCTCAGCCTGCCAAAATGGTGAGTAGTGATCGATGCGGGTGGGATAATGCCATCTCACCTTTTGGACGACGGGGAGGATCCATGGCTTCGCATTGTTGTCCCTGTATGCGCCGACGCCGAGATCGACTTTCTTGTCGGAAGCGTCTGCTTCAAAAGCTGTTACGAGACCGTAAAGAGGATCTTCTGGCGCCTGCGGGATCGTTTGGACGTCGAAAAGAGCTTCTGTCTTGGTATTGTCAAGCGATCCCATGACTGCGAACCTAAAGCTCGGTAAGCGACACGAACCGGCAAAAGTTTCACAAACTGGCAAAAGTTTCACAAACTGGCAAAAGTTTCACAAACTGGCAAAAGTTTCACAAACTGGCAAAAGTTTCACAACCTGCAGCCTTCGATATGGGTTTCAGATACAAAGAATGTTTATAATATCCTTAGGCTTCAAATTTCGTTTCTTGTTCAACAACGTTCTGGAACACGGTCTTCCGGAATTTTGCAACCCGGCCGGTCTCGTAGGAGTTTTGAAACCCTCCTTCCGTCCCCGTAGCACTGAGTCGAAACCTATGCTACCGTGTAGACGAGCATGTCGATAGCCGACGCAATGCCGTGCGTCGCAAGTCAAGAATCAGTTCTTTGACCTCGGTCATTGCTGACGTTGAGCGCGTTCGAATACCAGAGAACGTCATATCTGATGTTGAGAATATACTGGCGAAGGGCCCCTTTTATTAGGGCAAGGCTGCCACGCCAAAAGTCTTAAGACTCCTTTCTGAGCCTCATCTTTGCGATCTTCTGGCGCGTATGAGCTCAACTCTACAGTCGATTGAGCAGTCTTCCGTCACCATGGGAGCTCCGACACTCGACCACTGCACCTATACAACGACTTCTCCCTGCGGCTTCAAATTTCGCCGGCCTCCATGGAGCGAGGGTACCGTTCATTTCTACCCTTTTCCGGTTGTTCTTACGCCACCCCTATGACCGATCTTTCAAGGCTGTGATAACCCCTACTTCAGACATAGATCCATGTAAAGCATTAAGTTACCCAATACCCACCATAGATCGACTAGGTTTTAAAAGCTCGAACACGCGGAGATCCAGCAAAGACCGTCTTAGATAGTTCTCAACAGATCTCGAACGTCGTGAAATCCTCATCGCTCTTCCCAGCCACTGCTTCTCCAAACATAACGCCATGGACGTAAGCATCGCCCACGACTTCCCACAACTCACCCGTTGCCCTCATTGCTACAGGTACAGAGCATCCCATCAGGATGCAGACGCGATCTCCGGGCTTTGCATTCCCTGAAATTGTTCCCAAGTATCCTCTTTCCGTCCTGAACAAGTGTTTGTGGGTCATCACCTGTCTGGCTTCGAAGGTATAGCTAAGTTGGGCGAGTATTGCTTCCGCGATGACTATTCCTTTCAGGAGCTCTAGGAAGGGGAAGGATACGGGTGCGTAGCTCAGGCTTCTATTTTTTAATCTCTTGACACCATTGCAGAGAAGATATTCGGCTGCCTCGGAGGTTAAGCCGCCAGCAACATATTCTTCATCAACGCCTTTAGGAAAAATGAATTGAGCCCAGACGAAAGGCAGATCTGAGTCCGAATAGTCGTACAGTCTCCTGTCTTTTTGGCGAGTTTCATGAAGCGACACATCGGCAATGGTCTCAATTTCCAGGCCTCTAACCACAAGATGTTGGCCGGCGTTCGTAAATCGTATATACGGGGTACGGCGTTGATCGGCGGCGTAGAAAAGCTGCTTGGTTTGGACGTATTCGCCATGCCATTTTTCCACAGGATGCAAGGGCTGCATCTCGACTGACCAATCTGGTACCCAGGATGGCAAATTATCATTTTTACCCGCGCAGCTTCTTACAATCTCGAGGTTCTGATCTAGCGTCATGAGGAACACTGCAACTCTTCTGTACACATCTTCGCATGAGAGTCGGTAGTCTGGAAGCAGGCTTCCGGCACTGACATCCTGAGCTATTGAAGTGATGGCGTACACTTTGTCTCGAGGATCGGTAGCTTTGAACGGCCGGGCTATGTGCAACAGGTCAATGAGATTGAGGCCTCGATCGTTGTATTTGAACAAGACTTTCCTCCACCAAAGTACCCGTACTAGCATAAGTGCGCTTGGGACACGAACTGTTATGTCTGAGATGACGTCAATATCTGAAGATCGGTCCAGTAATGCCAAGGTTTGGGTGAACTCTTGCAGTGCCATCCGCTCCGCTCCGCACCAAACACTGGCGGATTGTGGGTTCCCTCGCGGAATAGAAATCTCCTGGACGATCCACGCTCGTGCCCAGTAGCGCCTTTCTAGGAGGTTGCTGATCAACCGTAAATCGATCGAGACACCATCGCATTCCAGTATCTGCTCGTTACGGTGTTGCCTTTTGGGGGGGTAACGCCATTGTTTCGGGTGATTTCGGAAAAATTGGTCTGCAAGAGGATAAACCTTCTTAAACATGATGAACTCCTCGTGTGTGGTCTCAGTTGCTTCACCCAGCCAAGAGACGGTCAATGCTGCTTGTTCGAAAATATCTTTCATCTTGGCGACTTGACTATTCCGTTCAAGAATGTCGCCTTGGTTAATGCTAAGAGCATCAATCCAAAGCCACGTGACCTTTTCAGAATTTTCCTCATCGGGATCAGCTACTGTGAAACTCTCATCCCGTCTCGCTTCCTCCAGAAATGACGCCAGATTCGGCCGGATGAACATCTGCTGGCCGTTCACCAGGATGCTTTCAGTCGAAGGAGGATATCCCCATGTGTAAGATAACGCGGCGTAGCGAGGGACGGCATCAAGCCTGAAAGGCGTCAGCTCGTATTCATCGTTACCCGAAGTAAGATGCCTCCGAAGACGAAGGAGCCTTATTTCGCCGTCGGCGAGACTTTGATAGCTAAAATGCGCATTCACGTTACTGTCTGGCTGATTCGCAGCCATCTATGATGACATTCCATCTGCTCTCATGCTGAGCTGTAATGGAATGCCTATGACCAATATGGTGTCCGTGCAAATATTATCAAGTTGTAACAACGAGGGAACTACTGCGCAGCGGGCGCGTGTGGAGGGTCGAAGCTTGGCGCCAAGACCAGGTACGGGTCTCTCCACATATTAATATAGAACTAAGATATTTACCTACCTACGTAGGTAGGTATACATACAAGCTAGTGGTGGAAAATGGCGGTGCACTAACATGCGGATGCTAAAAGGGGATACTAATTTTGCATCCGACGAAATTCTGTTCCGACATGTTTGCTGAGACATGAAAGAGGTTTGTTCATTACGAATAGAAACCAAGTTGTTCGTTCGCAAATCTCCGTACCGATCAAATGCCGGTCCATGTCCGGAATAAGATGCCGTCTTTATTTTAATTTCTGTAAGAGTCGGATAGTCGCCACCCGCTATCTGCAAGGAGTGCAAGCAGACTAAAGAAGGCGTAGTTGGAGGGATTCTGAATCTTAGGGCGAATATCTAAAATCGTTATGTCCTCCCATCCAAGGGCTTTCGGGAGGGGACCTGTCTCGTTTCTGCGAAGCGGGGAAACTTGGTCACCTATAAGGCTCATAGTTGGCATTAAGAATGTTTCAATAAGGATACAGATAATAGTCTGAGAGCAAACGGAAGCTGGGCTCACCTAAGAACGCCGACCGTAATAGCGTATAGCATCGAAAATTGGTCAGTAGAGCAAGGGGAGATAAAATAATAGATGTGGGCGCGTTGGACAGAAATCGGAATAGGGAAAGCACGAACCTGGTGCAAGAGAACAAAAGACGTAGACGATCGAAAAAGGTTAATTGGAATTGGGATCCTTGGATCGTTGATAGCAGACACATAGTCAACGCTTGGGAACCCTCTCTGAAGCTGAAAGTCGCATATCTGTGGTAGGAGAAATCCATATTAGTGGATCCGGTTGTTTCCAAATCAAACGTTGTGTCAGAAGCTGATGTCACACCGTAATAGTTCCTCTGTCACCGCTCGTGCCCCAACTTGTCTCTCCCAAAGCCAAACGAGTTACAGCTTGATTGATACCTTCACAGCCGGGAGAGCCTCCTGAGCACAGCATATTATCTCTGTCAAACCACTCTTGAAATGGGATTAGTGAGTCGTGACGCTGACTCTGCGGTGTATAAGATCTCGGACGGCTTAAAAGCGAAGGGTTTCTCCGAAGGCTCCATCTAGTACTGCCATAAGGATCTCGACGATCATTATCGCAGTAATATCGATGGTTCGCACGGTTTCGGCTCGACTCAGGCTCCGGTACCATTCCACCAACTGCAGATAGATGATCTAAAGGACATCGTTAAATCAGATGGCTGGCACACATAAGTCAAAATTTGGAGTTTTGCCTACATGCAACAGCACTAATACTATCAGGTGTAGCTAGATGAGCTGGTACAAACAAACGGTGGAAATATTCAAGTTGTAAGGTATCATTGTTTAGTAACTTCTCGCTTGCTCTTCTTGCTATTAAACGGAACTCGGTAACCGCCGCCGCATAATGCAGGCTATTGCGATACGAGTCGTCAATCCAGTAGGTTGAGCGTGTGGAGGAAACTGGAATTGCTAATAGCGTGATTATGAACCTCGAAATGTGAGTCTGTTCATGGCTTATGGTCAAGCTGTGAGGGAAGTAGAATATTGCTTAATATGCTATTGGGAGACGGACGACCATGTTTTGACAATGAGCAAAGCCGACTCGGAACGTTCTAATTTAAGGTTTCAATAGCCACGCACCAACATCAGACGAAAATGCGCATGGCGTGGTATGATGGCAGTGCTTGAACGCTCAGATCGACTGACTTGAAGTTGCCACAATCTAGGGATCCCTAACAATTTGATAGAATAGTAGTCAAATAAAGAGAGCCCGTGTAAAGGTGCAGTGCTGTAGCGTGCGATCCTACGTTAGCCTTTCACGAGAGAGAGATCGGCTAATCACGCCTGCCCTTGTTCCCGGCCCCTGGCCCGTGCCGCAATAGGTCCTAAAGTCTACAATCCCCGTCCCACAACAGCGGACGCCTGACATCCAGATGCGTTATCGGTGAGCGTGTTTCCTGGTGGGACAGATGCCTCTTGCAATAATGAACTCATGATTCGAACCCACCACGGACCAGTATTATGATCCCCGGCACACTGCTCAGACAGCAACACAATTTACAGCCTCGAGTATGTGAAGGCGCTCCGCAGACGCATGGGGAGGAGCTGTACGTGTCGTTCTGTCTAGAATGGGACGTTGCTAAGTATTGAATATTAGGTCTTGAAATTGCACTCCCTCACCCTAAAGAAAGCCGATCACGAAAGCGTCGAAAGCGCGCCTCTCTGTCTTTTGAGTCGCCGCCGAAGCCGGTACTGCTCTGTTCCCACAGCCTCGCCGGGTTTCTGTCCCGCGTTGTCTGTACGAATCGATACCCGTCACCCGCCTGACCCAACTTGACATTAATGCGTGCGGCAAGACGCTCCATTTCCGACTTCTTGAGCACTTCTGCCCCAATCCTATGCTCGGCACCGAGCTTTTCTCGCGAGTCTAGTCCATGAAGCACTAACGGGATGGGGCTTGACTTCCACGCCTGGCTTCTCAGGTCCCCATCGCGCGTTTTCAGAACGGTGGTTGCGAAGAAGAAGAGGGAGAGGCCGACGAGCGCGGCGGGGTAGGCTAGCCATCCCCACCGAACATGTACACATGTCTGCTCGCGGTATGTAACGCCAATAGCAGGCGCGCTGCGGCCTTTGGCCCCGTGCTGGCGCATATATGTCGTTATGGAGTCGGCAAGGTTTGACCACGTTTGGTTGATGAGGGAGAAAGGTACGGCTGATTCATTGTAAATGGCTGTCAACTGGGCGGGGCCTTCGTAATCGTAAGAGTATGTCCCGGGAGTTACGTTTCCGGAAATCCACTTTGCGAACCATTGATCGATGCTCAATGCAGATATTGTGTCGTAGTCATAAATGCAGTCTGGGTTGACCGTGCCTGTGGTCACGTTTACATCCTCTTCGCCATTGCCTGCATTACCCGTGAAGTTGCTGGAATAGTAGTCGAGGGTGATGTTGTATGGTATGAAGGATTTGCCTTTAAATTGATATCCTGCATGGGCGAGAGTCTGGCGTTCACCTGCGTCAAGACAATCAATGTTTACCATCGCGAAAGAATTAGAGTCAGTAATCGGACCCCATTCGTCAGCACAAGAGACTTGGGTCTCACGAAGTCTGCCGGCCTCTATGTCTGCGTTGTAAGTCCTAACACACGGACCCAAAGAACATTTAGCTCCTCCTATACCATACCTATCGTGTGTAAATATGATCGAGGTATTTTCAAGGTAGCCACAGCCCCAATGCATGTCCCTGTCCCAATTATTCACACAATCATCGGCAAGAGTCTCGTTGTAAAGGTCAAGGGTTGCACAACTGCCACAGGAGGACGTGTTCAGATTCGGGCCGCCATATGCAAGCACAATGTCCGTATCGTAGCCATCAGAATTGACAGCGAAATATTGAGAGCTCCCGTCATCGTCACTAGTGCCATTTATTGTGGCTGTGGTGTTCTGGTACAGCCCACTTGTGGAATTTTCAAGGAGGCTAAGTGTCCATACTGTTACTTCCCTTTCTGGATAGTCATCAATGGTGAGCAGGTTGGTTACATCCGAGCAATTGCCACAATAGCCAACAGTGTGATAGGCTTCGGGAAACGAACAATTACCCGATGAACACTGAAAGTCGACGGGCGTGCCTGGGTTAAAGATCCCAGCGTTTATACTGTTCTGCATGCCTAGTGAAAGGAGAGCTTGGCCTGCACCGATATGGGGTCCAGTCTCATTGTAGCTGTTTGTTCGAGGAATAGTCGCCGAAATTGAAGGTGCTTGTCGACCACAGCTATACGTTGCAATGATTTGTTGGGCGAAAGGATCAACAACGATGGCTGCAAGTATGATGAACGCGCCAGCCGAGGATATAAGTTGTCGAAAGCGTAGACTAACCAGTAATTTAAAGGAACCCCAAGGTCCACGCGTCGCATCATCATATCGAAGCAAATCGTTCAGCGGTCGTTCGCCTTCAAACCATTGCCACTTAAGTTGACCCAGGCTCTCAGCGGCAACAAAGACCATCGCGGCCTTTAGAATCACGATGTAAATAGACACGAGGGTGTTTATCGACAAATGATATGGCCAGTCGGGAATTGGTCTATCTTGATATGGACGCAGAGTAGCCACAATGGCAAGCAAAGCGCCGATGAAGATTAGGCAACAAAGAATTTCGCGCCACCAGATGTACAGTAGATTCAATCTTCGGAGTTGTGTGGGGACCAAGTGCTGTCCTATGCCGATGTGCTGGTACGTCCCTCTGTCATCGGGATCATGTGCAAAGACATGCTTTGTTCTTGGATCGGGAGATAAAGTTTCTTCTGGTACAGGTGCGTGCATGCGATCATCTGCATCATTTGCAACTGATGTTTCGACCTCTCGATCCTCAAGCTCGTAAACGCCAGTTCTGGAAATAAGACCCCCATCATCTCCTAAAAATGTAGATGACAAAGGGGAATGGCGATTAATCGAGCCCGCTCGCAAAGGGTCAATATCTCTCCTGCTCATGATTGCAGCATTGACACAAGAAAGATGCGGCCATGGGGCTCGAAACAGAATGAACAAGAATGAACAAGAATGAGAGACCAACCTACCAAGATGAAACCCGGACCAAGCCCAAGGCGAAAGGACCGTAAAGCTAGTACCATTGTCTCCATTGCTCCTAGTGTATAGACTGAAGAGCCGCGCGATGGCTCTTCCCTAAAAGGGTACCAGATGGAGAGATGCATGGTGCGAAGGTTGAAGCGAAGGATTCGCCGCGCAGGATCTTAACGAATTCGATGGCGGGAGCTGGCTTAGCCGAGATTCCCATGAACCTTGATTCAACCAAGCAATAGGACAATCTAAGCTTAATGCTCGATCTCAATGAATCAGGTTGAGAAGTGGCGTCCACCGGCGACCTCTAGCTTCTCAATTGTTGCTTTTGGCCCCCGAAATGGTGGCAGTCGAGCCGCTACCAGGAAGCTCCCGGATCGCCACATTGTCTCAGGTTTTATAAGCCTCGGATTGCGGGTCTCAAGAGGTCGCACAACCACTTGCGTAACTACAGATGAGAAGGAATTGGGAGAACGAGGCCGATTGGTGTTTCGATTTGTAGACGGGACTTCAGTAGCTCCGAGACGCGGTTGACGCGTCCACGCGTATCAGACCCCACCCCACCGAGTCTTTCCACGGCAAAAAGGTAACGTGGGTTTTTGACGGTAGAAGTCCACACAAGGTATAGTTCACATAGTTTGATGGTGCCTGCTAGGCGCTAATTATATAGTTCTCCTACTTTCCTTTTCCCCCTCTCTTTTGCGATAAGTGAGGCGTTTGGTCTCATTAAGAGCCCGCCAGTTCACGCACTTCCACAATCCGCTTCTCCCTTGAGAGATGTTACACCTGAACCCTAATGTACGATCACCTCCTACCTCTCCTGTACGCTTTTATCCCGACGATGGAGGTACCGTCTCAGCGCCCACAGTAACAGTACCGCAAATGTCATCATACAACCCCGGCTTCACAAAATCCACCCGAGGCAAATTCCCCCTCGCCAGCCGAATTAAACTCCTGCGAGTTAGATCAAATCTTGGCCACCCCACCCGCCATCCACTCAACCCATTCCTTGGATCCTCGCAAAACGCCGCCCAAGCGCGCTGCATCAGTCTTGTCATCTTTTCCTGCGGCCTCGAAGGCGGGATACCGCTCACGTCCCCCGACGCGCCAAAAGTCATGTGCAGGTCCGTACCGTGGTAGGCGCCGCTTGTGTTGTAGAGGCGGACGTTTTCCCAATCTCCAAAGTAGCGATATTGCCAGACCGGCACGTTGTGCCGCAGACGGCCACGAGCTTGGGCAGCATTTGGACAGGTGAAGGATTCGAGGAGAAACGATCGCACTTGGCTGGCGTTGGGGACTACACCGTTCCCGAAAGCAGGGACGCGGTAGTAGCCGTCTTCGTTGTCGGTGTTACCAAGCAGTAGCGGCTATGATAGAAATTAGTTAAACCATGCATGTGGCCCTGGAACAGGATATTCGTACCAACTTGGCAAAACTTCCAGAGTAGGTGATTGCATCGTAATCTTTGAACACGAGCTCATCGTCCACAGTTGGATAGAATTGTGGTATACTTCTGAGAACATTTGAGCTGGGTACTCCTTTAATTTGAGCAGCTGCCGCTTTGATGTCTTTCCAGTCTCGAGATCGCATGCAAGCCATTACGTCCTGTGAGCCTGTACAATTCACGGCATTGACGACGGTGTTCCAATTTCTATCTTGCACAGTGGGTAAATTCAGAGGAAAGCTGAGCGCGTTACCAGATTGGGCTATAAAACCGTGAGCTATCGGATCTTTGGTATAGGCGTATGACCAGTAGTCGACGGCGACGCCTCCTGCCGATTGGCCGGTCAGAGTTATCTTCCTCGGGCTGCCTCCGAAGTTCGCGATGTTGTCACGAAGCCACTCGACGGCTACACGCAGGTCTCGCAGCCCTAGATTTTGGACCTCCCCAGGAGCGCCTGGAAAGCCAAAGATGTTGATACGGTAGTTGACCGTGACGACAATAATGTCTTCTGCGTCTGCGAAGTATTTGCCGTTGTAGAATGGAGTGTCGGTGTTTCCAATTGAGAAACCTTAGCAATTAGTAAACATCGACGATGTAACTTATACAGATGGCTTTCTTACGACCACCGTAAAAGAATACAAGAACAGGCTTCTCTGCTCTGTCAGATTTTCGACTAGGCTTAGACCAAATATTTAGAGTTAAGCAATCCTCGCTTTGCGGTGTCCCCGCTGCTGAAGCAAAGTAGCTGAGTACTCTTGGTGCTTGAGGCGTGAAGCCGGGGTAGTTTACAGGAGGATTTGGTGTCAGCGGGCAGTCGCTGCGATATCTGTCAGAGCGTGGCTTTCAGATCCAATCAAGATAGGAGACGCACAAGCCCTGCCATATAGATCAGCTAAGTCAACGAAAGCAGTACAACTAGAGAAGCGGATTTGCCTGCGATCTCTTACACTGCCAAGCAACAATAGGAGGGAATGAACTTTTGAAACCTCTGTCCGAGGCTTTGTCATGGTTACAACCAAAGGCGACTCGATAAAGTCTCCTCCACAAAGCCGTCAAATTCGAAGCATCCGGGGAAATCAAATCAGAGAGAATTGGATTAGCTTACAAAATTCAGCGCTTTATAAGATCCCTTGCGACTCAATCTCTGAGGCGGTGCGAAGCGTAAATCTCCGATCGGAGGCTGGGCGTAAGGAATGCCTAGGTATTCAATCACGCGCTCACGATTCGGGGCAGCATGACCCTGGATTTCGCCATTTGAAGTCTGCACCGTCAGCCACCGAGATGAGGTGCTGTTTCCTGTATGCAATGCGATGCAACAGTGCCAAAGGGCTAAGAGCAAGAAGACAAAAAGAAAGAGCGGCATGGTGAATGAAAGTGCAGCGCGGGCAGAGAACAAGGCTAAAATTTCCTAGGACAGGCTGGCGAAAATGATTCGTTTTCGTACACAAGGCACGGGCGGGACTAGACACCAGATGCTCTACGAGAGTTATTGCTAACCATTGGCAACGTGTTGGTGAATTCGCGAGGGAGAAAAGGTGAAGTCTTGCCAAGAATTAAATATGGCGCGGAGAGACCGTCCGGGGTTTGCTTCCGAGGGTGTTTACATCGGCTTCCCAAAGAGGAATAGATTCATTTGACAGAGGTCGCAGCCGCAACTTTGACATACCTACCTTACCCAAGGAAGGTACAAACAATTTTACAGTTTGTTGTTTTCGGCGCTGATCTTCCCATTTCATCCTGCGCCGCGATCTCAACACCTGCAACATCGCTGGCGAGCATCAGAGGCCGGAAGGGGATGCGTCCGATCCCTACGACCCGTACTCCCTGGGATCAGTAACGCTCGAGGCAGGATGGACGTCACTTCTAAATCAGCTCGAACGTTTCAAAGGCTACACCACGCGCTTTAAGGGCGTCAATCTTCGGTGCCTTGTCGACCCACAATCCGCTCGCCATCTCATGTTGCGCGAATTTCCGAAGTCTTGGGTCCAGATCCTCCAGTTCGCCACTCTGAACGTTTAAGAAAACCTGTCCCTTAGGAAATCCATCTTTGTCACACCATAAAACAGCTTTGTGGCTCACCGGGAGCTGACCAAATAGGGGTTCGCCGTTGTTCATGCCGTGGATATAAGCCATACCCACAACTTCGTGTTGTGACCCATTCGGTCGCAGAACCATGAGGCTCCTGCAACCGAGAAGAATGCACACGTAGTCGCCGACTTGTGTCGCAGCAGGCGCGAGTCCAATGTAGCCTTCTCTTGTTGTAACAAGGGAACGACCGGCACAAGCATCGGTGACGTACTGGCAATATCTGCTGGCTTGGCTGCCAGGCTCTGCCATTGCGGCCGGGTCCTGCAGAAAGGTCTTCAAAGCCTCAAGACTTTCGTGGAACGGCGGAAATTGGATCTTGTGAGGGACTGTCCGGTTGCTAAATGTTTCCACGCACAGTGTACGGCAATAAGCTTCTAACATTGTTGTATTGTCAGGATGAGGACGGATAAAGACACCCGAAGGAGCATGCGTTCGCATGATCTTAATCGCGTCATTATCGCTACCGCTGCCGATATCGATTGGATATGTCTCTTGGGTTGTCGCAACATGAACTCCAGTCACTGCAAGTACGTTCTCAGAGATTCTAATTTCATCTGATGGCATATGACCTGCAGCAAACTGCAGTGCCCGAGGCGCATTGGCATGCGGCGGGCGAGACCAATCGGGTACCCATGTTGGCATATCGGAAGAATGATCTTGAACCTCGCAGAATGAGAGCAGTCGTAGACTTTTAAAGCGAGCTATGAACTGATGTACATAATCGTGGTACACCTTTCCAGCTGGCTTAGTATAGTCCGCTATTATTTGGAGCTCCCTTTCTTCCTTCCACCTCATGCCCATCAACGCATATACTCTATCTCTTGGATCTGAGCATTTGAGGTTGGCAGTGCGGCTGATAAGCAACCCAAGATTTGTTGTATTAGTGTAAAAAATCTGACGTACAAGCTCGATGCGCTTCTTAAATTCGTCGGAAATCGGCTGTTTCCAGGGCTTGTTCATGAAACACCAATTGGCGACAACCAATTTCTGCCGCTCAAACGTACTAGGCCCGCATTGAAGGACCGCTCGATGGCCAGCCTGCCGAATCTCCTGGAAAACCCATAGTCGAGAGAAATAATTGCAGCCCAGGAAGTCCGACAAGGCACGCACAACTTCGACATCGAAAGGTAAAGGCTTGGACAAGTCGGCCCATTCCTCTTCTTCTCCACTGATGGGCCTGATAGTCTGTTTCTGCAAATCAACATCCACCTTGCAGGATAGCTCACAAATGGCCTGAATTGCCAGATCGCTATCTGCGCTCTCTGGTCCCATCCAACAGACTACACGCGTTGCGTGCTGGAAAATTCTGGGTATGAGTTGCACCTGCAAGGCTCTCTCATCAAGATCCAGCTGATTTATGCATATAGCATCAATCCAGATGAATCTGTCCTTATCGGCGTGCCTCAAATATGGTAGGGCAATTGAAAGATTGCGAGTGACAGAAAGCAGGCTATCCTCCGAGTTGTTGATTCGAATATCCACACGGTCGGTCACAGTGCCCCAAGCGTAGGAAAGCGCCTCGAAAGATCGCCCGGGATATGTAGATGCCGGAGCTGTTCCTGTGCTGGATGCATTTGCTGGAATATATTCCGAGACTTCGTGCCCAGTTTCAAGGCACAAGTTAAGGGGAGCTGTGAAAGAGCCAGCGCGTATAGTCAGGAGCCGGATCTCACCACTACCAGAGTCTACTGGTTGATATTGATACCGGGCTGTGTTAGTCATGGTGGATGCTGGATAACAATTGAAGTGTGAAGGTAATGGAAGTGAATAAGAAAGTGGCACTTATCATCGTACGTCTTCTAGTGGGGCTCAATCGGGTATCGATGTCAATGGCGTCGCTTGTCCTCGCCTACTTGCAGCCTTGTGTAACCAGAAGCATTCGCGAACAGGCCTTCAAGAGCCGTAATGTTCAGTATGAAAGCCTACTGACACTAGGTAAATAGACGTGATACCACAGCTAGATCAAGGATATCAATAGATCTGCAGGAACGTGTATTTAATGTCCCATACATATTTGACTTGATTCAGCAGGATTCTCTCTTTGGCGTTACGACGCTGGTGCTGTGCAAACCGGCTGCTTGCCGAACGGGCCGCTGGGTGAGCGGTACTCCGTATGCAAAATTTGGTGTTGGAGTACGTCCATTTCACGTGATCGTGCACGGTCCATTCCTCCAATTCTGAATTTGAACCCGCGTTTAGCCCGCGTCGAATCTCGAATTTGATGCGCGACACCATCAACCGAATACGAGTACAAACTGTTTGACGAATTAACCAGCCGGCGATAGAATTATGAAGAGTCTTGTCCATTGATGTTGTGTGCGGTACTCGGCTGCCCCGAATCGCTTGCGGACGCGCTCGCCAGAATCACCAGCGCAACTCATCCTGTTCCTCACTCTGTCATGCCAAGGTTCCGTCGTCTCTCAAGTTTCGATGGAGCTTCTGATTACCCTCACTTCATGTACTTCACGTCAGACTCTTACACTTCCAACAGCTTCTGGTCTGGGTTCACGACGAACGAGGAGACTCTTTACACTATCAGACTATTCTCCGGTCTCCGCCCCTCATGTCCTGCCTGAAAGGCTGAAAAAACATGATTGGCGTCATATGCGGGCTGACATCAAAGCGTATTAGTACATCACAACGTTTCCTGACGTCCGTCAAACCTCTCACAAAACTCTGGACGTATCACCAACCCTTTTCATCCTTCTCTTCCCATGAATAAAATCAGCAAACCCCTCAAGCCAGTCCCCGCATTATCGAAAGATCTCCCTGCTTCCAGATGACTTCTATAACCCACTTCTTAATTTTCCACAACCCATCTTGCTCATCTCTCACGAGATCAACCGAAGCCTCACCGGCAGCCAGATATTTCGGAGCATCTGGCTCCAATCCTCTTCCTGGCGGACAATGCTGCGCTAGTACATTAGCAGTAAGGGAAGCAGTATCCGATCCATCCTTGACCTCCACGCGGACATTGCTGACCGTGTGTGTGGTATCCATGGGTCCGACATGATCGAATAGATGCGTGCGGATCGCGGAGAGGCCGTTCCAGGTCTTGCTATCATCAGCTTTAAGCTCAAAGGTGACGTCTTCTCCAGCAAATGCGGACTCGAATATCGAGATCTCGTGGCGGTCGAAGCCTATGTAGGCACGGTACAGGGCGTCGATGATGGCTTCGCGTGTTGTGAGGGAGGTGAGGTCTTTTGGGTACGACATCTTGTCTAGATTGTGAGGAGATGGTGTGAGGCAGATGCGCTTTCAACCAGGTGTCGACACAGCTTTCGTTTTCTTTGCGTATTGTCGTGTGATGTTGTTTGATAGTAGGGAATGCGGTCGTGACTGGCAGCCAGCAGCGCCTTTAGGATGTGGGCGACTTCTGTCATGCCTGCTAAACCTAATATACCGCATAGTACCAGAATCGGTAGATTCTGCGAATCTAGTGTTACCGTCTTGGTATACTTTAAACTATAGGTCGCCCTTGGAATCCCTCAGTACACCATAGTGGGTCATTGTACGTACAAGCAAAACAACGCATTACCAGACAAGAAGGTACCCCCAGCAGCAAAGGTGCCGCTGCACCAGTGACAACACCCTTAACTACGCCCTTGCGGGATTTAAGAGCTTTCGTCCACCTTTATATCCGTTTACCGCCGAAACTTTATAATCATCCCCAGTCGCGATGCGACTGGGGATCTCAGGATCTGCTGGGATAAAAGATCAGGGGTGAATAAGGGGTGCGGTTGGGGCGAAAATGATGGAGCGCAGACTAGCGGTCCAAATGATGCAAAAATTGAGCCCCGGAGAGGGGGCGGCGTAGATCGCCTGGGCAACTTCTCAGCCTACATTAACAGACCTCCTACTCGTCCTTTCGTCTCTTCGAAGAGAGTCCGGGAGAACGCTAGGCTGATACTGCTCTATAGATGATCGATGAAGAAGCAGACTCCTTCAGGATTGGATCCTCGCTACATCTAGTCCATCCTACAAAGCGCCGAAGTCTCCTGTAAACCAGTCCATGTCTGTCCATTCCTCATCCTCCCATCAGCTGGTACATTCACTCCCATTTTCGAAATAGAGATACCTGCATACACCAATACAGAAGAAAAATTAGACCACACTCTTTGCAACTATCATCAAATAGCGAACGTATCGATCCCGTGTTACCAACTGCCGATTCACACCCGGCGCATTTCGTCACTCCGGATTCCTCCAGCTTCGAGGATTCCAGTTTCACTTCCTTTGGGGTTTATTTTTCTCCGCCTCGTTCTGTTCTGATCGGTGTCGGCTGCTGCGCTCGTGAATGGCCGAGAGAATTCTGGACCACATGTCCCCCTTCCCTCTCTCAGTTACACACTTAACGGTTGTAGTGCCTAAGAGACGGTGGAAAGTCCACATCCAAAATTGGGTGTTCTGGACGACAAGATTTCCCATATAGGCACTCTTGACATCTACCATTATGGGGTCGGAATTCAAGGTTTCCGTCTTGCAGCATTTGGACTGCCATGTCATGAAAGACCTGCTTAAGTTTGCGCAATTACTCATGGCATCTTACAGCGAAATCGACTCAACTTCTTCTCATGTTTAGCATAAGCTCTAGTCTGGCGACTATAGGGCCAAGAGACTCATGTTTTGTATCGACCAGGCTCTGAATATCGATGACAACCCCTCAATAAAAGATCACCCGGCTCGCAGTGTCGAAGGAATACGTGTTGACTGCTTCCCGTTCCACCGAACATAAGGCATGCAGCTTCTCGCCGAATAGACCGGCCCACCTGAAGCAGGCTCTTCGATTCAACTTTCCTTGATCTATATCCCCTTTCGGCTCGGATATTTTTATTGATTCTGAAGACCAGTACTTTCAAATGCTTACATGGTCGCAGAGTAGATGGAACGAGATTCAGTGTGACGATAATTCTATCGGAATCAAATTTGACGACCTTACCACTACAGGTTCTCCGAGCGTGGATTATTTTTGTCGAGAATACACGTTCGTTAATTTGATTTCTCAGCTAAGAAGCACAAATAATCGCCTTCTCTAGAAAAAGTTGTCCTCAAATCGACCCGATCCTCACAACGCCGCGGAAAAGGTTTACAGTCATCGCAAAACCGGAAAAGGGGACAACTTTGCAGCAGCCTCCAAATTGCTAAGGAGCAGTTTGCACACGATCTAGATGTCCTCCGTGCTACTCATAGATAAGGACTTTCGGAATCTCTGACACAATCGATCTGCCCCCTCTCAAGGCGATTAAGTATGTGCTATTTTCTTTCTCTTCAGCAAGAGTCCCAAGAGTGTCAAAAGAATCGACGAAACCCTGCAGATCCTCCAAGAGCTTGAGATACCTCAATGCCACACGGAAAACGCCTGGTATGGCCCCCTCTTGGAGCGACGACATTCTAATTTGCGCGCATACTGGCGAAGATCCTAGCTCGTACTGAAGAACTTGAAATGAAGGATGTTGACGAAGCTCCCAAACCCATACTACAAAGACCGGTCGATAGCTTATCATTCAAAAGGCCCTGCGATCCGTCCATAGAGCGGTCTTCATGGGTCGAGGCCAAACATTCCCCTCAAAGATAAATGTGCGTCGATCAATTTTGATATCCCGCCGGAATCTTCGCGAATGATGAAATGTCTTCAATAGAATTGGTTTTGGATTCGCCAGGCTTTTGGGCCGAAGACTCAGATGTCAGCTCCAGAGCCTCTTGGAAAAGGCTAAAGATTTTCTTCTGCTCCAGCATCGGTCTCATGTCTGCCCATCGGTCGTTAGTGTGCTGGTTCAGCTCTATCGCAGGCCTTCTGTGTTGTTCAGGCATGGCTGAGGTCGTCTGGATGTAGCTTTTGCTAATTCCGTCTCGGTACTGGGCAAGTCAAAGATGAGGTTTAGATTCGGAGAGCTAAAGGAGCCACGGCTTTTTAACCTTGGCCAAAAGTAGGATTTTCTATCGTATACACCTCTATTCCATCTATCCGTTTCGGTTGCCGTTCGATCACTTATCTTCTTGGCGTCTCCCCTTGTCCAGATGACGCCCTCGTCCTACATTTCACCGGCAACGATGCAGCAACCTTGAAAACCGCTGCATCACTTTACTACCTTACTCACTTGGCGAATATTCGTATGTCACTAGTCCATCCAGCAATATGCGCGCAACAGGACCTTTCTCCTTGGCGCGGACAACGGCAGACCCAAGACCCAAAACCTTGGTCGATATGTCGGACACCACCATTGGAGCGAGACGTGAAATGATCCCTCAAGCCGCTTGATGTTGGCTCAAGTTCCTAGATAAACACTCAGGAAGTCTTTTGTCATACAGTAATTGTATCTCCGCTGCAATGGTCGTCTTGGCGCTTCGGGTATGCGACTCCCGCACGTTGCACATCGGCCAGCCTCCACTCTTCCTGTCCCATATTCGACCTCTTGTCACTTCTCTGTTTCCCAAGTCTACTCGTGCGTAATACGCTCCCTTGAAAGCTCACCCGCATCAAGTTACAATCGAAAGCTCTGCAAGTGTTGAACTACTACCAGAAAGTTGAAACTGATTTTTCTTCTTCCGGCAAAATCACTATGTCAATCTTAAATTCAATTCAAGGCCCCAATCTTCATTAACATCATACTCTAAAGCTCCCGCAGTTCAGGGGCCCTCCGTATCTCGACGTGAATACGGAAAAGGGTCCGGTTCTACATGTTATCCGCCTTCTCCTATCTGACAACGCAACTTCCCCTCTAGCTGCGAAGTTCTACTCATCCACGCCCAAATTCCCCCCCCCCTCTTCTCCTTCCTTGTCTTCGCATAACCTCCAATCCGACATCCCTACTTCCTTACCTTCACGCCTTCACACCACCTCCCATCTGATTACCCTTCCAAAACACCTCGCCCTTCCCCTCCCCTCCCCATCCCATTTACCACCCACAAAATCAAAAACCTACCTACCTACCTACCTACCACGCTACTTAGATATCTTCCCCTGCGGGGCCAACCCGTCCGCAACACCACACAACACCGCCTTGCCCATCCCCTCACATCATATCATCTCACATCCCTAAGCCCAAAACCTACTCTCAGGAAACAAACATCTCCCGCTCCCATTACCACTACCACCACCACTACCAGCGCTACCACTACTACTACCACGACTCTCACTCATATCTCCCCGCTCCAAAACCCCCTCAGCACACAGGCATAGAAGCCCTGCCTCTAGGTAAGGTAGGTAGGCATCTATCTCCATTCTACCTTCGTCCGATCCTCTCACACACCCACTCCCCCTTTCTCTCCACAAAGAAAAAAAAAAAAAAAAAAAAAAAACTTACTAACACCCGATCTGCATCCTTACTCCTACCCCCCGGAAAACGAATAAAGTAAAAACATACTAAGTTTCCCCCAATCCAATCTTCCACCACTACCACCTTCTCCTCCCACCCAACCCCCCCCCCTTCTCTCCTCCATAATTCAGCCCCCTTCCCTTTTAAATTTTCAAAGTACGCACAACAACAAACTTCTTCTTCTTCTTCTTCTTCTTTCCCGCCTCTTTAGAACTAAATACAAAACAAACGCATAACATAACATAATACACGACAACACCCTGCCCCTACGCTACACGTACGAACACAATACAAACACCAAATCCCCGCTCTAGCCTAGCGGTGTGCGGTTCAACTTTTCAACTTTTCAACTTTCAACTTCTGAAAAACCTTTAACCTTTTTGGTTCGATTTGATTTGATTTGATTCGATTTGATTTCCCATCTTTTCTATAGAGGGTCTCTGCCTACCTGCCTACGTTATCCAACTACCTCTTTCGGCCCTTTTCCATTCATGCCCTTCTCAGTCCCCTTCTATCCCTCCCTCCCGCCGAACCCCCATCCACCGTCCATCCCCCACCGCAAACTCCATACATCGCCCCATCAACCCCCTCAATCCCCCATCCCGCCAGCGCACCCCCTCAGTCAGTCACCCTCCCGCCACCCCAACCCCCTCAGCTCCCCCCTCACCCCCTCCTCGCTCCGGATCTTCTTGACCTGCGTGTCCTCCAGCTTCTCGCCCTTGGCCTGCCGCATCTTCAGCTCCTCGATCGCCCGCATCTTCTTCAGCAGGCCCCGGATTTTCTTCTCTTGGGAGCTTCCTCCCTCTCGATCTCCTGCGGAGCCTCCTGCCGGGGTCGTGGGGGATGTGATCTGTAGTTCCGGGGTTTGCGTTTGTTGGGGTTCGGGCGGTGGAGGGGGGATGACGGTTTGGGAGGGTTGTGGTGGCGGTTGAGGTTGGAATTGGGGTTGTTGGTGGTGGTGTGGTGTCGGGGTTGATTTTTGGGGATGGGGATGGGAGCGCGGTGCTTTCGGCGTGCCGTTGGGCAGGCCATGTTGTTGCTGTTGTTGCGCCTGCGCCCCATGAGACTCTGTGCCCCCTCGCTGCCGCGAACGCCCTGTTGCGCTCCGACTCCGCGCCCTCTGCCGTCCTTGTCCGTGTCCCTCTGCGGGTCTCGTGTCAAGTCCCGGCACTGGGACATAGGAGCGCGATCTACTTCTCTGTTGTCCGCTCCCCTGGCGGTTGTGTGCGCCTCTCCTCTCGGGACTCCGGTTCGGGCTCCTCCCCGCCACTGCACCAGGCGGGTCAGGACTTAGCGTGGCAACACCGGTCTCCTTCTCCATGATTTCCTTCGCTTTCTTGGCTTCTCGTTTCTTCTTGTTCTTCGCCGCTGCCTTGCTGAGCTTCTCGCTACCGCCGTCGTCTGGCGCGCCGGGTGTGAGACTCACGCCGCCCCCCGGCGCGGCCCCTGGAGGTAACGGAGAATGGTCATCGACGGGTTCCGCACCAGGGACTTCTCTCCGCCTAGGTTTGCCAAACCCGTTGATGTTGCTGCTAAAGCTGGAAATTCCGTCTCTGACGTAGGCGGCCCCTCCTTCGTCTTCACGTCTGAAGGCTAGAGGTGTGATCTGTCCGCGGGCCCCTGGCGGACGGTATGCGCCTGCTGGTTTCGAGGGCGTTTTGACAGTGCCAAGGTACTTCAATGCTGATGCATGCGGTGCTGGCATTGGATTAAATGGGTTCTTTTCCAGGGGATGTGATTGAGGCGTCTGCGGCCGCCAACAAACGTGGTAGAGCTCATTGAGGTCCTCGTTGTACATCAGCCCTCCTCCGGCGTGCCAAATTCGGATACCGTTGTCTACTCGTAGTCGCGGGCTCGTTGTCGCTGTGAGGATGTGCTTGCCGTCAGGGCTCCATTCGCAGACGCTGGCATTGCTAGCCTCAATAGTGCAAATCTTCTTGTAATCCTGCTCGAGGTCGTAGATGTCCATCTGGCCGGCCAGGTTACCAAAGCCTGCGATTAACATAAAACGAGCGTGTGGTGAATAGAGGACGGTGTTGCGCGGTGCGAGCGGAAAGGAATGAACCGCATCGGCTTTGGAGTTGAAGACTGTAGTCTTCGCAGGCATATAGCCGTACACCACAGCAAAGGATTTGCTATTAGGCGACCAAGACACGTCATGGATTGGGCCTTCCTTGTCTGTGCATAGTTAGGCAAGCGCTTCTACCGAGCATAACAAGCTCAACTTACCGAGATCGATTCGCGAATCGAAACCGCCATTTGCGCTAAGGAGGTAGAGCGTGGTCTCTCCATAGTAGCTCCTCCCAGTCTTATCGACCTCTGTCTGCGCCAGTACGATCAATGCAGTGCCATGGTCATTCCATTTCATCTGGACCTTGTCGCCCTTGAAGAACGTCTTCTGCGATACTGCGGAATCGAAACGTGGAACATTGTATACTTTGACTGTCGCGGGTTGTCCCTAACTCCGAGTCAGCTCCTGCCTAGTTCGATTAGAGCGTAAGCTGCACCTTTCGCTCTGGTATGAAGACAGCAATCGAATGGTTCTCTCCAGGCGAGACAGCAAAGTCGCTCACACCCTCGACGCGTAACTTGTTCCAGACTTTCGTAAGATCGTTACTCTCGTATATCTGAACCTCGTTTGTTACGACCCTGGCGCAAAACCGCTCGTCAAAAGTGTACTGCAGGTTCCAGCCTGTCTGAGATTTTTGCACAAAATTTCCGACAACAGGCTTCTCTGCATCGCTCGCGACTGGAATTTCCTCCATCACCCTCCACACCTTGAGATTCTTGACCGCGTCTCCATTCTCGTCTTTTGAGGGTCGCTGCCAAGTAATTGCGTAAGAGCCGAGAGGCGAGAAGCCTAGCTCATAGACGTTTTCTGCTGGGAGGGTTGTGACAATGTGACCAACAGACACATCAACTATATTGACCCTGCGAACAGCTTAATTATGAACCGTTCGTGGTTATGGTCACTAGCGTACCGTTCAGGCGAGGCCCAGGCGAGGTATCGGCCGCAGGGAGAGTATGCACAACACCGTAAATTGCCCTCAGGTCTATAGAGCGGGTCCATTAGTGTCATTTGCCTTGACCTGACGTCGAAAATTTCGATCTCTAGGAAGTGCTTGGGGAGCTAGAAGCGTTAACAACGCACCTTGAGAAGCCGGGCAGCGGCTCGTATACCGGAGCTGCGTCAACGATCCCAATCCCTTTCAGCGTCCGATCTATGACCATAATTAGCTTTCACATCCACAAGCTAGAAGCCCACAAATTGATGCAACGCACACGCAAATTGAGTTGGGCTCGACATGTTGAAAACTCGACAATCGTAGGCGCAGAAGGCGTTCTATCTCTGGGTCTACGAAGGTCGTCGCACGATAAGGAGCTTCTCAAACAGCCAGAGGGGATTGTGTCGGAAGGCAGTCCTTGTCCGATCTTTGCTGAGACACAAGTCGGATTCACAGACCAAGCGATTTTCCCGGTTCTGCCCTTGATACTTGACAAGTCAATGCCAGCTATTGAAGGCAGATATTGGAGATTGTGGGATTGATCTCGCCGGTCTACCCGGTGGGACTAGCGGACTCTGAGAACACAGAAGATCGAGGGTGGAACAAGGGAACAAAGAAGTAATTTTCGCTAAATTTTGGGCAGGCCATAATCTTATGTGTCTCCAGGTTTGGAGAAGATGCCAAGAGATGATCACAGAGGCCCAAGCTCACCGCTAGTCCCAGCCTTGGATTGAGGCATCTCTCCTCCGGCCTTGGGATCTTCAACCTCGCTTATAGAAGTAGAGTTTCTGAAAAATGATTAATTCGACGCTTCTTCACAAAGCGAGACTCCCCCGGGAGCAAGATGTAAAGTACAATATAATCAGTAGCCCATGCCAAACCAGGCCCCTCAAACTCCACCGGTAGCTTAGCTGAAGAGCCTTGTGTGTTGCGCCTCTGAGACTCCACCCGCCTTTGTGTTCATTTTCATCCTCATCAGCAAATTCACTTTTCTTCGAACGGAAACTTTCCCAAGGGTTGCTGACCCGCGGGAGCTGGACTTTCCATTGGTCGCCTCCCATCATCACCAACCCTATCCCTCAAAATCCTTTCCGCCATGTCCGCGCCCCTGCCCTGAGGAGTAACACTTCCGCCCACTGGCACCGGGCTCTGCACCGTTGTGTCCAGCACATTCGCATCATAACTCACTCCATCCATCAGCCTTGGGTCAGGGCCTGCAGCCGTCGCATTCGGTGGCGGCGAGGACACGATGCCACTCATAGGCGTTGCGTTTGCTTGCTGCATGTGCGATGGAATCGCCGTACTGGCCTTGCTGGTTGAGGGGCTGCTAACGGAACCCTGGCGTGCTGCCACTGCTCTCGCCGTGGCGGTAGAGACTGGCCCGCTGATTGTGCTGCCCGCACCCTCCCCAAATGCGACCAGGCTAGCATTTCCCTCGTCGCTAAAGCCCCCCATGCTGGAAACGCCATCGTCCTGGTCCTCGCTCATTTTATCTGCCTCGTATACATCGCTGCCACTAGCCCATGTTGTACGTCCACCAACGCTTCCCGTTGCGCTGGCGCTTCCCACGGTGCTGCGCTCTTTGATTTGTGGTCCAGCGCCAGTATCAAAGTAGCCTGGCGGTTGGTTGAGGGCAGGATTGTTCGCGCCGGCGGCGGGATTCGCGTGGCTTGTCGGGGTGCCGCGGGCAGTAGCAACGCGCTCAAGGCCAGCGAGACGGGAAATGCGGTCAGCGCGCTCGGCGTCGAGAGTGGTGGTTGAGGCAGTAGAACTCGTGGACAGTTGGCTAGCATGATGTTGGCGGTGGGGATGGCCTTGATGCCCATCCTTGATCGCGGTAGTGGACAGAGCGGAGAGAGAGGTGGTGCCAGAATTGGGGGTGCCGCTATGACACGGCCAAGGTCAGTGACTGAGCCAGAGGCAGAAGACGTGGTATACGTACGGTCCCATATCTGAGGGAGTGACAGGGTCGGAGGGCGGTGGAGGAAGATTGATCAAGGTTGGTGTAGCCATTTTGCCGACAACGAGACCTAAAGAGTATATTTGAGGATGATAGAGCACTTCTGTTTAGTGGCGACGAGGTCTGAACAGTTCTTGGTCCGTCTCTGCGTACAAAGGGCAAGGCGGAGCTTGAAACGAGGTGGGGCCGAGCGTATACGGGCCCGTGCTGACCCGTGTCAACAAAAAATGGCTATTCTTCAATGTCTCTGGAAAGCTCTGGTCACCAGAGGAATCGCCAACTAGTTTAGGAGGAAAGACGAGAGATGAGAGGAAGAATGTGCGGTGTAGCAGCAGCGCTCGTCGATATGTTGATCAAGGGCAACCACTGCCGGTACGTCATGCGCTAGTCTACTCCGGGATCTTGGCCTGTTCCTGAAACCGAGGGTTCTTGGCATACTAAACACGGGAGAACCGCCGATTGATCAGTAGACTCTTGATATAAAGAACAGCATCTACAAGACCTTCGTTATCTCCCCCGTAACATTCCTAGTCAAAAGAACCCGTCGATCTCTACGACAGTATTTTACAAGGTACGGTAGACACTGAGATTTCCGAGTGACGCCAATAGCCGCTGGGCTTTCTTGAATCGCTGTCGCCGCAGATTCCCGATGATCCGTTCTCACTGGTAGACCTCCATGTGGATCCTTACCTTCGTTCGAGATCACAGGCTGTAAGTCCAAAATCCGAGACTCTGACTGGGACCGGCACATAAATATAACCCATACATGTCAAATAATCACCCCACCCAAGCCTTACTAACCGCCTAACGACCCCTTCCTTGCCTGCTGCTTATCCCGCCAGTCGTCCACCTCTTTCTGCAGAGCCGCTAGATCTGCGAGGATGTCTTTTGCTTGAGATGACCCAGAGACACTTCGATCGGTTTCTTCACTAGGTTTCCTCCCAGCTGCTATGGGCGTTGCATCCTCGGAAGGCGATTGGATGGGTGGTCTAGTAGTATCCAAGCTGCTTCGACTCGATCCGCGCAGTCTTCTTGGAGGCGGCGGCGGAGGAGGCGGCGCGGCTGACATGCTCTTCGTCGGTCGTGGTACTGGTCTTGTACCAGACGATGGATGGCGTGAGGGTGGTAGTGGAGGCCGCGAAGCAACCGTCTCTGGGGTGACTGAATTCTGCTCAAGGGGATCATCCCGTGGCGAAATAACGTCTTCCAAGCTACTTCCAGCTTCATTCGATGTCGGCGCTGTAACAGAGCGCCTTGTGGGCAGAGGTGGACGGTATTTAGGAATTGGAGTGTCTAACGTAGATTCATTAGTAGACGGAACAGATGGAGTCGAGCCAGATGAGTTTCTCGATGAATCGGTTCTCTTCATCTGACTCTTTTTCCGCGTGATCGGCGGTGTTGGCGGCCGCTTTGCAGATGCTGAAGGAGAAGTGACCGCGGGCTCTGCGGTCTGATGACCCTCTATCACCCAAGGGTCCTGAAAGGGCGGTTCCGGAAGTGGTTTGTTGAGATTTGCTGGAGGCGATCCTTTAGCCTTAGGGGGCTTCTGCGGTGATGTCGGAGTTGGGGGAACAGATTCTAAAGGCGCAGGCTGACTACTTTTGATAAGTTTGCCATGTCTTGTCCGGGGAGGTGGTGGCTTCTTGCGAGCAGTAGATGCTTCGCCCATCAACTTTATTCTCTCATCGTCAGCATCCTCTGGTGAAAGTTCTTGAGAGGTCCGCGGAGTATCCGTAGCGAGGGTAGGCATGGGCTCGAAAATTGATTGCCGAGATAGCGAAGCAGTATCTGTATTGCTGCTGCTATCACTCACGATTCCATGGTGAGGTGAGGCTCCTTGTGGAGACGTCTCTTTGGGTGGCGGCTGGGGACTAGCATCGCCAGTCAGGAGCAGCCGTGTGAAAGCATCAACATCCATTGTCTGTCTTTGCTGACCACCTGCCTTGGATACGTTTGCTCTCTCAGCCAGGCTCTCGGAGGCAATTGACCTCGGTCGACTTGCAAATTTGGCCAGTGTGTTTCGCACCGGATCATTGATTACTTGGTCTCTCTTCGCCGCGCTGCTAGCGTTCGATGCGGTGTTCTCAACTACTTCTCTCTTAGATTCCTCTTCCTCGCCATCGGATCCTTCGGTGTTGAACGGATCCACCGGGGATTCTTCTTCATCGCTGGGATTATCATCCTGTCCGCCGGGTGGTGAGTCTGAACGAGTTGCACTCCTAGACAGCACAGGAGAGGATGTGGAGGAGTCGCTGAAGTAGTAGGCACTATATGGGCTGGTGGGCACCTCCGGAGACGCTATGCGGACGGTTTTAGGTTTCGGTGACGGTCGAGCAGTGGACGCTATAAGCTTCAGCAAGCCAGCTTAGTTGTAGTTAAGCACATTCAGCTTACTTTCGATATCAAGCGGCGGAAAACGCTCGCCAGCGTTGGTGAGATCGTCGGCCGGAGGTTGCCGCGAGGTAGCAGCAGCATTGTTGTCCTTACGGCGGAAAGGATTTCCAGACATCACACGGAAGCCGTGAACTGGGCATGAGAGCTCCAAGGATGAAGAGAATAGAACGAGGGGAATTGATTCGAGATTCCTCAGAAGCTTTGCAATGAGGCGCACCGCTACTTCGCTCATAAGCTTCCTTTGCGGCAGTTCAGGCCCCCAACAGGCCACACGCTATACTCTACCACCATCGGGGACGACCACCCACACCGTCGGGCTTTACAGATGCTTTATTTTGACGGTCAAGACGAAAGCCTCCAACGTTTGTCCAATTGGTATGAGGATGATTGGCTTCCGACCTTGAGGCAAAGGAATTTGACATTGACCAATGATCTCCCGACGTCATAGCCCACGTGGAATACGCGACATCAGTTCCAAATCCGACTAACATTTTACATCATTATTCTTGTCATTGTATTCTATGCACTGTTTTCTATATGCATGCGTATCTTCTCTGGAGCCGACCATTACAATACCTGGTATTGCTTCTTTCCATCGATATCCAGTACCTCTTTATTTCCGGTACCGTACATCCCATAAAACGGCCCTCGCAATCGCGGCAGAGTAATGGATCTTGAGAATAAAAACGTGTATGGGTCTTGCGCGGAAGTTTCCCTTCTGCTGAACGCTGCAAATGGTGATGCTCGCAGACCATGCAAAATAGTACAGAATATGAAATGAAGAAAAAGGCGTTGACAGATTTCCGACCCCATCCCATCCGTGACTGTATGGTGGCATCGAGGCTCATGTTCTCAAACTCCGGTACACCGATGCTGATGCAGTGAAGAAGACTAAGTATAGCCACGCCGAGATAGATCAAATGCGTGAACAATAAAGACAGGCGGTGTCATCTCCCAGACTTTGTGGCTAGCCAGCCGTCCTTGGTCCATCTCATAGATTTGGCTCCTTTGACTGGATGGAGTAGCATAGGACGAACCACGGCCCTGCCACTTGCCTCTTCCCATTCTACGCCACCTTTATCCATCGCAGTAATACCGAGGAGATGCTGGAAGATCGGCTTGGCTTGTCCTGAATTGTAGTACCAGGTCATATTGGTCCAGACCCACTCATTCCACTTGCTAAAGGTGCTTTCTTCGACGCCGCCAGCCTGTCCGAAAGGGCCAGGGTTGAAAACACTATTTGCAACATCCGGCGGCCAGATACGATCCGAAAAGATTGGGTGAGGAAAGGTGGTGGATTTTAAACCGTGGTGGAGGCACATGGTTTGTGGGAACATCTCCGCATCCATGTGGTGGTTGTTTTCCGCGTTCTCATAGTTCATGATCTCCAAGACTCGCCGGCTCACGCGGCCCTGCGCGATAAGAGTAGCCCTTCTTGGAGTAGAGATTCCCTGGCTATAGCCCCAAATGTAGTCTTTGAAGAACCACTTTGTCCCAGTGACATTGAAACTAGGTAGAAACCCTATCCAGTCCGCATCTTCACCAACTCCCCATTCGTAATTATCATCTTGCTCGGATGTTGGTGGACGCGCACCTCTTGGCCGCACTCCGTCAACGGGGACCGGCCCCCAAACACGATGAGGGTCATTCTTTCGAACGTATGTCCGGAACTCGGAATCAAAGTCGCCATGGTAGCTGGGGATGTATGCACGGTCAGCCCGCTCCCACAAACCTTTCCGCGGTTGCTTCTTGCCGAAATTCGACACAGACTCGAAGAAATCGAGGTAGTGGCCGGTGTATCGCACATCATATTCCCACTGGTAGAAGAAATCGAATTCTGGATGATTTCGAGCGAACCATTGGATAATCATCCAAGGCGACCTACCAACGAAGGCATGCTCCGCGATATTGGAGTAAAGGCCTCGCAACTGAGCATGGTTCCATACTTCGGTCATCGACCGGAATTCGGGAGGGATGTTCTTGATGATAGTTTTCTGAGGTTCGTCTTCTCCGGTGAATAGGGCAACGCCTTCATCTTTCACATGTAGTAGAATGAAGACTTGATACTTGCCACCAGAGGTTAGAGCCGCTTCTGCAACCATGGCGCGAATGTTCATGACAGCATCAGCAGTCCAGTCTGCGCCAGTCCAAACTCGAATGAGAATAGCGGTTCGCTTGACCTTTGCTGGGCCCTTTTCCAGAGTAGGGGGATTGCCGACAGCGTGCTCACTTTTATGGTGATGATGTAGATTTGAGTATTGAATAATGTTTTGGGGACGTTCTTGGAAGGGTTTAAATCGGTTCGAGTTTGCCTCGACACAACTTTCTTGAAGCTCGCCCCAGGCGACTTTGTCCCAGCTGAAGTCGATGTCGCTTCCAGCTTCGTCTGCGCCCCACATTTCATCGAAGTCTTTCAGGCCATGTGCAGAGAATCGACCAATTCGATCAAAAACGATGGATCCGTCAAGACCAGAAGCGGCATAAGAGCCTAGCAGAGGCTCTACACTACCTATTGGAAGCTTAGCAGATTGTTTGTGTTGGACGTGTCGATGCACTAACCTCTGGGACGGCCTTCGTAGGCCCAGATGGTATCCTCATCGCTTTCATTCATTGGCAAGCCATGAGGGCCTTTGCATTGCACAATGTCCGCTGCAGGGTCTGCGAAGTGCTTGTAGGGGTCATAGGGAACTAGTTGTGGTTCCTTGGAGTCGCAGTTGTCCTCGCCCGGTAAACAGAAAGCTTGGAGGTCGCCCAACCCTCTCGTGAGTCCATTATGCCTATTGTTGTTAGTCAACAGAGTGCAGCTATTGAGCAGTGAAGCTGCACGTACTCTGGGAAGTCCTTCCACAGCCAGTCCTTGCGTTTGGCAGCGTCGACTTTCTGTTCATCTGTAAGGATGGTAGGCGGAGGAGGTCGGCGTTCGTCGGAGACAATCTTGAAGGCGAGGACGGAGAAAAGAGCAATTAGAGCGAGCTTTCCGGCAAGTCTGATGCGAGGTGAAGTGTAGTGTACTCTCGAAGGCGATCTCCAGAAGTCCGACTTTGGCGGTGACCAGACGGAGGGTGTTTCGAGCTCTTGTGCTGTGTTCAATAGACCCAATTCGCTGCGGCTACCGACCGTCATACGTCTGGTCATGATGACAAAGGCAAAGGAGAAATCATTAAAACGGCGGGTGGAGCGAAAGTCCGAAGGGGTAGCGACCGACGAAGAAGATACGCGCAGCTAACCGGCAACCCAGGAGGCGTCCCTACTCCATCGAGGCCGTGTATGCCCGCAACCAATGGAGATGCAAGAGGTGCTGAGTAGAGGAAAGTTGTTGATGATGGGAAGAGGATGTCGGCGGAGGAGTAGAGAATGGACGGGGAAGCGACGCAGCGGCGTAGTTGAAACGAATGTGGGTTTGCAAAGCTAGAAAAGGGAGGAGCAGAGGAGAAGGCGGCGGATGGTCAGTGGAGTGGAGCTGCGCCGGGGGGAGGCGAAAAGGCCAGCGGCGAACCAGCGGCCACACGCCAAACTCTCCTGACTACCGGCTTTCGATGGCCTCTAGCTTAACGCACGCGATGACAGATGGGCCACGGCTTCACCGTTATGCTAACATCGAACGGATCGCAGTCCTCTGGGGGCAGGTGGTGGGGTTGGAGGCTTTTTAATTAAAAGGGAACTCCTAGCAGTAGCAGTATTGATCATGCCGCCATGACCGTGTTTGAGAATGTCCAGCCTCGCCCGGGGTGGGGGGGATCGACGACAGCCTTCCCGGTCTTTCTCTCTTCCTCTACACTTCGGGTCTCATTCGAGTCGTGGGCAGAAATCGTTAGCCCGTCTCTGTGAGCACCTCAACCCTCCGTCAAGCAGGAGTTGGTAGTCGATTGATGATGCGAGAAAGATAGCCATCCCAGCAGATGTGCCCCATTCCCGTTCTATTATTGCCCCGTCCCCCATCTTCCCCCACAGGCTACAGACTGGTTTACCGGGAAAGGTATCCGCACAACTGGAGGGCCGTGTCTCTCCTTTACTCATGGTCAACTGCTAGAGCGAATGATCCAAGCGATCTCTAGTTGTCCTTGACCATAACCATAAGTGCGCCGAGACAACAGGAGAGGGGCATTGATGTGTTTGCGAACGGATGGCATAAAAACTGAGACTTTGGGTGTTGATGGAGGCGTCATCGGGAGGTGCCAAGCTGGGTGATTAGCGGCGGAAGGATGCTGGCGGCCGCTAGAAGGGCCTTTGCTTTTGGGTTCCTGATCCGGATGCGCGGTAAAGGGAAACCGTCTACAACTCCTTCCAACGGGCTGAAAGTTTTCAATGATACAACGAAAGCCCCCTTATTGCACAAACCTGGTGCGTGCCGCCTCATCGACGCCTCTAATCACTTTCGATCCTCATTTGGGACGAAAAGATATTTCGTTATCGCTCAAATTTAACCTTATCACCCTTGACAGCGGCAACAGGCCACCACGCAGCCGTCACCGAGACCGCCTAAGCCTTAACGGCATGGCTTCCCATGCCCCCCAGCTAGCCTCAACGGCCCACGATTCGTCAAAATTCTGAATTGGTCCTGTCCTGCATTAGTTAGGCAGATCGCCATGCTTCTACTAGTCCAGCCTTAGTTACGCCTCATGGAGTCTCGTCTGCATCTAGCCCCCGCCTCGGTCCACGCTGGACGACAACCCTCGAGTAAAACGATGCATGATCGTGAAAGGGACAATAATTCGGATAAGGCAAGTTGGTCCAATTTCCAGAGCGACGGGTTGCAGAAAGATCTCATTGACCCAGTTAAATATCTCGTTGCTTACGTCTGATATGTGTACTTTATCATCGGGTCGAAAATGCAGCCACGTTCAGAGGCAAATCCACCGGGTACCCACAAAGGTAGACAACCAACCGTCGTGCCGTGTGTCTAACGGATCCTTCGCCGCGCTCATATAGTCAAATTGGACAAGCAAAAGTAATACCGAGTAATAATTCCGCCAAACATGTTCTATAAATAATTCGGCCAAGATGGGATGGGTAACCGACGGAAGCTGAGAAAACCAGACCGGGAGGAAGAAATTGGACAATTGTCTCGATCTTGGCCCCAGGAGCATTCCAACAAGTCTAGACGTACCCTTATCCAAGGCTCAAAATATCAATGCAAGATTCCTAACAAGTCTTCCATCTCGGCTACGATAACTTTGGGAAGGAAAGGTCCGCCTTGCTCCATTGCGAAGTTTAGGAACCTGTGTGTCGGTATAACATTCATATGTTTTCGAGATATCGTCTTAGCCGCTCGAGTGCACCATTTAACCTAGTCCGCGATTTACTAGGAAGCGACGGTTATGCGAGCAAATGCTGAATCTACTTTGGTCTACCAGCAAATGGCGGGCATATAGGGCAGGAGACCCGCCACAGTAACATCAATACAAACTGCTGATTCAAGTCAAAGTATCTCTACGCAGAATCGACATGTCCACTAGGTACACTCTGAGCACTTTTCTCCCAGTCAGATAATGCTCAAGAGATTGCTGCAACATTTCTCGTCACCAAGATAAGCTAGAAGAAAGATATCAGGCCTGCTTGCTCAATTTGGGGTTTTCGTCTGCAAGTTGAGTCTGTTTCGCAATGGATTGGCACGGCATTCACCTCAATGGGACTTTCATTTGAAGCATGGTCCATGACATCGTGGTATTCTTTACCAAACTTCAACTTGTCCGCTCGAGTAACCCTTGTCATCCGTACATTAATTCCATGAAGGCAAGGATGCCACAGTCACCAAATGACAATGTCGTTTGGATGAGCGCAGATTCCCTGAAGTATGTCTTTCCTTCCAGAACTACGTAAATTTGCTTCTCAAGGTGAGTACGTTAATTGTGCCGCATGACATTCTTACAATGGCCGTCTGTGGTGGATACAACTAGTTTAGGATTTCCCAACCAAGTAAGTGCTGCCTTGATTCTGAATACCTATCAAACGCATGGCAGTCTGAAGCCGACCGCAGCCTTCCACAAGCCAAGCCAAGACCCAGAATCAACACAACAGTCCTTTCAATAACGCCAAGAAGCTCCTCACTCCCCTCGTCCCATGCCGAGCACCTCCTCCCAAGACAGAACGAAACCCAGACGTCTAGTCCAGCACATTTACCAACAACGTTATCCCGGGCTGGCCGACATACCTCTATCTGTATCTGCATCTCTACACCACGACAAGCTCGTCCGTCAAGCAGAACCATCCCGCTCGAGCTCAAGCAAAGAGAAAATTCAGCATGTGCATTTCCAACGACGAACCGAACCGAACAGACCAGCGGAAGACGCACGGCGCCCGCCGAATAGTCTCCTAGACTGCTATCAAAAGCATCAACGCCGAAAGATTGAATGACATGGCTAGGTACATCATTTCCACACGGCTATCAGGTATTCCCTGTACCTGGCAGATGCAAAAACAGAAGCACAAGTACAAGCACAATCCCTCGCTCTCTACGGCAGTCCCTGGTCCATAGAGTAGGAGCCCATATGTGCAGTCTCATGCCTATTCCCTCTTCCGTGCGCTATATGAACAGGATACAATGCACTCGCACTTGCACTTAGACCCGATCCTGACCGTGAGGCCTCCAGTGCAAGAACGCTGCTACACGAGATGCCAGTACCTCCATCCTGCCCTGTCCTTTCCAAAGGAGCGAAACACCACGGGGGTATCCTAGTACAATCACTTCTCCGCCTGTCTGCGTCTACGTCTGCGTCCAGCCGAACGCCGAAAAATGGACACACGTCCCCCATTCCCGCGTCCCTCGCAAGCCCCTTTCCGAATGACAGTAAAATCGTCCCCCCCCCCCGCAACCATCTCTATCCAAGACGAACTCTCTTTCTCAACGAGGATGCACGTAACAGACCAAACCGTCAATTATAAACGACACGACACGACACGACACGACACGACACTTACAGAACACTCAACATCCCTCTTATTCATTCACTCTTGTCCCCATAGAATAGAAAAGACAAGACAATAAAGACATAATATACTCTAACAGAACTACTCTTTACTTTACTTCCTCTCATTCCCTATCCCTATCCCTATCCCTATCCATACACTCTGCGCACGGAAAAAACACGCGCGCGTGTTGTGACGCGCTTTTTTAAAAACCCCCAAAAACCCAAAGCCCAAAAAAAAAGCCTCTCAAAATCAAAATTTCTTAAGAAAATTTTCAAAAGGTAGTGTAATAGAATGAGGGGGGCCCTTCCGTGAGTGACCGTATATCCTATCCATTCTCCATCCTGTCTTGTCTTGTCTTTTATGCCCTATTCCCATTCCCACTTTCCTTCCCTTCTTCCCTTCCGTTCCCCGTCCCCCCGCCCCGAATCCCCCGACCGACTGTCCTTGTGTCCTCCTATTCTCTTTCTCTCTCTCTCTCTCTCTCTCTCTCTCTCTCTCTCATTCCTTGCCCCCCTCGCCCACCTAAGATAGTCAGATGTAAGGTAGATAACCCCCTTTAATACAATGTAATACAATGCATTCACAGTGCCTGCCCTCCAATTCCCAATCCCATTCCCATTCCCATTCCCAATCTCATTCCCCCAGTGTGCCTTCCTATTCCCATTGCCGTGCCATGCCGTGCCGGGTTAGGTCGAATTATACAAAGAAATCCCCTTCTTTTTGTTCAAAACTTGTAGAACGCTCATGCCCACGCCCACGCCCTCGGAGTCCCCCTTTGACACGATACTTCTTCCTTCCCTTTTGCCCTTTTTGCCAAAGCTCAGGCCCGTTCTCACTTCTAGAAGCATACCATTGTCCTACCCGCCCTTGTCATTGTAAACAGAGTTAATTTCACGGTTGCACCACGAACTTTCTTCACTTCGTTTTAACCGTCACTCCTCATCGTACACGAGCCATCCGCTCTCGTCCCCGAACCACGCCCTCGCTAGCCGGCCCCCGCTCTCCGTCGGCTGCGAAAACGCAACCTCCTCCTTGTCGATCTCCATGCCGTAGATGAAGCCGTTCATCACGCAGTCCAGCAGATTCGTCGCGACGCCCTTGCGCCGGAAGGACTTGGACGTCCAGATGCGCGAGATGCCGACCACGGCTGATTTAGTAGTCTGGTCTTCGACGACGATGGACGAGGATCGCGCCGTTGCCTCGCCGTTGACGATGTTCTCGGACGACGACAGCGGGGGCGAGGCCCTAACGCGGCGTCCGTGCGTGATGCGCTCGGCGAGGCAGAGGCCGACGCATTTCGCGTCCTTGATGTGGAGGAAGACTTTGTACCGGTCGCTCTTCTGGTCGCCCCTTTCTTCGACTTCTCTTTCTCGACCCGCTCCGCTCCCCTTCCTTAGTCGACCGATCTCCTTCTGACTCCATAACGTGGCTTCTTCAATCCCTGGACTCCCGAGCTCTTTGCCGACGACTTCGAGGACCTTTTTGACTTGCGCCCGCGCTGGTGCGCTTGTCTTGCGGTCGACCACCACGACGATGCCTTCGATGTGAGGCACTTCGTAGGCCCAGCGCATGGCACTGCCCTTGGAGAAGGCTTTGCCGAGGTCGACGCCGGCGGAGTCTTTGTCATGCCACATGCGGTGGAGAGCGTCGTCTTCTGGGTTGGAGGGGATGTAGGACATGGAGCAGTCTTTGCAGGTCCGGTGGGTTTCGGCGCCGGGGAGGGAGAGGGTGGTCTGCGTGAGGATTGGCATGGGGGGTTTTGATGGTTTGACAAGGGAGGGGAAGGTGGGGGTTTGGGTAGTTTTGGTGGGTTTCGGTTGGGGGGGTTTAGGAGGTGGAGGGTGATTTTGTTGTGATTGTGATTGTTTTCGTTCCGGGAGCGGGGGGCGTGAAGGTTGAGATTGAGGTGCTGCAGGGGTGGCGGTCGTGGGTTGGGCGCGCATGCTGGAGGAGTTGTTAACAACTTCTGCTAGCGGCTCTGATTCTTCGCGATGCACGCCGTTGATTTCGGCGTCGCGCTTTCTTTTTAGAAAATTGAACGTTGGTTTTCGCGTTGTGTTTGCAGGAGGGGTGACTTGTGGTGGGGGTGGCGAGGAGGGAGGCGTGATGGTTTCATCAGTGTGCGCGTCCGACGTCGAGAAGATTGCGCTGTTTTTACGTGATGGGGAAGAAGATACGGCAACGGAGGTCTCGCGAATGGCGCGCTGGATGTTTTCATCGCTGGTGCCGGGGGTGGGAGCTGCGGAGAGAGCTTTGGTAGATGACGGCGGCCTTCTCTGTTCAAGGCGTTGCTTCTTTGCGATGGGGACGTCCTCGCCATCCCAGATGCGGCGGATAGAGCGCGCGTATGTCTTCATGAAGAGGCCTCTGATAGCAAATGATGTCAGTACTCAGTTATCAATAGACGCAAATTGAGTAAAAGCAAGGGTTACGAACCGTTTATAGCTGTTGGTGACGGTGTATGGAGCTGGCATCGTCATGGAGGGAAGGGAGCCGCCCGCAATGGGGGCAGGCACCGGGCGCGTTTGATATCTGAAGACGGCAGTTTCGATGCGGACCGGGAAGATGCTGTGAGAGATGATAGTCCAGGGATGTTATGAGGTTGTCGAGGCCAGCAGAAGATTCCGGAAGAAGGCTAGCTGGTCGTTGTTGTGGAAAAAAGTCTGGGACGCGTTTGCGGATGGAGCAGCCTGCCCCTTGGTTCGGAGGTTAGGCTCCTTTGCCCGCCACGGCTAGCAGATGCGACCCCGGCCAGTCAAGCCGAGAGTACGGCCTAGGCTCGCGCACTATCGACCCGCGATCAACGGCCTGCACCTAAGGCAGGCTCCGACGATGGGGATCTCGCTCAGGCGGATGCGAAGAGACGACAGAATGAAGATGAACGAAATCCCGCAGTCGGAAGCAGTCGATGTTTGAGGTAAAAGCTCTCGATAGCGGGATGCCCCAATGCCCTCTTGTACTCGGATGGTGGTGGGAGCTTGGGCGTTGGTATTTCGACCCCAGTTGCCGCACCAGCAACGCGAAGCTGTCGTTTGGTTGGTGGTTGGCTGGACGCTGCGTTACCTGATGTGTTACTGCTGTCTCCCTACTGGCCGTTGCTCCAGGGCAGATACTGTCGATCTGGCGCCTTGCTTGGCAGACGTCGAATGGGTGAAAAGCTGCTTTCGTTCAATCCCCACCACCCGTTTTGATACGACTTGATGGGTCAAAAAGATGGGTGGCGACAACGAGGGGCACGCCTTGCACGCTCGCAGTGCTCTCGCTCAGTCGCCCCGATCGATCGGGCCTTCTCGTGTCTTCCTGTGAGGGGAGCAAAGGATTTCCCTTCTCGCTGCTGACTGGAGATCGGTACAACACGAAACAAGCTTGTTTCAGAGCAGCTGACTGGATTTTCTTTGTCTTGAAGGTGGACGCCTTGCTTCGCAGCGAGGAGCCACGAAAGTAACAAGTCGCCGCAGCGACACACCGATGGTATATAGGCAGAAATCAGGTGACTGGGCAAAAGGCTGGGCTGAGGCTTTTAAGAAATTCACGCTCGTAGCTCTGAGACTGAGGCCTTGCACAGCCCGCTATTCTGCTGCCTCCAGAAAAGACCCAACGCCGTTTGTCTGGCCCAACACCCCCTCGGACCAATCACGACCCGAAACCCTTCCAGTGACCCAACCTCCTCCAATCCTCCCACTGGAGCCGAAAGAAGTCGCCGGATGTTTGCCCATCCCGTGTCGTTGCCACTATCACAGCTCTCCATTCGCTGCTGTGCGAATAGGGGCTTCCGTAACCACAGCGTACGTGATTGCTAATTCCCCGTCAGCTTACCATTGATAATGTTTCACTATCCCAGCGGTAGCAGCATATCAGGTCGCACAGATATTGCTGTCAAGCGACTCTAGGTGAGCGCCGTTAGGCCAATCTTCATTCATACGTTGTGTCTATCAACGTTGAATGAAGTATCTCATATAGTATACGTGTAGCGGGGCGACTCATCGCCGAGCTCTGCGATTTCCTCCTCACTCATCTCGGTGACTCTGTGGTCCTCCTTCCCATCCTCCCTTCGTCTGTTGGCGTACACAAAGTACAGAGACATCCCAGCATACAATAATGACGAGAACCCGACCAGTGCCAGAGTTACAGCATGGCCACGAATATACCTAGGCCCCTCTTTCGTCTTGTACAACTGCATATTTATCAGCTCAACGGGAAGCTTTAAGCTCTGCAGGTCAGGTTACTTACGAACGGGGCCATGACACCACCGGAATTCCCAATCGTCAGCTGCAGGCCAGTGGCAGTAGTCCTTTTGCCGTATCGCGGCTGATCTGAGGGGTCGACAGAGTCAGCCTAACGTCAGAGTCACACAACATTTGATGCCTTGCAACTCACTGGACGGCAGCCAGGCCAATGGAATCCCCACTGCAACGTACAGCCCCATGGCCACCAGAAAACATCCAAAATAATGCACGCCTGAGCTGGCGTCTGATATCAAAACCCCATACCCAACCACTGACACCATCCCAAAAACTGCTGCATACAGACCTCTCTTTCGCTGTCTGTCTGAGACCCAAGCAACAACCATATAGGTAACCGCCCCAAGCACGTAGCACGGGATAGTCAGCGCCTGCGTCTCCGCCGTCGTCCAATCCCCCAACCCCTTCACAATCGTCGGCAAGAAAGTCGAGTACCCATACAACATCGTATCCGTCCCAAACTGCCCAGCACAAAACATCCAGATCTTCCAGTCCCTCAAACCCTTGACCACATCGCTCTTGTGAAACTCGTCCGCCGAACTCGTTGACCCAACCTGCCTCCTCTTCCTCCGCACCATTAACTCCCTCTCCTCGTCATTCAGATAATACGCCGTCTCTGGACTATCAGCCAGTAGCCACCACGTCGCCACCCCTAACACAATGGTAGGCAAGCCCTCGAGGATCATAATCCACCGCCAGCCCCTCTCCCCACACACACCGTCCATAAACCCAATGCCATACGCCAACAGCCCTCCCAACGCGCCCGCCAGCGCCGCGCTCACAAACAGATACCCCACCCGCAGCGCGAGCTCCCTCTTCGTGTAGAACAGCGTCAGATACACCGCCATCCCCGGGAACAACCCGCCCTCCACAAGCCCCAACAGCAACCGACACGCAATCAGCCCGGCGTAAGACTGACAGATCCCCGTGAGCGTGGCGATGATGCCCCACGAGGTGGCGAGGAAGGCGATCCAGCGCGACGGGGTGAATTTCTTGAGCACGAGGTTGGAGGGCAGCTCGGAGAGGATGTAGGTCACGAAGAGGAGGGAGACGGCAGTCTGGTAGCGGTCGGAGGTCAGGTTGAGGTCGGTGGTTAGGCCGTAGAGGCGGGCGTTGCCGATGTTGACGCGGTCGAGGAAGGACTAAGGGGAGGGGGGAGTTACTATCAAAGAAGAACTCCGGATCGGGTTATGGAAGAAAACAAGGATAGCGGTTCATGAGGTGAGAAGGGGGGAGCTTTTGGAAAAAAGAAAATTAGGAACAAGATGTGACAGAGCACAGTAAACCTTCGATACAAGCCAGCGGCGTTCAAGGAGAGCCTCCGTTCATTCTCGTCATTCCTCTTCCCGCTGAAATGGGATCTCGACTCTCAGAAAAGATATCTCCCCATCCCGAGTCCGCGCGCTGAGATGCCCATATGCAATTCTCAACGCCAGGTAATACGCATGATCATGCTTGCCCATACATCACTTATATCAAAGATGGCGCACCATATAAAAAAAGGCAAGCAATAGAAAACAGAAAGGGGGAAAAACAAGCATACCAGCGTATAAAGCAGCATAACCATCGGCACAATATGCCCATCCAATTTCCTAATCAGCCTCTTCTCCGCCACCTCATCAACATACAAGTCGCTTTCCCCGCTATCTCTTTTACCATCCTCTAGCCCATTCTTCTCGATATCGCGATCGATCGGCTTCGCCTCCATCCTGCTCAAAAAATCCGAATCCGAAGCTGCTGCTATCGGTTGTGGCTTTTTGACCGACCGGCGGGGTTTGGTAGGGGTAGATGTCGAAAAGTCCGGATAAGATAGTTTACAGGTTAAAAGGCCTTCGAGTAAAGTAGTGCCGTGCGCCGTGCGCTTCAGATCCCGTAGAAAAATCTTTCAGCTTAAAAAGAATTCCCCCTCGTTTTTTTTTTCTGTGCGAAAAGATTTGGGACTTTCTTTTCAACTCGACAAAACTCAATCAAGATCCAGAACGCCTTTTTCAACGGAAGTTGTGTTAGATTCGGCAGAATAATAGAATATTTCAAGATATAGTGAAATACTAGTAGCCTACTTGCCAGAACTTATATACCTTTTTCCAATCGTCTTTTTCTTTGCAATTTTGTGTTATCTGCGCGCGAAGCCTCGCATATCGAGTCGCGGCGGTCCCCGCATTCGGCAAGGATTTGCATGCCACAATGCCAATCCTGTAGCTTCCGCCACTCCTGCGGGGGAGAGAGATGCATGACGAAAACGTGCGGGTGTTGGTTTTTTCATGGTGGTAGGGTGGTTGCGAGGCTTAAATACGCCTTGGACAAAAGGAAGTTTTCCCCCAAAGAGCGCACAGTCTGGCTTTTTTGGCATATCTGGCAATTTTGGCAAAATTGCTCTGGTAGGATGACTGAGGTTCAGGTACCGGCTAAGGTAGAAAGAACCATGTCAGAATTTTTACTCCAAAAGCGAATGGGCGTCTTTGTCTATCTATCTGTCTAGTGGTAGGAACAGACGCTTGTTGTCTACCCTAGGTAGGGACCTTAGTTTTACGTGCTAATAACGCTGGACTTGGAGCCCTTGATTTTCTCTATGGGTCTAAGAAGTTTCTATGAGGACGTTTTTCATTAGGTTAGGGTATGGGGCCGGACCAGAGCAATGTTCCTCCAGTCCAGGTCGCCTCTCTCCCAGCTCTTCCCCCCCCTCCCCCCAACCCAAGTAGTGCACCGACCGGTTCGTCTCTACCTGATTCCCTCTTTTCAGCGTCCGCTGCTCCTCGCGTGTAGGGCCTTTTTTACACTATCTCGCGTCCGGGCCCCCTGTGATTGATGTGGAAATATGTCCTTGGAGAGCTATGGACGTTCTCTTGGTTCTTGAACCTTGTAGAGGTGGCCATCCTTGTCGGCTGGTGGTCGCTTTGCTACGTATCCACCATCAGCGTACCGTCCAGATGCTTTTATTCTTGTCGTCGTCACACCGCGTTTCGATGGCAAGGGCCGTGTCGGAAGCGGCCGGCGAGGTTGGTGTGTTCAAACGTTGTCCGGGGCGCATTATGTCCTGGAGGACTTCGCGGATAGTCATTCGGCATTGTAGGCGGATGTAATCGATTTTGCATTAACAATTCGCTTACGCTTTGAAGGAGTTGAGTTAGTCTTCCGAGAGCTTTGGAGTTTGTCTGGGAAGCAAGGTGCAACACCTCCGGAGGTAAAGTCCCACGAGAAGCAAGTGTCGTGGTTGCTGCCTCGGGGTTTGCAGAAGGTCTGGTTAACCATGCCTGATAGAGGGCGTTGAACAGGCTGCGTTCAAATCATTGTTCATACATGGGTCAGGTTCTGGTGGCTCTTCATCAGGGAAATGTTGTGTGAGATTTTTGAAGATGCGCCAAGCATTTGCTTGAGGCTTTTTGAGGGTGAAGATACATTGCGGACAGATCGTTGGGGGATCGGTGGAAAGGTTTTATCACATACATAAACTATGTGGTTCATGACAGACTCGACCGGGCCAGAGCAATTTTTCCCATGATTGTAAGCGCGATATATTATCTGGATGCTGGCAAAGGGTTTGTCGGTCTTGGTGCTCTTCCCACTCCCTCGTCATAGACCAGTTTCCCTCGCCTAAATTCGTCCTCGTTCCCAGAAAGGCGCCATTTACGATCGGCCAGAGCGGCAATTAGACAGTAACAGGCGAAATTATCCGCGTTGTCAATTGACCCTTCGCGGTCAAGCTGCAGTACGTCGGTCCAGCCGTATGCTAGTCTTGATGGGTTTGTAGGTGAGGTTCGGTCTCTGTCTAGGAAGGCGGGTATGTTAGGAGGTTTTTAAGTAAGAGACTAATCAAGCACGAGAGAAGATGCTGGATTTTCGGGAAAGGAGTGTAGCGTTACTAGCGTAAAATGACTGGAGCTGGTGTGCAGAGGGTAAACTTTGTAAAGTGGCTGGGAAGTGCCTCATTGCGCAAAAAGAAGGTTTCAAAGAACCGAATGAGAACTCACATATGTCAGGCGGGAAATGGAAAAACTGTTGGATGATTGTCAACGTTCTGTTGAGCTCGTATTGAATGAGGTGCTACTAACCTCATGCACTATAACCATGGAGGTCATCACTTGGAAGGCATCGAGTAATCCTCGAGATGGGAAATTGCTCATATCTGACGAGTCCCAGTATCTGGATAGGTCCGCCGAGGGAGAGAGATCGTTCAGGGAATGGACTCGTTCAGGAGGATCCAGCTGGCGGTCGCAGACCTGCGTCATTCCTCTATTAATTCTCTCTGACTGATAGCGTAGATTAGAAGTGAATATTTGAGCACACTGACTGTAATTGTAGCCCTTGGGTCCGCTTGCCCTGGTTGTGGCCTAGTAATTGGGTATACCTGGGCCTGCCTGTTCGGAGTCTTACAGCCAATTCCAGACCCGAGGTACACGCCGTTGGCAGCATCGATCCATATTTGCATCGGATCGTCGCTCCCCGCTGGAGATGGGTAGCGGTTCGTTCGCGCTGCATTTAGAATATAGCCTATTCGGCGTTGGTTTTCAGGTGGATCTCCTCGAATTGTCCATCTTGAATTACCACCAGGATCCTGAGGATCGTCGTCGCAGTAAAATCGATAGTTTGAAGTACGTCTATTATTTGTTAGAGTCCACGATGCTGCTGCGCTCGTAACGCCTTTAAGGTATTATATTAGCACCACTTCTTAGTAAAGCGGTTAAATGATTCAACGACGCACGATCTAGCCGGGAGAAAGCCTCTTGATCGCTCCGATCTGCTTTGAAAATTCTGCGAAACATGTTGGCCGCATATGCATCATTATCGTCGCGCAATCTTTTATTCGCAATTCTTGCCATGTCTTGAGCAGCTGTGAAACCCCTGATAAAAGCGTCATTTGGTTTGCGTATGCACGACACGTCGACCCAATACTTGTTTGGTTCTTGTGCGGTGATTGCCAAGGCCAAAAGAGGCATCAGAAGCACTGAACCGTGTCTCATTGCTTAAAAGAGATATGCTAAGTTTTACAAACACGGAATTTTGCGAAATGTAAGAGAGAACACTCTATGAGAAGGATAACTTTGCAAAGATTTAGGAGATGTTGCTGTTGCCAAAGGCTTTCATCGGTATTGTACCATCTAACTGCAATAGAATGGATGAGGGCTCATCCGCTCGAAATTTGTCGCAGATCGGTTGCATTTAACGATCTAGTCAAAATTGGATGGAAAGGGCAACGCAAAGGCCACCAGGGTCACTGTGCTCAAGAAGAACGGGTCAACTGACGCACAGTGACTGGGCTGAGAGCCGTTGTGCTGTGTTACAGTCGTTTGCCCGAAGATCGAGAGGCGAAGCTCACATTTTAAAACATAGCCAACGAATGTCTGGGGGGCGTAAGGGGTCTGGATCGCTTGAGGTTAAGAGGAGAGATGAGGTTTGGGCCTGAAGGACGAACGTCAGGCGGATTCCGGGCCGAGAGTTCAGGCGTGCCGCTCGGAAACCTCCAGCCCGTCCAAGCGGCCGGTTGCCCGAAAACGACCGAAGACTTGCGCCTAATCCATCACGGCCAAAAACTCCCGCAACATATCAAAGAAATTAGATTCGACTTGGACCAAGACCAAGATTATGTGGACAATGTTGTAAAGGACTTTTCGAGCCAAACACCGTGGGAAAAAACCGTGATTTTGAGAATGAAGAATTACCTCTCCGAGTCCCGTATCAGGATCTTCGCTTTTTACAGCTAGAGCATCGACACGACCTTAGGTATTGGGATCCGTCATAAAGGCTACGTCGAGAGTTTGGGAGCATCATTGTAGGGGCTTTATATGTATGAACGGCACACCTGTTGGTATGAAGACATTGCAAAAGGTAGCATTGAAGTGACAGCGGTCCTTGATAGACAAGATTCCCTCGCTGTGTTTGGAATAATCACGCGCTATTGATGGATAAATCCGTTATCAAGCCCTCCCAACAGCGGGAGACTTGGCCGCCATATCGAAGATATTGAAGAAGAGAAGCTGCAGAATTGCGAATGCAAGATGATGAGGTTTGAAGGGACAGCCCTTTGTTGAAAGTGATCTCCAATCAGCATTGCGTCCATAAAGTACTCCCCCAGAAGAGGCAAAGAGCAGCCAAGCTGCGTATCGGAGAAATGAAAGTTAATGCGGCACGCCCGGCTATTTAATCTAAGCTCACGAAATCGATGATTAGTCTGTGACAGTTGAAACAGGAGATAAGAGGAGAAGAAACATGGACGTGAGTGCTTCCAGAGGGTGGGCGACGTGGCTTTTGCAGTATCCCGGTCGCCTCCTCGCGTGCTCGCCTAAATGGGCAACTTCCGCTGGACCCGGTTCGGGTGTCGCGTGCTCATCTTTTCGCACCGGAGATTTTCTTTGAAGTCATCTTTCAACTACAGACATCGAATGAAAGGGGTCCAATATTGAACACGGTTCGGAAGATCGCTCAATGTTACGCTCAAATCCCGCTTCGACGATGTGATGGGAGATTCCACGTCGCAGGCGCCTCGCAAAGCCTTGGGGACCGTTGGACAAACGGTGCCGCCACGGCGATCACACATCCGCTCCACCTCCACCCTGGGTTCAACACACCAATCTGCACGCTGACGAGTCCCTTGCCAAGTTATACTCCTGCTTCGCTGGGCTTAGTTACACCATCTACGTATACAAGGTCCGCATTTCCTAGTCCGTGATATCTCCTCTTTGTCCTTCGTGTCCACTGCGACTCGTCATTCCTTCCAAGGGGAAGGTCCAGCTGGTCCTGATGTCTTTCTTCACTCGAGATCTGGCATCGTTTCCTTCACACATACACATTCGCTTCTTCACAGAACATCTTCTGGCGCTATGATCATTCAAAGGCCTCCTGGAGTGCGAGGCCCCTTTCGTTCCTTTCTTTGTGTCGCCGGAATCGCCGGATTGATTCTGTTTTTTGGCTACTACCTCCAGATCGATGCTCCTCTTCCCGGAACCTATCAATCCCTCCGCGAAACACAAAATACTCTCCTTGGATCACTCACAGCCTCTAAGAACACTAAGGCAGAACAATTCGACTATGATACCATTCGCAAGATCCAGAACTTCTGGCGTCATCTGTACGAGATCTTAGAATCGACCAAACCTCCAATCAAGCCTCTAGAACCAACCACTCCCTCACGTCTCCTACCTCCAAACGAAACCTCCTCCGGCGATCTCCCTGATCTTATTCCATTAACGCCCGCCGAACTACGTAAAATCAAACATGCACACTCCCGCTTTGTCGCCGCCATCACTGGCCCCTCGTCGCCGAACCTTATCTATAAACCTTCCACCCGCGGCATCGTTACCACAGCCGGCACATCATACCTCTCCGTCCTACTTGTCTCCCTGCGTATGCTCCGGCGGACCGGCTGCACCCTCCCCGTCGAAGTCTTCGTCTCCGACGACCGCGACCGCCTGAGTCCAATCTGCCAGGACAAACTCCCCGCCCTTAACGCCCAATGCCTCGACATGTCCTACCTCGTCGGCACGAACACGGATTTCATAGGAGAAAATCGCTACCTCTACAAAATCCTCGCCATGCTTTTCTCCTCCTTCGAGCACATGCTCTTTCTCGACTCCGACAACCTCCCAATCACGGACCCCACGCCAATGTTCTCCTCCCAACCTTATGCAACCACCGGCCTGGTCACCTGGGGCGACTTCTGGAACTCCACAACCTCCCCGCGCTTCTACGACATCGCCTCCATCCCCCTAAGCTCCGCGCTCCACGGCTCCGTCGAGAGTGGCCAGCTCCTCCTCTCCAAGGCTAAGCACTCGACCACCCTCCTCCTCGCAACATACTACAACTTCCACGGAGCCGCGCACTACTACCCCCTCCTCTCCCAGGGTGGCCATGGCCTCGGCGACAAGGACACGTTCCTCCCCGCGGCTATGGCACTGGAAAATCCATACTACCTCGTTCAAGAGCCCGCGGGTATGGTGGGCCAGTGGGAGAACGGAAATTTCCAAGGCGTGGGGATGGTCCAATTCGACCCCATCCAGGACCAGAAGCATCAACAGTGGCGGGAGGCGCATCCTAGACCGACTACAGCACTCAACGAGACTAAGGAGCTCGAATCGCAATGGGTGATGGAGGACGATCGGCGGAGGCCTGGGATCGCGTTTGTGCATCACCACATGCCGAAGCTAAAGCCGAGCGCGATGTTCGCGAAGGGTGCGCCGACGCGGGATTCGGAGGGGAAGCTGAGGCGGATGTGGGGGAAGCTGGGGGAAGTAACTGACAGGTTTGGCGGCGTGGACGTCGAAGCGCTGATGTGGAGGGAACTTTGCGCTGTCGCGTGTGAAATGGAGGAGACGGTCAAGCAGCAGCCCAAGCCTTCGAAATCAAAGAGGGAACAGGAGAGGTGGTTCAAGAACATGGACGACGAAGAATCCGAAGCCGAAGACACAGATCTGGAGAGCGGGAAGGTCTGCTGGCGCTGCAGAAACTACCAGAAAGTCATCTTCCGCGAGGGAGAGACGAGGGGGGAGTTCTTTAGAGCCGGCCATCATTGGCCTAGTAGTTGATTTTTTTGAATAAATAGAGTGAATAGATATCTGAAAGATATACCTGCAAGCCTCGGGGAGCAGAGAAAAAATACCCCCCAAAAACATAAGCTTAGGATTATCGTATGTGAAGCATTCCCTGATGCGGCGGTATTCCACCTACCTAAGAGGTATGCCTTACCTCCTCACTATTTAGCCTCTTGTCTGATTTCCTGCCTACATTATTCTCAATAATAATAATAAGTCGTGCGTTTCCCTTCCCTTCCCTTTTCTTTCTTGCGCGTAGGGAGAAGAAGGGGAAGCTTTAACAAGAAAAAACGTAAAATGAACCCGTCCTTGGTAATAATAGAGTCACGGTTTCCCCCCAAACTCCTGTCTTTGGATAAACGCTGTTGCAATCAAGAATCTGTTATCGAGAACTTGGGGAAAGGGGGGGACAAGCTTTCTGTTCCACTCCTCCTACAGTACAAGGAGCAGGATAAGGTAGCCAAAGATTGTCTGTCACGGACGGTTGTGGATAAGGGCTGTTACTGGGACATTTCTGCGATTTTGTTTCTTTACGGAGGGAGAGGTATTGGAGTCTTCCGTTATGGGGCAGGAGAGGGGCGGGTTTGAAGATATGGGGACGATTCTGTGCTGTTAAGTACGCTGTGACCCTCACTCAACGTCCCGGGGAAGGGGGTGATAAAGCATCTATCATAGAAGTCGTGCAAAAATTCGGGGATTTTAGAAGACTTGTTCGCCTGTCGTGCCGAACGGGTCTAGAGGGTCAAGCCAAAAGAATTTTCGGTATATGAATGTGTTGAAATTCCGATTCCGTCCTGCAAAAAGCCTCATGAAGTGTAATCGTCATTGTCATTCAGGTATCCAACCATCAGATACTCGGAAATGACTCCGTGTTCTGGTCTAGATATATGTTCACTGCCAAACCTGACAGATAGATTCAAGAAAAGAACAAAACATTTCCCAGAACCAAAGTAACGCGTGCAGCAGAACTCTTGTGAGAGCATTAAAGTGACTCCCAATACAAAAGCAACGCGTGCAGCAGAAATCTTGTGACCTTGCGATCGAACAGAGCACCAAAGTGCCTTCCAAAATCAATGCGGTGCGTGTAACAGAACTCTTGTGACCTTGCGATCGAACAGAGCACCAAAGTGCCTTCCAAAATTAATGCGGTGCGTGTAACAGAACTCTTGTGATCTTGCGATCAAACAACCCGATTTTAAAATGTCTCCCAAAATCAACGCGGCGCGTATAGCAGAAAAATCGTGACCTTGCGATCAACCAGTGTAACTTTGTGGTATCTTTTGCTGAACGCCGAAAATCCATCTGGACATGCCTCCCAAAATCAACGCAGCGCGCAAAGAAATTCTTTGACCTTGCGATCACCCAGTGTAGCTCATGGGGTATCTTTTGCCGTGACCCATCTCTCTATGCTGAACGCCAAAAAAGCCATCTTTAAATCAAGAACATTGTGGCCGTGTTCAACACGACACACGGAGGCGAGACAATTGCAATTCCAATCAAGTCTAAATCGAAGAAAGTACGCAGTGGGCAAGTGATCGGCTACCCGTTTTTTTCTCTGCTACTTCTTCAACTTGTTGCCCAAATCAAAGAATCTTCCCCCATAGCCAAGCACAAGAAAAGAACTGGCGAAATAGCACACAGGGAGCCATGCAAGGAAAGCGGCTTTTTGAGGCTCATACGTTTCCGTCAATAATGACTTTAGGTCCGAAGAGGATTCTGGTGCGATTGATTTTGACGGAGCTAGAAAAGCCAGCGCTCCGGCGGCCGCCATCGTCACCAGAGTGGCGATTGTGACGCGGCCTTTCCAGCTCTTTCTGATCTCGTAAAGGCTGCACATGATGTGTGTATAAAGCATGCTGCATGCAACACTCATTAAGAGAACAGCCAGCCTTGTTGGTCCGCGGACGTTGCTGTCATTACAGGTCGCCAGGTTGACGATACCGAAGATAAGGGCGAGCAGCCCTGACAGGTATTCACCATCGCCACGGAAATCCTTCGGGTTATAGACAACTCCGATGAAGAAGGTCGCGAGAGAAGATGGAACAATCCAGTCTTGGACCACCATTACGAAATTCGCCATGGAGGTTTCATATTTGTCAGCCCATGTCGTACTGGGTTCAGCATCTAAAAGGTTACCGGTCGGAAGGCCCGTCACGACTGTTGCCATGCTCAGGAGTAGAAATGATTGGTATAAACGTTGGGACTCGACTATGAGGCGACCCCTTCGCCTTAGATAGGTCAACCACTTGCGGGAAACTCTTTTCGAAAAGCTGATAGTGTCACTATTAAAACATTACTATCGAGCTTGAACGGTACTTACCACAGAGCGCGTTGGACCACCGCAGCCACGCTTTCAAGAAGTTTCTCAATACTGCCAATAGTGGCACGGAGTTTGAGAAGCTCCTTCCAGACCTCTCTTGTGCTCATCACTGACTGCGAAATAGTATTTGATAAACCCGCGGGTTCCTTGTTGCGATGGCCTAGGTTACTTCTCAGGTTAGCCACAACCTTGCTTCGACGCAAGCTGGACAGGTAGTTCAGAATGCCAGTCAATTGCTGCTTGTGAACCTTCTTTCCATATGTTTGGTCAATGATATCACCCATTTGGGCAACCTTAACTTTCCAGGCGCCTTTTTCCTTTGAAATAATCCAGTCATAAATCCACTTGCCAAGCGAGTTTGCATCAAAGGCGCTCCCTAAAAGAAGAATTGGCTCCTCGGTAGGATCCCAGTTTTTGAGAGAATAGCTGGGAGGAATTCCGGCTCGCTTTGCATCCTCTTCGCTCGGCTTTGATCGAGTTGACGCGATCCTGGAAGGGCGAAACCGACCACTATAGTCCAAGACTTTCCCTTCAGCTGTGATGTTAGATGGTGAGAAGTTCCTATATGCCTGGTCCTTGGGTGTTTTCCTTGGGTGAGATGACCGCCGATGGGAACTCTGGACAGGAGTGTACGTGTACGGGCTATTGTACGTAGCCACACGATCGGCAGAAGAATCGACATAAGAGTAGGAATACGAGCTTCGCCGCGTGTGTCGTTTCAAAGGCGTGGCATTCTGATAGACCGGATAGATCTCCTTGTAATTGGAATAATCTCCTTCATAGTATGGCCGGTAGCCTGCTGGCACCGGTTCAACTTTGTACATTTCGGATCCAAACGTTATGCCATGTACTAAGCATATAAATTCGACGGTATAGTAAGATCTCGATATAAGAAACCGATTACGGGTACAGTTTAAGGTCCTTAGGAGCCCCGGGGAATCGCGTTTTACGTTTCAGCGTATATTTCTTTGTGTGAAATATTACTTTAGAGGTCGTCGAGTCGTTTTCGCTAAACTTTGTATCTCTGACAAAAGAGATTCTTGTGAAAGTCGTTGCTAATATCGAAGGTTTACCGTAGCGTGGAGGTGTGAATGTTTTATTGCAGTTGCTGCGGGTTGTAAGGTAAATCCTGCTATGGAAGGGCAAGAGAACGAGTTGTCGAGGACGCAGACCCTTGTTGAGGGGTTCGAAGAATCTTCGGAAGCATTGGCAAGTAGTATGCAACTCCTTGAGGGTCGTCAGGAGGAGGCAAATCGACACTTGTTGAGAGGAAAAATAGAAGAGTCGCTTTAGCTGTCAATCATGTACAGAAACGGCGAGACTGCTGGTTCGCTTCGTAAAGAAGCTGTGGGCTGTGAGAACCCCTTTTGGGCTAGAAAGTCTTTGATTTCGTGCCGGAACGTGTTCCCTTAAGCCTGTACAATGCTAAAAGTGTGGGCAAAGTCGTTGAGAATGGGTGGTAATTGGGAGTGAATATTCAGGTGACTGGTGAAGAAACTTCAACGTGCCCAGCGGCATGGCGGGACGAGGGATAGGTTTCGCCCCAGATTTCGCCCCGCTTACCCATTTTTACCTAGTTGTCTAGCTCAAACCCATCACGGTAATAACTTTTGTCACCAAATCATTATTACCGCAAAGAAACCCTCTGCTCAACATACAATGTTCCAAGAAACCAGATTCGTCACCTAGCCTCTCTTCCATGATTTGCTTTATCCATACCTACCACGAACCCACATTCCGTCACCAATCCACGGAGAAAGGCTACATGCAGAACCTATGAATCACCCTTAAGAGAAGAGAAACAGACCTCAGCGACCACGAATCCCATGGCGGACGCATGGGCGAGCATCTCGAGCATCTCGAGCGCTGTGGCAATCGTGGAAACAACTACCAAGCTCTGCACGATGCTTGCCTCCGCTGATATTATCAGACAATATCGACGCGCCGCACTCGACCTTGATAACCTCTGTGGAAACGTTACAGCACTACATGATACGATGGCAGACATATTGGATAAGTTGAAATATTCTGCGACGCTAGAAGTTAGAGATACAATGGCAGACGTCCTGGATAAGGTGAGGTATTCTGCAATGCCACACATTGGAATATGGGATCGGACGTTCATCGTGAGTCATTTGAAACACTTTTCTTGAGACTCACATGTCGAAAATATTAGCCAAAACACGGCTTGTGAGGTCACGAAGTTTTGTGCTAAACATTCTGTCAACCTTATAGGCACATATCATCCAAAACCCACCTGCAGAACTTGTCATTGTATCATCTGTGGTTTGGGCATTATCGACAGCATCCCTACTCAATCGCAAAAAAAGGAGACGCTCGGATGAATCGAAGACTGTCGCGGCTTTACTTATAACTTACGCCCTATTCAGAATATCAGTATTCCTCGGGACTGCCTGCAGCGGTTTCTTCTCCCCAATGATGATACCCTGGGAACTATCATGGGCACTAGTCTTGCGCCAAATTGTGGAATTACTTTTCAGCAAGCCACGGAGAATGCGCAAGTCGGAAGACACCTCATTAAGCGAAGAGGAAAAGCAGCGGACAGCCGCGGGAAACTTACACATGATCGAAGATGCGAAAGTGTGATGGGCCATATTAGAGTACAATGGAAGCAATTCCGCATGACTGAGTTTGCATTACAGGAGTCTCGGTGGTTTGATTACACGGTGTTTAGGTGGTCTCAACGCGCAATTCTGAGAGTTTTCTGCTCGTCTTGGTTCGTTCTGTGCTTATGGTTTCGGTACTCCTTTGCTTCTACGCAGAGGAATCTAGTTAGATCGTAAGAAGTATACCCAGCCGTGTTTTAAACAACAATTCGAAAAGCTTTTCATCTCTCAATCACGCAGAGCTACTAATGCGATGGGATTTTCTGAGACGCTTGTCAGGTATGGTAGACTCTTACGATTTCCATCCCGGCACGCTCCTAGAATATCGGACGGGCGTCTCTGCTAGCTTGCTATCACGCCAAACATAGCAACCTCTTCCCCTTCCACAACAACCCCCATCCCCCAAAGATCGACGATAGGCCCGTGAACACAATGAGCGGCCCATAGCTCGTCCCGTACGCAAAGCGTCCCAGAGAGCTCATGCTTCCGGCTTTCAGCAACGGCACCCCTGCAAGCCCACCACTCACATATCCAATTCCCCTCGCCCCATTCAGTAGTCCATACAGCATTCCCGTGTCGATCGCCTCGTTCCTCTGCGCGGATTCGCGCTCCAGTTCGTTCAGGATGCCTCCCCACGTTGCGCTGTAGCCGCCGGCGAAGAAGCCGAAGGTCATGGAGAAAAGGATCAGAAGGGCGAAGCTGCCTTGAGAGGTTAGACCCCAGAGGAGGAACGCGGAGAGCGCAGAGCTGACGGCGGATATGGACGTTGTAGTTGTTGCTGAAAGAGGGAAGCGCTTGTTGTCACTCAGGTACCCGAAAAAGGAGGATGAGGCGATCCCGGGGATGTTGAAGAGGGTGAGTAGGAGGGTGGCGGAAGTTTGGGAGAGGAGTGTCACTTCATGGGCGTAGGTGTTGAGGTAGGTTTGAGGGATGCCGTAGCCGGCGCTTTGGAGAATGATGGCAATGCTGTAGATATAAATGGTCTGGTGTCTGAGGAAGTACCAGGGAATCCTGCGGGCTCGAGGGCTAGTGCTCGAAGATATGCTTGAAGGAGGTGTTGGAATTAGGAAGATTGCAAGGACACTAGATATCCCAGCGATGGCCATCCATATTCTTAACGCAACACGGAAGCCGCTGTGATCGAGAAGGGCCCGTATGAGAAACGGACAGGCGGATCCCACAATGTTCTTGCAGGATAGGGTGACTCCGTAGGCTAGTGCTCGATTGCTGGTGTTAAACCATTCTCCGAGGGACAGTGTCGTCGGACTGTAAATGAGAGCGCAGCCCAACGCTGCCAGAATTCCTTGGGTCGCAACTAGATGCCAGACGTTCGTACTGAAGGAGGACAGGACAAAACTAATGCAAGTGAGCACAGCGCCGCAGAATGCTGCGGTCTGGCGCCAATGAGCCCATCTTCTGGTGAACAGTGCAAATAGAAAGGGCATGGAAAGATACATCACGCCGTTAGAAGTAGTGCCAATGATACCGGTGAGCTCACGATTGCCTTGCAGGGTCCAGTTGTTGGAATAGAATTCTTGGAAGACACCATAACTCATTGCAAAGCCCCAGATTGGCAGCTGGGATAGCCCAGATCCTACGAGAACAGATGTTCTTTTCCTGTTTGATTCCCACCGCCTTGACTCCGCTGGATTATTAGTGGCATCTTCGGTGTCGTGTAGCTCATAGTCGCCAAAGTCTGGCTGAAGGGGCTCGCGAGGAGTAACACCCTCATTTTGTGCCATTTTGAATCAGCTGAGAATCGAACTGTCGAGGAGATCGATGATGGGCTATGGAGCGCCATTGTGCTTCAAAAGCAATATATAGACCGTTATCGGAGATTATGTGACCTTTGAGTCATTCTTGTGGAAAGTTCAACTGGCGTTAGCGATCTTTTCCATCTTTGGCAACTTGTCACGTTGGACGTCTTCAAGGAGTTAAGTGTCGGCAAAATTGGGGTTGGTAGAGTAAACCCTCGATCTGATCGCGAGTATGGATCAAAGCGCTGGGGAGCCCTGAGAGATTGTTGCTATCTGTAAAACGTTATTCCGGAAGTTGTCGAGATATCTGAACAAGAAATCCAATCGATGAGACGACGGGAATGTTCTGGGGTGTGGTTGTTTAGCGATGGTTTATCGGTACTCCTTTCATGATCAACATGAATTGGAGATATGCGATAAATCGTGTACTGAGATCAACTTGTTGAAAGTCTCTTGGAGGATGGCAAGGAGATAGACCGCCTACGATGCTTCTATTTTGAGTATCTACCTACGTTCAGATGTGTCTACCTTGTGTTACGTGCTTACAGTGACCCAAGCCAAGTCCCTCATATCAATGCGAACTTCTCCTATTCCTTCCCAGCCTGAATCGCATAGTCAATCTCCTTGCACACTTTCCAGACCTCACCATCCTTCCGCCACCACATCAGACTGCAACCCTTGTAATTCAACTTATCTCCATCCTTCAACCGACGCATTTCGTCATCCCCATTTACCGCGTGTGTCATCTCCCACTGCCACGCCGTGAAATCTTCCGTCCCGGATATCGCAACGCTCTTAGCGACAAGGTCGCGGGTCTTCCCGACCAGATACATGTGCAGAAAAGGCTCGAACTGGGCACGCCCGCTCAGGTGAAGACCCATTCCTGTAGGGAATTAGCCTATGTAAGATAGAGCGATTAGGGCTTTGGAGGGACGAGAGAGGAGACGAACCAACGTCTGAGAAGTCGATGTCGTCTGTATAGAATTTGAGAGCTGCTGGGACATCATGGGCGTTGACAGCAGCAAGCCAACCTGCTTGGCGTTTAAGGAGGAAGGAATCATTCGACGATGACATGATGCCGGATGGGAAGACGAAAGACTAAGAACGGGAAAAACCACCACAAAAGATGGACGTGAAGAGATTGAAGTGTACAAAGCTCGGACAGATGAAAGCGGTAGCACAAAAGTGGGCAGGAAGAGTTCGTCCTACCCTTTACGACGTGGGAATTATATATAATATTTATTGAAGCTAACATTGTAACTTCTTACCTCTTGATTCTAAGAGCTCATAGTGGACAAAGTTCTGGAAAGAATGCGCGTCCCAGCGGGACACAAGCAAGCTTTAGAAGAGTATTCATCTCGGGACTCGTCAGGTTTGATCAGAGAGACTGACAAGCTGAGGCCGGTGGGATAGTCTTTGGGGGGGCCTAAATATGCTACCCGCATCTAGAAACGAGGATCGCATAATCATAGCATAGTCAACGAGATGAGGTTAAGCTTATGAAAGTATACCTGGAATATTGCTCGGATGAGGTGAGCATGGGGCTTGCAAAGATCGGACCGAAAGTCCTTTGGTCACGTTCGGCCGGCGGCAAAAGGAAACACAGTGCATCTTGAGTTAGTTCATTGCCGATTTGAGCCTAGCCTATGTAATCAGAAATCAAGCCATTTGAGAAACACCCAATGGGTATGAGCTCTACCAGCCCTGCCCAATTGCCGGCTTGCCGGCTCCGAACCTCTTTAGAGCTCTTATTCATTTGAATCAAATCTCTACAGGAAGCGGGAAGGAAAATGCGCATGACTCTCAACAGGCTGTGGTGCTTTGATGCCTTCTTGCCTGAAGGATCGACTCATTGAGGATTGCACGAAATTCGCTCAAAAACAGTTGGCATTAATGAGAAACTCCCTGAGTGAGACATCCCGGGTCTCTTTAACCCTCACCAAGCTGACTTATCGCAGGACCTTCACTTTGAGAATGCGAAAAGAGCTGGAGGCAGCACTCTGCGCCGACTTTCCTAATCTGTACCCGCAGCCACTTTCGAATGCGATGTAGAATGATACTGTTGGTGGTTTTGCGATAGGAGATGGCTGGGAGCCTCTCGTTCGAAGGCTTTCCAACCGAATTACGGAAATCGCGCAACGTGATAGTCTTGACCCTCGAAGATTCGCAGCGGTGCAGGTGAAGGAGAAATTCGGCGCTCTCCGATTTTACATGAGGGAGACTACTAGTGATATAGCTCAAGCTATCCGCGAAGCCGAAATTGAGTCTGCAAAAATCTGTGAAAAATGCGGCAAGCCGGGCACCCTGTTCAAGGATCGATGGTGGCGGACTCAGTGCCAGTTTTGCGAAGGGGAATATAGGAGATGGTATGACGAACAACATACAAAAATGAGACTTAGCAACAAAGATGTACAAGAAAAGTGACGGCACTCGAGAGACCCGAATATGAAGAGTGCTTGGTTGAGAACAATACTCTCGAGGTAGTCTCGTCGAATTAGAAGATGGGACGCTAGGCGTAAGTCAAATCCGGCCGTGAGAGGCTCCTATTTCCTTTACCATTCTCGTGCGTATGTGATAGTCTAATTGTCTCATCGTGTACTAGAGCTTGGACCTGACAATAGGGAACTCTGGCGAAGTATTCCGAAAGTCACCACATCGATGATGAATCGTACTTCGCTTTCTTATTTTGCGAATCACAAACTGAGAACCCTTTAACTTACATCATTGCGTCAAACTCGGCGTAGCTTGTCTACTAAGTATCTAAGGCAGGTTTGCACATTGCTCATAAAAGATTTGCCATGCAATCCTCTGTTCTAAACGTGGCTGCATTGTGCTACATCTGCGCAGGCAGAGCCGACTTTAACTCACAGACCGGATATAAATTGGGTCAGTTTCTGAACAATGGAAAAGTGATCCTCATTCCATCCGAAGACAAACACTGCTCGCAACTGGCGATCCATCGACATGTTTCTGGGATGGGACCGTAACGCTGGATTATAAGCAGACAACACAATATCCGAGCACTAGAGCATACTGCCATTTAGTTTGATGTTCTCGGGCGTGACGTCTCTGGGACACCTTTCAGGTCTTCCGCTCTCAATATGTCGGTTGTCTAAGAGAATACCGTAAGTTAACATGGCGAGTCGTGATTTTGTTTGGTCGATTCCCCTCTAAGTGAGTTCTTCCCTATACGCTCTTATACGCTCTTATTTCACAGTGTGATTCCGTTTTCATCGCGCTTCATCAGATACTTACCGTAGCCATGAGTTCTTGCGGAGTATCATTTAGCCGTAAGTAACGTCATAGTCCAGTCACAACCACACAAGTTACGTACCAGCTTTTGTATAAAGCACCTGCTACATGACTGACCATTCTGTTTCACATTCTGCCAAGTTCCATTTCATCTAGTTACTATTGCGTTCTATTCCCTGCGAGGCAAAATGGCAACGGCGATAGCCACCGGTGCCACGGGTGGGTATCGAATCTTGGTTCTGCTAACAAATATCGACTAACAGTAACTCAAGGTTTGACTGGTTGTGCCATAATCAAAGCTCTTGGGAAAGACCCTCGACAATGGGAGAAAGTCTATGCCCTTTCTCGAAGTCAGAAGGAGCAGTACCCATCCAATATCATCCACGACACCCTGGATCTACAGACCGATGCGCAGGAAATGGCAAAGCAATTGCAAGGTATCGGAGGTACACATGTCTTCTTTTGCGCCTACCTTGCCAAAGAAGACGAGCAAGAAGCCGCGCATGTGAACCGTGCGATGCTAAAGAACTTCCTTGACGCGCTTGCAACTACTGGCGCTGAGCGTAAGCTCAGAAGGGTTTTATTGACTGCAGGCCTTAAGCAATACGGCGTGCACCTAGGATAGCCTAAGAATCCTATGAGCGAAGAAGACCATTGGCTCGAGGACCCTGACCGCCCTCCAAATTTCTATTACGACCAGCAGCGAGTTCTTATGGAAGCGTCCAAGAATAAAACCTGGGATTGGGTTGTGACCTATCCTCAGGACATCATCGGCGTTGCGAGAGGCAATTTCATGAATATGTCCACCTCGCTCGGCCTCTATGCCGCTATCTCTAAGGCCATGGATTCCACGCTCGTCTTTCCTGGTAACCCAGCGTACTATACTGCGTTCAATAGCTGGACCTCGGCTCGGCTGCACGCAGCATTCTGTCTATGGGCTGCACTAGAGCCGAAGGCTGCGAATCAAGGCTTCAACGTCGTCAATGGGGACGTTGATTCTTATCAAAACCTCTGGCCCAAGATCGCTGAGCGGTTTCGTTGTGTGATCCCTCCGAAACAATTCCAGGCTCCTAGACTAGTTGAAGGAACTTCGATGACGCTGGGTAGACCCCCGGTCGACGACTACGCGCGGGAAATGGGTCTCGAAGGTGCGTTTCCGCCTAGTAAAGTAGAGCAGTTTCAAGATGTTGTAAAATGGAGTCAACATCCAAAAGTGAGAGAAACCTGGCAGAAACTGGCAAAGGAGTACGGACTGGAGCAGGACGCTTTTGACAAAGCGACGTGGGGATTCTTAGCCTTTGTTTTAGGCAGAAATTATAGTATGGTGGCCAATATGACCAAGGCTAGGAGATTTGGGTGGACAGGATGGGCGGACACGCGGGAGGAGATGAGTGATACATTGGATGAGCTGGAGAAGGAGAAGATTTTGCCGCCGACGATATAATATTCGATAAGCCTCGAAATAAGCAAGAGAGTCTGTAAAGATCTTCCTTCTCAAAGACCAACAAGGTAGCTTTTTCTCGCCGGCAACTTCCGCAGTAATACATCCAGGCCCGAGAGAACATTTTAAGACAACAGCTCTCTGTCCACAGAGCCTCTTCTTTGGATGTCTTCTCACAGGACGCTAAGCTTGCTTATACAATACCGATGGCCTGCCGACCAAATTTTCCTAAAGCCCATAGCACCACGCGCCAATGCCAGAACAAATCTCTAACTTAGTCTCCGGTCCTCTCCTCTTCCGCCGAGCTGCTGGGCGGCGTCATTTTAGTTGCCCTCTCCCCACCCCCTCCATCATCGTCATCCTCCTGTTCCCATGCATCATCCTCGGCATTTTCATCCCAATTGTCTAACTCCTCCTCCGCGCTCCTCTCCACCACTCCCGTCTCCTGACCCTCCCCCTCCTCCCTCACGCCCAACTCCACATCCTCCTCCCCACTAACCAGCCCATACTTGACCATCCGCCTTCTCTCTAGCATCCTCTTATGGTACCAGCTCGCCAGCCCTGTCGCCGCTAGACTCCCCACCACATTCGCAACAACGTCATAAAGGTCGAACTCTCGCCCATTGGGGAGAAAGCCCTGGACGAACTCGCTGCCGATGCCGAGGACAAACGTGCAGATAAGGAGGGTGAGATTGAGGACGCGGCGGCGGGAGATGTCGAGGATGAAGTAGAAGGTCAGGGTTAGGAGGAAGAAGAAGAGGAGGTGGAGAAATTTGTCGTTGGGGGTGTAGCGGGCGAGGGTTTCCGAGGGAGGAGTGGAGTGCGGGAGGAGGCCTAGGTAGGCTGAGAGGAGGACGAGGAGAACGAAGGATACTGGGTCTATCATCAGCTATGACAAGGTGGAATGTGAGTAGGGATAAGCGGCATACTTAGAAAAGGGAAGCGTATCCGCATATTGGATCAATGTGACGGTGTAGCTCGTTTGAAGGCCGCCTGGTGTCTCTCAAGCGCTCGTACCTTTTCTTGCGGCCACAGGATTGTGATTCGGTAGCTTACCCTCTTCGATCTAGTCATAGATGAAGTTGATGAAATATCAGCTGAGAAAAGTCATGTTTAGGGAGTCCGTCTCTGTGTCTTGATTTTGCAGACATTGAGCGTGAAGCTTACCAGCAGAACACGGCGGAGGCGGTACATACCTTTTCGGAGGCTTGCGACAGATGCGCCCGCGGGGGCCGCCCGCAGCTAACTACGGCAAGGCGCAGGAGCAAAAGCCGACAAAAGACTACATCTCCGAATCTCGTTGCGACCTCACCAAAGTACTTCGATTGCTGGCCATCAGAATCCCAACCACGACCATCGATTATTGACCTATCATTATCAGCGCTGCACGGAGCACCTTCGAAAACCCCTCCTATCCACAATTTTGATCGCCCAAACCCTTTCCGTCGCCTCAACTTTGCATGCTCTTACACGCCGCAGACCGACGAGGGAACCGGCGAGGGGCCGGCTTAAAACATTGGCTTTAACATGCCGTAATGTCGAGTTTGCCCAACAACTGGCTCACGCAGCCGCATTTACGCCCTCCAGACAATCATAGTGACATCCATACTCACAATGGGCACTTCCGAAGCGCAATGCGACTGCAGTCCCCCCAAATGAAGCCCAGGAACGGGGATGGCGCATCCCAATCTGCAGAAGAGGCGACTTTGGATGAAGACCCTAGGCTGGCAAAATTCAGAGCACTATACGAGCAGAGTGAGAGGCGCATAGACACGCTTTTTGGAAGGCCTGGAGAGGACTCTGTTGGATACAATGGCGTTGTCGGCGCAAATGCCATGTCTCACTCCGCGGTGGACCAGAGCCAAGACATCGTTCCGCCGCCCGCCAAAAAGCGGAAGCTTGATGAGGAGTACGACGATTTCAACGACGACGACGAAGACGATGACTCTATCGCGCCTTTGCAGCCATCACCTCTCAAAGGCAAGGGCAACCTCACCCCCAGCACTCTACAACGAACCAGTATTTCCTCCCGACCGCCGTCAGAAAGCTCCCGCGCCGGAGAAAAGGGCACCGCCCCAAAATCGCAAAAGGAGGAGGCCGAAGATGCGCGGAAGAAATTAGAAGAGTCCAAGAAAGCAGACATTGAAGCCGTGAAACGGACTTCGAGTCTCATGTTCTTTACCATAGAGAACGATCGCGATGCCATGCTGGACCAACAACGCTTGGATGAGGCCGATAGAAGGGCAGAGGCTGAGGCTGAAGGATCCGGTGGCCAGCAGAGCAATGCTAATCAGCAAGGTAGCTTGAGCCAGGCCAACCTCGGCGCTTCGAGCTTGACGCTGAAGAACCTCATCGCTCGAATAGACCAGAAGCGCTCAAAGGTCACGGCCACTGAATCAGAGCTTAGATCTTTGATGAATGAAGTACGCAAAAACCGAAGCAAATGGGCAAATGAAGACAAAGTCGGCCAAGAAGATCTTTATGAAGCTGCAGAGAAAGTCCTGAACGAGCTTAAGGCTATGAGTGAGCACTCGTCTGCATTTCTTACCAAAGTGAACAAGAGAGACGCTCCGGACTATTACAACAGTAAGCTCACAAGCAGACCATGACATCGTTGAGGTTGAGCTAACGCATTTTGTAGTCATCAAGCAACCCATGGACTTGGGTACAATGACCAAGAAGCTCAAGCAGACCGCGTACAAGTCAAAGAAAGAGTTCGTCGATGATCTGAATCTTATTTGGAATAATTGCTTGAGATACAATGCTAATCCAGAACACTTTCTGCGAAAGCATGCATTGTATATGCGAAAGGAAACGGAGAAGCTTGTCCCTCTGATCCCGGACATTGTGATTCGAGATCGGGCAGAAGTGGAAGCCGAGGAGAGGCGACAGCAGATTGCCGATAGCGGGCTTGACGACGGCGCGGAAGAAAGTGACGAAGAGCCTATCATGTCCTCACGGGGAAGGAAGGCGCCCGGAATGGTCTCAACCAAGGGTGTGCCTGGCGGTCGGAAGGCACCTCCAGCGGGAGATAGCACCCCGGGCCCCGATGTGAAACCTTCAATACAAGCTCTCGCTTCTATTGAGAAAAGCAGCACCCGCGCCGATTCCGATGCAGGCCTCGATGGCAGCCAGGGCCACTCCACACCGCCTCCAGGGACGATGACACCGTTAGGTCCAGGAACAGGCATCCCTCGGAGTTCAGGTGAGGCTATGGATCTTGATGGCCTGTTTGGAAGCGTTCCACCTTCAGCCCCGGTGGTGGAACACGAGGACGAGGAGTATAAGCTCTGGAAACAAAAGACGAAAAAGGATCGTGCTCTGATGGCGGCTGAACGGCATCGTCTGTTCAAAGGCGACAAGCTAAATGCGGACGAGCCTGCCCTTCTTAGGAACAAGGCAGGTATGCGGCGATGGCTCAAGATTCAAAAGCACTTCGATCCCGACGGCACTGCTCCAGGCGAAGGACCCACTTCCACCGAAGGCAGCAAAAACACCCAGGGAAACAGCGACACGTTAGCAGATGACATGGATCCGGAAGAAGAGACAATGCTTCCCGACTACTATGAAGTGCTATCCGCCCTACCTGATCTTAACCCGCGCCTACGGTGGGAAGAAGACGCCGATGGCAACGTAATAGAACAGTGCGAAGACTTTTTGCGACCATATGCGAAGGGGCAGTTTATCTCCCACGAGAGCAAGCTCTCAAACAAAATGGAAGGCAACATGAGACAAATGCAAGAAACACGGAAAATCTGTGCTAAGATCGGTGTTGTGAAGCAGATGCAACTTCAATCACAAATGTACCAAAACCAGTTCCAGAAGTACCAGCCCGAGCCTTTCAAGGAGCATGACGTTGAGGATCATGTCATGTCCGACGACGGTCCTCTTATCGCACCCTGGGTTGCTAAAGCGGCTCTGCAGAGGTCGGTGAGTAAGATATTTTACCACGCTGGCTTTGAGGAGACTCAGCCTTCTGCCTTGGATGCAATTACCGACATTGCCGCCGACTACTTTCAGAAACTGGCAACTACGCTGGTCCAATACCGGGAAGTTCCGAGGGTGCCTGCTTCAACAACAAATGGGGCAATTGCAAGTCAGCCATCTTCACAGCCTTCATTCAAGCCTGTTTACTCGGAGGAGGAGCGTGTCCTGCACGCTCTTCACGAATCGGGAGTCGATGTTGCCGACCTTGAGTCATATGCTCGCGATGACGTCGAACGCCTGGGATCTAGGCTCGGCACCATTCACGAACGGATGAAAGCGTACCTAGCCGACTTGCTCCGGCCTGCGCTTAATGATGACAGTGTCGATGGCAGTGGAAGCTTCAAGGATGGTAGTGAACAATTCGTGGGTGGTGACTTCGCCGAAGACATTGACGAAGATTTCTTCGGCTTCAAGGAGCTCGGTTTGGACAAGGAGTTTGGTCTAGCGAGTTTGAGTGTGCCACTTCACCTGCTGCAGAATCGGATGTACACCCAGGCACAATCGCAAAACGCCAAGTATGCTCTTCCCATCCATCATCCAATCCCCCTCCCCAACTTGATACTGACCTTTACTTTTCCAGCTCCGAGACTTCACAAACTCTGCTATTTCCTCTTCCACCGGCATATCCACACGTTACGGTTCAATCCATCCAGAACGAGATCGGCCTTGTCCAAAAGTTCTTCGGCGACAAGCTTCGTGCAAAGAATGATGAGCCTCTTGTGGAAGACCTCGAATTGCCTCCCAAGCAGCGCCCTAACCAAGGACGGCCTCGCTTGCCTGCGACCGGAAAAATTGGCGACGGTACCAAGTCTACGAATGTCAGTCCTATGAAGCGTCCGCCGCCAAAAGCCTCCCAGAACTCTCAAAGTGGCGAGCCTAGCAAGAAGAAGAAAAAGGGCAATGATGGCAAAGCACAGCCTACTATCGAGGTCAACGGCATAGTGGAAGATGCGGCCCCCGTCCTAGTGAACGGCAATGTTTCGGGGGACAACAAAGCGGCCTCACAAAAGCTGCCGAAACTCAAATCATTGAACGGGACTCAAGGTGAGGATGGTAATGACGACGGAAGTCCTACTGCGAACAAAGGTAAAGGTGCATCTGAAAGCTTCGAAGTAAATGGTACCGGACCGGTTAAGGTGAATGGTGATGTAGGCGGAGACGAGTCCGCCATGATGAGCCCAGAAAGCTTATAGGATGGTTAAGCTGTCAGCCACGGAAAAGCGCCATAATTTCTTATTCCTTGTTTATACGTTATCTGGCCGGTGGAAGCCTCTGAATTGTTTCATCCATGGCACGTACGCACGATTAGGGATGGGAAATGGCGTTAAGATTTATGGTTCCACTGTGGATCGGGCTGGATTGGTCATGTCACTGGATTAAAATTAAGTCACGCCTCTGCTGCCCTTTGTTACGGGCTTTTTATTTTCTTCGATACCCGTGGATGGACTTTTTTTACGCTGGAGATAGCCCTGAGAGTGTTGGACGGGCTGCATTACACATGGATGCTGAAGGACGGTGGGAGGTCATGCCCACTCTGAGCATCCAGCTGCGCTTTTGACGTTTCTGCATTCTTGTGTGTAATCGAGGGTCTACGAGACGATAGCTCGCCAATGTATAGTGATGCAGCTGAATTTTATAGACCGAGAAGCGGTCGTCTGATAAAAAGAGTTGTCGAGTAAACGTGGTTTCTGTAACAATGAGTTTGAAAGGCTATAGAGAATGTCGTTGATGCAACGCACTGAGAAGATGATGAATTTATTTGCTATCGCCGCTCCGAAGCTTTGCCATTCTCAGGCAAAGCGACATCAAGACGTTTATGAATCCTACATGCAGGGCTTACAAGCCATCCAGGGCCAAGATGCCAGGTACGGTTCCGCCTCGGCTTAGTTCAATTAAGCGTTTAAGCCGTTGCGGCCCAGGATCTTCCCCTCAAGCTTCGTCATGATCCTCTATCGCCGCTTCGGCAACATCCAGAAATGGAAGCCCAAATCGACCTAAGAGGCGGCTGCTTAAAACAGAAAACGTCATTTTGGCAGATTCAAGAGATTCCTCCGTAATCTATGCTAGTTCGGTGCTCCTCGTGAGCCGAATACCCTCGGCGGCCAGGCGAGTTGAACTGGCCACCGAGTCCACCAAGCCTGAGAAGGGCAAAGGTACGTAGGTTTTGTGCAGCATAAGATGGCGGCACGGTCGTGTTCTCCTGTTATTTCCCTCGTAGGCGCGGATTCCCCTGGTAAGCATGATGGGCATGTTGGTCATTTGGTTATGCTTCTCTCTGGCATTTGCTCTACTCTCCCTGTCACAAGACTTGCCTACCGTAGACCTTAAATATCAAGTCCACCGAGCAACATCCTACAATGTATGAACCCCCTCGTCTTGGACTTCTACGCGTCTTACACTGATTATAGGCAACGCAAGACACCTATACATTCAGCAACATCCGTTACGCCCAGCCGCCGGTAGGAGACCTTCGTTTCGCTGCGCCAGTAGCACCGAATGGCCGCAATACGACCGTTGAAGATGGCAGCGTTGGTCGAGTATGTCCTGCAGCAGGTCCGGCGTGGATTGGCATCGCCGAGCAATTCTTGGTGAAATACTTCAGCGGGCAGCCGTTTGATTACAATTCTACTGCCGCCCAGGTCAATGCGAGTATGGCCAGTATTCCCCAGACTATGGACAATCGGACAACCGAAGACTGCTTATTCCTGGATGTGGCCGTGCCAAAGGCGATTTTCGATGCAAGAGGGAATGGGCAAGGAGCGCCGGTGCTTGTTTGGTAAGCTCCAAAAGCTCCTATAGAAACACCAAGCCTGCCGCATGTTGAGTAGAGTGGCACACTGGTTGGAATTTGGGTGACTGACCAGATCTAGGATCTACGGAGGTGGATATACTGCTGGCAACAAAAATGATGCGTACAATCCATCAGGCCTCATCAGATCCAGCAACAACGGCCTCGTTTACGTTGCAATGAATTACCGTCTCGGAGCATTTGGTTGGCTTTCCGGTCCGACCTTTCAAGGAAGTGGAGGAATCGCGAATGCCGGATTTTACGACCAAAGGCTTGCTCTGGAGTGGGTGCAGAAGAATATCCACCTATTTGGCGGCGACCCGAATCGCGTCACTGTTATGGGAGAATCCGCCGGAGGGGGGAGTATTCAGCATCAGATCACCGCATACGCTGGACTGAAGCCCGTTCCCTTCCAGCAAGCAATCCCACAATCGCCTGGGTTTCTTCCCACCCCAAACAACGCCGCCCAGGAAAACATCTATACTCAGTTCCTATCCCTGCTTGGAGTGTCGACACTTGCAGAAGCTCGCGCCCTTTCATCAGAGGCGGTCATCAAAGCCAACGCCATGCAAATCCTGCAATCACAACCCTACGGCACTTTCACCTATGGCCCAGTGGTAGATGGCATCTTCACGCCAGCCCTGCCAGGCAAGCTCCTTCTCCAAGGCAACTTTGCCAATGATATCAACGTCATGGTTGGCCATAACACCAACGAAGGAGTACTATTCACCGATCCACGCATCACCAGCAACGACGCTCTCCTTAAAAACCTTCAAACCAACTTCCCGACCGTATCTCCGTTGGTGCTTCTCTACATCACTGGCACCCTCTACCCAGAAGACTATTCTGGTACCACCTTACCATACAGCTCTCCATACGCCCGAGCTGCTTTCCTTGAGACCGAATTTATCTTCACTTGCAATACGTATTATATGGACAACGCCTTTGGCAACAAGACCTACGCGTATCAGTTCTCCGTGTCGCCCGCCTACCATGGCGAGGACATACCATATACCTTCTACAACGGTGGGAGCATCTCGTCTCCTCAAGTGGCCATGGCACTCCAGAAATACATCACGGATTTTGTGATAAATGGCAATCCAGGTGGAGACGGGACAAGTGGAATCCCCTACTTCCCGATGTGGACCAACGCGGCGAATGAACAGGATTTGAATGCCACGATGATTACGACCATGAGGGACCCGACGGCCAACGAGAGGTGTAAGTGGTGGCAGAAGGCCCTTTACTTCTAACGAGTAGCAGATAGCAGCAACAATAGCACATAATCATGATAGTTTAAATATCCTAACCCGGACTACTCGTTAAGACAATGTAGGAAGGTGTTGGTGGATCCAAGGTCAACGTTTGTTACTGAGATAAAAATTGATACTCGGAGAGCACCAAGATACGCGTTTAATTCCGCATCAAGGACGAAGCTGAGGTTGCAGAACTTGCCTCGGAGAGAATATCAGAGGCTGTTGCATATTTGTTGTGATAAGCTCGGGATTAGATCCAGGGATTTGAATGTCGGAGACTCTCCTAGCGAAGAATCCATTCAGGCTCTGTGTTACCCACCAAGACCTTATCTTTCAAGGCTTTCCGGCTCTAGGTGGAAGTGCCGCAACTAGACAAAAGGATTTCGACCAGACGTCACCTAGGGACTAAGTGAGGACCCCGTTGCCTCTACCAAGCCTATGTCGTTCTTTTCCTTCAGGTACCGAACTTCCTCCCTCGTAAAAGAATCGATCCGCCCTTTCCTCAGACATTGCCCTACTCAGCAGACCAAGCGCGCATTTTGTGACTTTATGGATCCAAAAAGCAAACATGTTACACACCATCGCGGCTGTCTCAGCCTCGCGCTCCGCCGCAGCGCCATGATGTTTGCAACGGAGACTTAGGACAATTGGAGAGCCATCGGGTCTGTGAAATACGCGGCTCGAAATCGTTCCACACGGGATGAAGCATGAGGTAGTCGATCATTTCGCTAATTCTATCGTGATTGCGGGATTTATATCTGTTGCTTTGCTTTTTACGATGCGCACCGCAAGGCTGCACGGGAGGCTCTCACGCTCTCTCCAAGCCACGAGACTCCCCCGCAGCGATTTCCCCCGCACGAGAACGCCGCCTAAATTTAGGGCGAGTCAACCCTGAGGGCGGAGACTTTAACCCAACTCGGCGGTTGGCGTTGGAGGGGCGTCAAGCCTTTCAATGGTGCCAATGCCCACCGCTGCCGTGTGCCCGTTTGGGGCTCCTTGAACATCGCTTGGAGACCCCCCCTTGGTTCTGTCTCGAGCTGTACAAACAATGGCAATTGTATTAGGTGGACTGCACACGCGATTTCCATCGACACAGATACGATCAGTGGCATCGGAAAGCCGCAACAGGCAACCCGCGGCCTTGCCCAGAGATCTTGAGATCTGATTATGTGAGTGCCGTTTAATCGTATCGAAAGGCTGAGAGGTTGCAGAGGCCGAAGATCGTCCACGGCTAGCGTCGTCCTCTGCCGTTCCATCGCCTCGTCTCTTGGGTCGCACCATGGACCATCTCCGGGTCCCAACGCCTGTCACTTTGCTTCTGCCCTAGCCCAACCCACAGGAGGATAATTCACTACCCGAATAATGACGCAGCTTGGCACGTTTAATTCGATGCCTCGACTTCAGCTCTCCAAGCCTTCAGGTCTAGGGCGGCCTACACGACGCCTAGTGAAAAGGACTCGAGTTATGGCCTAACCGGTAATAGGCGCTCATAAGCCCCCAACTGGCCACCGCCGCTCTTCGCTTCGTGATCCCGGCAGTGGAGGACGTCTAGGGTTGTCTACCGACTACTCTAGACTAGCTCTAGTTCACCGGGGGGACTTTGAGGAATCTCACCTTTTTGATCTCGCTCTGGGCCGTTCTTCTTCCTACCCACCGCCTGTCTTTTCCTTGCCTTGTACATACACGTCTCCTCAGTGAATTTTTGCGTGAAGGTCTACGCATCGCATGACTTGCTCGGCTATCACCTTTGCTTCGCCTCGGTGAATGGGCAGTCCAGGTTATGGACTGTCTTCGCCGTGGTCGCACTGACGCTGGAGCTCTTTTGCACAATACTTCGGATTTCGGATGGTAACGATTACTAATATGGCGCCAGTCCACGGAAGCACTCTACGATCAAGAACGCTCTTGAGACGGTTCGATGGAAACTGGAGAGATAATCTACCGATAGAGGCGTTTATCGTGGAGTCATGGAGCCAAGGGTTCATGGTAGGAGCATTGCTCATCATGGCGGGGATCACCGTGTCGAATATGCGGCGGGGTGTGCTGTTGCACAAGTTGATTTTGCTAGAGGTTTGTTCCCCTCGTACTGTACCATCTGGCGCTTGGTTCATTGTGTCTAACTTGTCGGCGGACAGCTATTCCTCGCTATGTCCCACGGAACATTCTGCTTCATGGACTTCCACGGCTACGGCTGGTACCTCTCCGCGACGGCCGCCTTATTGTACAGCTCGTGGCAGGCCCATAACGTGGTAGCGTGGATCAAGATCAAGCCATTTTTGAACCCACTTGCCAGCAAGATTTATATCTGGACTGTAGTGGCGGTCACGCCGCTGATTATCCTTCAGATCTTTGACAATTTCAGGTATTTCAACAATATCAGCGAACTATACCTGAAGATCAGACCATATGAGCCACTGTTTCGGTACGCCACGTTCTCCCTTCCCAAAGTTTTGAAATTCGTGCCGGAGGATATTATTTGGAGCTGATACGCTAACAAGTCATAGCGACCCCTGGTGGATCTTCACCTGCTCTTACCTCCTTTACATGGTCCGCAGCCGCTACTCCTTTCCTCTCCTTTCCCTCCTACACCGCTGTCCCCGTTTCACCGTCATGCTACTCAGCATGGCTCTCTCGATTATTTTTATCGCGCTCGACGTCACCTCCTCCGTGGTTCCCTCCTTTAACGGCAGAGACGTCGTTGGTATCAATCCCTACTGGAAGATTCAACTCGTCTTCAAATGCTTCGCGGATACCGTCATCCTGGACGACTTCCGTACCGCACTCGAACGGCTGAGAAAGTATGTGTTCAATGACGACATTACAATTAGAACCGACTCCAGGACGCTTGGAGAAGCAGGCGGGTTTGGAGAGGACAGCGGAGGAGTCACAACTGCAAATGGGGATGACAATTCCATCGAGGCCCGAAAACGCCGTGTCCAGCGCCGAGGAGGAAGCATCTTCGACGGACCCGGCTTCCGCACGCGCAGTCCGCAGAACTCGTATCAGGACCCCAGCGAACAGCGTTCTCGCGCTAGCGCGGCCCGAGAAGCTATTGGTAGGGTCGGTATGAAGATCTCGCGCCTTCCCATGCTCGGCGGTGCCGACAAGGCTGCCGACACGACTGGTGAGAAATCCTCGGGCAGCTCGACGACAAGTACCACGAATACGAATATGGAGGAGAAGCCAGTCTCGAGACATGTTGAGAAGGAGAGAAAGAAGCAGAAAGAAAGACAGAGACAAAGTGAGCAGCAGATGGAGGAGATTCAGCCCTCGACGACGGGAGGAGGGCAGATGTCATTTGAGGACTTTTTGAGGAGCGATCGGTCGAATTTCATATCAGAAAAGAATTCGTGATTACATGGATCAGGGATACATATGGCAAGGAAGTGCTGCAAAGCAATGGGCGCCTCTGGTGTCATGTGAGTATGATTGATGACGGCCGTTTTTTGGCTATCTACTTTTCCCTGTATACGTTTTCTAGCGAAGTTCTCTAAGTGATCGGAAACGGAGACTTGATACCCAAATATGAAGCAAAGTTTTGACACTTGATTACTCTACGGACAAACCCATGAGGACGGAGCGTTACTTTGCATATGCGAATCAATCGACTTTCTTGGCTGTTGCTGATGTCTGCTTGCGCCGGCCACCGCGCCTTCCTCGGTGCATTGATTTTGGGTCTTGGCGACGAAGTCTTCAAAGAACCCACCGCCTTTCGCTTCTCTTTCCCTCTCCCATCGTCCATCTTTTCAGCCGTCATCGTGTCTCAATCCTCGTTTGCAGGTCTTTGTCGACGAGGAATCATCTTTAATGTTTGCAGCGAATGTCTCTCGTGGTTACTAGATGGGATGCAGAACAAAATGATCAGCGTGGCCCGCCTATCCAGCCCTCTACCTCCGCCGGGGATCTGGGTGCTCGTATCTCTTCTCGATGAGGTGCAGATAGTCGGCAGAATGACCCATGCAGTTCTAGAGCTTTTACTAATATTTTCCGAATAGAGCTGGCTGTCTCAGTACCTACGGAGTTCTTTGTTTGACCAGATATACACTGACGCATCTCGCCGCTCGAATTTCCTTTCAGACGCATCCCAATGCAGAAGATTTTCTTTGTGCCATGTAATGGTGATCGAGAGCATTGATCGTGCACAGCATAGAGGTATGATCAGAGGCCTCTTGACTGTGGTATCTATGCCTCTAGTGTCTTTATGAGGTTGGGGTTAAAGGTACCTGCGATATTACCAATGCTTCAAAATGTTCGGGATCTCAAAATCTAGCAAGAAAGGCAAAGCTAGAGCCGACACACAATCAAAAAACGTCCGCAGACGCTTTGAAACCATATCCCTCTACACTCAAAAGCGCTTGCCCAAACGCCCCCAGCAACCGACTCCTCCGCCCTCCCCACCAAAGCTCTATACCGGAATACGCTACACAGACGCTGGTAAACACTACCTCTTCATCTCCATTCTAGGCTCCGGCATCCAAGGCCAAGCTGTGTTAGTTCGCCGCGTCGGCGACAAATCAAACCCGGACCCTTCATCATCTCTGGTCGTCCGCAAACGCGGCGTCCCAAATCCAAGACTCCACATCCCTGAACACGAATGCGAACAATCACCGCCAGAGTGCAGGTACCCTGGTCTTACTCCGACAGGTGAACCGGTCAAGGGTGTCCCGAGAATATGCTTTTGGTATGCAGCCGGGCCAGACAACCGGAGGACGGACTTCGTGAGCTTGCAAGAGTTCTGCAATGGCGGGACGTTGTGGCAGAACGTTATTTGGGAGCATTATCTCCGGAGGAAGATGATCCCGGAGACCTTTATATGGCACTTCTTGCATTCGATGTTCGAGATCTTGCATTATCTACATTGTCTTGCCACGCTGCCGATCGCGCATGGAGATCTACATATGTGCAATATCTTTTTGAATTTTCCTGAGAGGGATGACGTGCAGAGGGAGTATCCGGTCATCTATCTTGGAGATTTTGGTTATGCAAGGCCAGCGGATGAAGGTGACGGAGGGAAGAGGAAGACGGGGGATGTGTTGCAGGCACTGCATGCGGCGGCGGTAATGATGACAACGTGGGATCGAGCGAGTTTTTCGCGATGGTATGGCGATCGTGACGTGCCGCCGAGGGAGATTCCGAATACGGAGTTCTACTCGCAGAATCTAAGAGGGTTTTTGATGTGGGGGCTGAGTATCGTACAGGACCGGTTGACGAGAAACCAGGAATTCGACGCAAGGCTTGTGTGGGAGCAGTTGAAGCGGGGCAAACAGCCAGGCGAGATGATGAGGCAGTTGCGGGAAAGAGGAGAACTGGAGAGCCTGACGTGGACGAGGCCGAAGAGGAGGGTGAGCCCGCTTTTGCTAAGAGAGGAAGAGATGGCGTACCTATCAGTGCCGGGGAGTGGGCTGAGAAGGACAGTTCTGGGGGGCGGGTGGGTGAAAGAGGACGTGAGATTTGAGGTGGATAGCAATGGACATCCCAAAACGCAGAAAGGCTTGCTCCCGCCGTGGGAATGGGTGCTGGTCAGGGATTGGGATTGGAATGTGGAAAGGGTGATTGCGCCAAGAGAGATTGCTCAACTTTGTGTGGCGTATGGGAAGTCGAATCGACTTATGCCAGACGAAGAAGTCCTCAACTTACGAGGGGTGGCGAGAAAGGAGGAGCCACCGAAGAAGAGACAAAGGGTGCTACAGGTGAGAAATCCTGATCTGGAGCCCGAAAGTTCCACAGAGAGCCTCTCAGATTCGTCTGAAGTGCCAGGAGTTCGGCATGTTGAAGCTACATTGGACGGCAATATCACGCATTTGATCGAAAAGGACGTGCCGCCTCCTGTTCCGCCAAAAGATCCTGGCTATGTGCCCAGACCGAGGGTCACTAATAAAGGCAAAGAGACTAACAGGCCAGGAGAGGATCAGTCCAACAAGAGGAGGAGACTGACAGCAAGGAGGCATCTACCAAGGCGGACATTGGCCAAGGTTGAAAAGGTGGAGGAGACAGTGGAGTCAGTGCTATTGGATTCGAAAGAAAACGTCGTTATTGATCATAAGCCTGCCGGAGGGAGGGAAGGAGTTGGGATTATTGTATTTGGGGAGAGGGAAGAATAATTGAGTTTATGTTGTTATATCACAGAAGATCCCAGATGAACTCGAAAATCCCTAAGGAGCGGAATTATTCCGCCTAGAAATATTTGTCGGAAACCAGGCTATCTCCTTACAATGTTCACTACCGAAATTCATTGTCAACAACCTTTATTACCAGAGCCATAAGCAACGTATCTACAACCATCTCTAGGACCTCGTGCGAAAATGTCTCTTCTCTGAGGCTACTAGGCTATCACATCGTTCGCATCAATACGCTTTGACTGCGGCTAGTTGCAACAGCCTGTCAGTCATTTCTGGTTTCTCTAGAGGCTCATCGCGCTCCTGCGGGTCGTCGATACCATCTCTCTTCGCCTTGCGGTGTGGATGAATATTGCAGTGCGGCCAATGAGTTGTCCCGCCCCACTGTCTAAACATGTCGGCTTTCAGTTTCAGGTCCTCTGACTTCGCGAATTTGGCTGGCGTCATGCAGATGTACTATGCATGTCGAATTTGGCTTCCGGCTGGAAATTTGGCGTAGTGCATTTGCCTGGTGAGTTTGTGAGCGAGACAGCTGATAACAAGGAGGAAACGAGAAATGTTTAAAAGTACCGAGAATCCCAAAGTACAAGATCCCCAACATCGAGGCACGTCTTGACAAGTTTGCAACCCTGGTCCTCGAACCATTTCACGTCCTCTTCCTTGAAGATGAAGAGATCCTTGAAGTTTTCAGATTCAGGCGGAGCATCCTCGTGGTCGAGAGCCTGACGTGTCTCGCGGAAAAATTCATCATAAAGCTTCGCAGCACCTTCCATGACGATCAATCCACCATCATTGGGACCGTTTGGCGCGTAATTGAGGAGACCCTACACGCACTGAAGGCCTTTCCGGTTTGGGTCCTGATCTGATGGGTGTCAGCTACCGACATGGCCAGGCCGTCGGGAGCAGCATACCAGTGTGCGGCCAAGGTGACCATGTGAGATCTTTCTGGTTTGGTAACGTGACGTTAAATCCGTCGAAGCTGCAGAGCAATTCGTCTGTACCCCAGAGTTTCTCAAAAGCAGCCATCACCCCAGGCTCCATTCTCGCTTCCCACACCCACTTCTCGTGTGTTGACGAGTACGCAAAATACATGCCGCCCTTGAAAGAAACTGGCAGGTGCTCTGCCGTCCAAGTGGTATCATCCTTGGGATCGAAGCCACGCTTGAAGGACTGCAGCCATTCAATTTGTTTCCGCCGGTAGTACCCTGCTCGCTCTGGACTTATGGCATTCTTGATGATAGCATAACCTTTCGTGAAGAGATCGTCGCGCCAATCGCCATAGGACGCTTCTTGTGGAGTAAGGAGGCTCAGGGTTTCTGTCGCAGTTGTGTGCGCCGACATAGTAGTGAATCTGCACGAGCTTAAGGAAGAAGTCAAAGGCAACTTTGAAATGAAGTCGTCTCAGCTAACAGAATAGAAATGTTCTCCTCTACTTACCTTTATTCGATTGTGTGCATTTCGCGCTAGGCCGGGCTACGAGTGTACACTGGTGGGTTGATCCTGAACCAAAAGGACTGTCCCGTGACGAACGAGCTGTGAAGGTACTCCTCATAGATTGTGGTGTCCAACTCGAGCGCAATGTATCCTCGGTTCTTTGCAAGCCTTCCCAAGCACTTCAAGGTCCACGCCTGCCAAGGGGGTTTCGGTTAGGCAAATTGATTCGGTTCGGTTCGGTTTGACCCGAAGCTCCAATTTACATCCGACCTTCTCCATACAAGGTACCAAAGTTACTGCCACAGATACAGGTTGAGGTGGAATAGAAGCCGGAACAACCCCTTCGGCTGCTCGCGCGGCAAAGTCATGCCTGGCATTGCGCGGTTGTCTCTCGGCTCCTCTTCTAAGAAGAAAGAATACACCTTTCTGAAGAAATATCCGCGGTAACAAAACCTAGCGGGCGCCGGTGGAACTTTCTCATGATTCTGCCTCATTTGGACACTAAACGCAAAGAAGCGGTTTCTTGAAGCTCAGCCACCAGAGAACATACAGCAAACCTTTCATAAAAGCGACCGATTGGGAATATACTTTGAAGCTCTAGGGAGCTGTAAGAAACCGTTCCTCAGTCTCGGCTTATGCTTCCTTCTACAAAGTATTACTCTGGAGGTTGTCGAGCTATCTTCACCAAAGTTAATATCTGTGAGATACGGGAGCTCCTCTTGAAAGCCCGCATTTAGGATGCCAGTTCCCGTTCAAGTTGCGTACAAGCTTATTGACAAGCCGGAAAACGGCGTCAATAACTACCAAGGCTTCACACCTGGTAAGAGCGAGGTTCTGCCCAAAGATTGGAATCGTAATGATGCTAAATCGCTCGAGAGCGACATCCGTATCGATCATGATGTCGAGATTGTCGTACGAGATGGATGCCGGCTCTATGTGGATGTCTACAGACCTGCAGATTCCCGGGAGAAGATTCCAGCTATTCTCGGCTGGTCAGCATACGGCAAGAAATACAGCGCACTCGCTATGTTGCCGATGACCACGTGGCACTGTTTTGCTGCAGCACTTAATCCTCCCAGCCTGAAAGCGATCGCACCCTGGGAAGGCAGCGGGGATCTCTTTCGAGAACAGTTTGTAAGAGGTGGCGTCTTCTCCATGAGCACTTTTGATTTGATCATGAAGCTCATTATCAAGGGCAACGCTGGAGTTGAGGACTTCGCCGAGATGTATAGGCGCTCGCCTCTTTCAAACGTGTACTGGGAAGACAAAAGGGCCAATATGGAGGCAATCAAGATCCCTGCATACATCACTGGCAGTGATTTTAGCAGCATCCATACAATGGGTTCGATTAGGGGCTTCATGGAGATTGACTGCAGTGATAAATGGATCAGATGGTCGCCGTACCAAGAATGGTTCGATCTTTATAGTGTGCCAGAGAATCGGCAGGAACTAAAGGTGCGCCTATCCAATTTTGGAGCGAGATTGATACTAATTGAACAGATGTTTTTCGATCGCTATCTCAAGGGGATCGAGAACGACTGGGAATCAACTCCGAAAGTCCGCTGGACGTGTCTTCGCTTTGGTGACCGTGAAGCGATCTCCAATATCGTCATGCCGGACTTCCCTCATCCAGCGACAGAATATCGGTGCCTCTACCTTGGATGCCCGCAGAATGGCAGTCATTCCGGCACCCTATCTTTAAAACAACCGCATATACCCTCCACATTGTCCTACAATTCCCAGGATGGCGCGTCCTTTGCCGCTTTCAACTATGTCTTTCCTTCCCGCTCTCGCCTTATCGGCATCCCCAAAGCATACCTCTTCATGTCCTGCCCCGAATACCACGATATGAACGTCTTTATCCTTCTACGGAAACTCGACAGGAATGGGCAACCATTAATGCATCTCTGCTTCCCGATCTCTCGTACTCCCTACAAATCCATCGAGGACATCCCCCGAGAGGAACAAAGCAGCCTCAACCTTCACATGGGCTCCGTTGGCATCCTGCGCGCATCCCACCGCAAAATTGACCACTCAAGAAGCTGGCACGCCAACGCCCCCTTCCACCCTCACGATGAGGAGCAGAAAATACCGCCAGGGGAAATTGTAGAGCTGGAGATCGGGATCTGGGCCATGGGTGTGGATTTCGACGAGGGCGAACAGCTGTGCATGCAGATCTCGGGCAAGTTCCCTACGCTAGCGGAATATAAGAGGTTCAGCGAAGAGCGGCCGGAGCATGAGAGGAATAAGGGGATGCATGTGGTGCACTGCGGTGTTGGGGAGGGGAGCCGGTTAGTTCTCCCGTTTGTGCCTATAGAGAGCTAGCTATTGCCAATGTGTTCAGCTGTGCTTGCTATCGGGGCCAAACCGCTGGCGAGCCCCTCACTTGTGGTGAGCCGCGCCAAGGTTGAAAACCAAATGTATGTAAATTATTATGAGGGTATTTTTTACGGCTGGATAGATTCACCAATAGATGTTTTTCTATATATAAAGCTTTTTAAATGTTATATATATACCTATTTATTAAAATTCTTGGTGTTGTTCTGTCACGGAAGAGGCACGAGCTGTGTGGAAAGAGCTTGATTGCTAGCTATTCGTATTCGCTACATGCGCGTAC